>CM038679.1:328102195-328407198 GCA_021605205.1 Aegilops longissima | reverse complement strand
AAGTACTCTTAATCCAGAATTACAAAAATCCTTCTTAGAAAAAGGCTAGACAAATCTTCTTTAATCATTCGGCTCATACAAGAGAGAAAACATCCAAGCTGGATTAGGGTGTTACCCCTAGAACAAGGGGCCTGAACCTAGGTTAAACCTCCAATGTGTGAAATCCCGTACCTAAATCCCCAAATAATGAATATTGCCATGAGATCCTCGCAACACTGGTCAACAACCATATTTTTTTTCTATGGCATTGGTGCATTGCCCATTGCCTAATGGGACTTCTCATCTTTTTATGTATGAAATATTTTGAATTTCTGCCATTGTACTAGCTTCAGTCCTTGAAGGATTTAGCGTGCCAAGCATTTGTTGTGAGATATAAGTAAGTGTGGACACTTTATGGAAAAATAAATCTTCTAGAACTTAATGGACACTGGATTAGAAGAAAATTATAACGACTAGTGGCTATCGTGAATCCCCCTCCTCCCACGCGTCGCCTCCCCGAAAGGGCGATCGGGGCTCTCGCCGCCTCCTCCCACCCCTCTCTCCTTCCTTCCGCCGTCGGCTGGGCCACCGGGCCTTGCCAGCGTGGTCTTGCCGGCGGCGGCAGCGCGCCTCTCACGCATGGCGCCTCGGCTCGGGCGGACGGCGGCCGACGGGTGCTCCTCGGCGACTATGGATCCGGCGGCGCGCGCTGCTTCCTAAGCGGCGCAGTCTTTGGGTGGCGTCTTGGCGGTGGCGCTGCCGCTTAGCGGCGGCGGGACGACGGGGTTAGCGGCGGGCCTTCCGCCCAGATCTGGGCCTTTTCACTCGATCTGGTCTGGGGGGGCTGGCCTGGTCTGCTGCGGCGCTCTGGCGGGTCGGGCGTGACTCAGTGCGGGGTGGTGGCGGCGGTGGCTCGCGTTCGCAGCGCGGGCGACGGGCTTCAGCGAGCCTGCTTGAACTCGGCCGGCCAGTGTGGGCCCGTTTGCCCCTATGCTTGCGTCCGGCCGGATCGCCGGGGCGGTGGAGGATGTCCTCCCGCGAGGCTGCTGATGTTGCCGCTCCTGGTTCCTGGTTGCGCTGCCTTGTTTCCGCCGGTCCTGCTTGCTTGCCATGGTGAGACGGCGATGGAGACCGCCGATCGTGGTGGCGCAAGTTGGTGGGCGGTGTGTTTGGTGGCGCGATGGATCGTCTGGGTCGTGGGTTGGTTGGTGGTCGGAGAAATCTTTGTCGGCAGGGCGGCACCGACGCTGTGACGCCGTGGGCGCCGCCGTTTTTCTGAAGGCGCCGGGCATACCCTTCCACCTCACCCCTCGCGTCGGGGAACCCTAGGACATGTCCGGGCAACAGCGTCGTCATCATCTCGATCCTTCTTGAGGGTGTTGTTTGGTATGCGGCGGTCCGGAGTGCTAGGAGCGTGGTGGTAGTATCCGGTGGGCGCGGCGGTTGCGGGTCCTCATCGTTTTCGTTGATCCGCCGTTGTTGGCATTATTTTCTCTTCAGTTCCTTTTTTTTTGGTTTCTTTTGGGCTTGCTTGTGCTGAGGCCCCAGCATTTGTATCGTGTGGTCGTTACTTTATAATATAAAGCGGGGGGGCAACCCTTTTTCGGTGAAGAAAATTGTAATGACAGATTGTTAATCATGCGTTTAGCAGTAGTAAGCTCATTTATGCACTGTCATAAAATCTTATTATGCGTGATATCAGTATGGAAGTAACCCATAGATTGCCTCTTTGATGCTAAATTATATAATGATTTAGATGTTAGGTAGGGTGAAAACTAACTCCTCTTGCTTCTAAAATGGCCAGACTTTGAGATATTAGCATTCCCCTGCAACCAGTTTTTGCGACAAGAGCCAGGCAGTGACCAGCAGATCCAAGACTTTGCATGCACAAGATTCAAAGCTGAATATCCAGTTTTTCAGAAGGTAAGACCATACCCAAACTGTTTGTCAAGAAGCGTCTAATATTTTCCCACTAATGAAGCTTAGTTGAAGTCACTTTCTCTTCATAGCTAGAGCATTGGCTATTTCTTGTTCAGCATGGTTTCTAGACGATATAATCAAAACAGCATTGGAGGGAAAATATCATGCCTTATGTTTTAAAACATATCGCAAGTTTGACACGAGTTTACGTGGTAGAAACAAATGTCAACATAGATATGCACTGTGGGCGTGTTTGGTTGTCATCTGCGAATTTGCCTGCATTGCATGCTTGGCCCAGTTGAGTCTGGCTGAGCAAAAACTGGCAAAAATAAACCAATATCTGCACATCGTTTGGTTGCCCGCATCTAGGCTACTAGGCTTCCTGTATTAGGGGATCAATTTTGGCATGGCGTTTGGTGTCCTGGACTGGCTCGGCACATGCAACTACGCGGTGTTTGGTTCTATACACGGGATATGATTAAGAGTTAACAACTACACATAACACACAGAGTTACACAGTGCCATGGCGACTGCGGTGGACGGTGGTGGTGACGACGGAAGCAACTAGTCCATCGCGTCCGACGGCAGCGCGGTGAACTAGTTGCTTCCGACGTCGCCACAGAGGAAGTCCGCACGGAGGGAGGAATAGAAAAGCGCTGCGGCAGATGACAGAGGAGAAAAATTGCAGTGTGCACGCCATGGCAGCATCAGTGTAGTAGGACGAGGGAGAGGAGGCCGAAAGGAACGACGCCGGGGATGGCACCAGTTTAGTAGGACACCGCGAGGAGGACGAGAGGAACAACGCCGATAATGGCGTCAGTGTTGTACGATGCGGGTGAGGAGGCCGAGAGGAACCACGCTGGTGGTGGTGATAGTGCAGCAAGGCGTGGGAGAGGAGGTAGAGAGGAACAACGTCGGCGGTGGTGCCAGTGTAGTAGGGACGCAGGAGAGGAGGATTAGAAGGAATGAAGGAGATTAAGGAGTGCCATTAAAACATATCACACATATGCATCTGTACAGTTCATGAGGAAGATGTAGATCTACTTGTCTACGATCGTCTTAACAGAAAATATGCAACACAAAAGTCGGGTGAAACAGCGAGATGAAGCTACTGGTCAAAGGAAATATCATACGGTCGACCGTGCGCGACAAATTTGACAAAATTCGTCCAAAATAGCTCAAAACATGAAACATGAATCAAGCATTTACGGCCGAGGAAACTAAGAACTGATCGCCTGAAAGGAACCATAACATCGATGTGCATCTTTTTTTGTGTAGATGTTATCTCAAATCGAAGCACCGTTGTGTTGATTAGAAAGGATGGGGAAGAAAGGAGATTAGAGAGGAGCTTACCAGAGGTGGGAGAAGATAGCAAGTACAGGCTGTATACTAGCTAGCATCGTACTCGTATACTCTCTGCTCAATGTGGCTCAACTCAGCTTGGTTGAGATTGGCTGGTTGGAAACCGCCGATTCGCCAGTTCCGCTAGGAACTGCCTGGGAGCTGCTTTAAATTTTGTGCGATGCAGGCAGGCAACCAAACAACCTATGTTCTTCCTGCACGGACCTGGCTGGCTTCTATGCGGGCTACCAAACACGCCCTGTTTTGTTGCTTCCATACAAACCTTTGCAACAATTTCAGTTTGGATACATTAGGTGGGGTCAGAGTTTTTGGTATGGTGTACTGTTCATGGCCATCACATAAACATGGGTACAAATTACAAATTACAGGACTGTTGTTTATCTGTAAAGCTGGGTCAGTCTTGTACTTGAAAATTGCAGGTGCGTGTAAATGGCCCAGATGCTGCGCCGCTTTACAAGTTTCTGAAAGCTAGCAAACCTGGTTTGTTTGGTTCAAGAATCAAGTGGAACTTTACCAAGTTTCTTGTTGACAAGAATGGAAAAGTAATCAACAGATACGCAACTGCTACCACTCCATTTTCATTCGAGGTCTCTCTCTCTCTCACACACACACACACACACACACACACACACACACACACACACATATCACGCAGTATTTTCTTACGCATTGGGCTCAAATTTGCAGAAAGACATCCAGAAGGCACTTGAGGAGGAACCCTCCGACTCGCAGACAAAAAAAGAGGAGGAATCTTCCGACTCGCAGAAGTAGGCACTTGCAAAGTGTCCCCGTCGTGATATCTAGACCAATATCTGCCAGGAAATTAATGCGATATTTCCCCTGGTTTGATCTTTGTTCTTGTATTTGTGACTTCCGCTTATGTAAGTAGAGGTTGTGTAGCTACCAATTATTTATCTGCACCGCTCTCGTGGTTTTCTTTTCAGTGCTTTTGTCGAGGTACATGAGATATTGTTGAACTGGAATCGTATGCAGTTTATGGTAGTTTTGTATTTCGGCTCATCATGTTCCACGTAATGCTTAGTGACCCGGATATTCAAAATGGAGCATGATAAAATCCGAGAGCAATTAGTTAACGAGCGCTCCTTCGGGAGCCTCGCAAAGATCAGCGCCACTTGACGTGCTCTCAGTCATTCGTCATGTGTTGCGCTGTCGACGCTCTTTCAGATTTTTTTTTCCGCACGCGTTTTCGGCTTTTTAAACGTTTTTTTCCTGGTTTTTTGACGTTTTGGTTTTCCGCTGATCTTTGTTAGCGTTTTGATAAAAAAAATAAAAAAAGATTTGCGCGGAAAAACGCGTTTATTTTTTTCTTTCGTAAAAAGTCACGGTTTTTATTCCGTAAGAGGCATGGTTGTGTTTTTCAGCGTTTTGATAAAAAAAATAAAAAAAAATTTGCGCGGAAAAACGCGTTTATTTTTTTCTTTCGTGAAAAGTCACGGTTTTTATTCCGCAAGAGGCATGGTTGTGTTTTAGCGAGAGTCACGGCTGTGCCTTTCCGAAACGAAAAAAACGTGTTTTCTGTTTTTTTTCTCTCGCGAGAGTCACGGTTTTACTTCCGCGAGTGACACGGTTTTACGGCCGTGCCTCTCGGAAAGTGAAAAAAATTATGCGTTTTATGTTTTTCTTATTTCGCGAGTCACGGTTTTGCTTTCATCAGAGGTATGGTTGTGCTTTCACGAGAGTCACGGGCGTGCCTCTTTTGGAAAGGAAAAAAAAATATGTTTTCTGTTTTTTGTTTTCACGAGAGTCACGGTTTTGTTTCCACGAGAGCCACGGTTGTGATTTCACGAGAGGCACGGGCGTGCCTCTTTCGAAAAGAAAAAAAAACCGTGCTTCTGATTTGGTTTTTTCGTCTGGTTTTTTTCATGAAAAAAAGTTCGTCAAAACCTATCAACATAGGATCTAGTTTTGAAGATCTCAACGCGAGGAATCCAATAATAAAAACGGTTTGAGATTTGAACGCACGGTTTAAGAGATAAAACGTTTTGAATAAACAAATCTACGAAAAAAAGGGAAAACTCCAGGTTGCGACAAGTGGTGCGCTGCATGTGCGCCATTTGTCGTGACCTGGGAAAGTGAAGTGTTCTTTGCATGAGTATTCCTTAATTAGTGATTTCGTAAAAATCCCAACATAACAAACTAGAAACCGAAATCACTAATTGAGAAGTACTCCTTGCAAAGATCATTTCCATCTTTTCAGGTTGTGACAAGTGGCATGCTGCATGTGCGCCACTTGTCGCAACCTGGGAGTTTTCTTTTTTTTTTCGTAGATCCGTTTATTCAAAACGTTTTATCTCTTAAACCGTACGTTCTAATCTTGAACCGTTTTCACCATTGGATTCCTTTCGTCGAGTTTTTCAAAACTATCCCATGTTGGTACATTCTAATCTTGAATCATTTTCACTGTTGAATTCCTTGCGTCAATTTTTTCAAAACCATATCCCATGTTGGTAGGTTTTAACATACTTCATTTTCACGAAAAAAAACCCGGACAAGAAAACTGAACTGAGAGCATGGTTTTTTTCCTTTCCGGAAGAGGCACGGCCGTGCCTCTCGTGGAAGAAAAATAAACAGAAAACGTGTTTTTTTTCGTTTCTGAGAGGCATAGTCGTGTCTCGCGAAAGCACAACCATGCCTCTCGCGGAAGCAAAACCGTGCCTCTCGCGGAAGGAAAAGAAAACAGAAAACGTGTTTTTATTTTTCCGTTTCCGAGAGTGCCTCTTGTGAAAATAAAACCGTGCCTTTCGCGGAGAAAAAAAAAACAAAAAACGCGTTTTTTTTTTCATTTCCGAGAGGCACATTCATGCACATATGTGAAATAGCAAACTTAGGATCATATTGCATTCTAGCATTCAAAGATTTTTCTTTCAACTTGACTGGTAGTTTCTTAAGATCCTCTCTATCCTTACAAGCAAGAAAGTCCCTACCTCTCCATCCATAACATAACCTTCAGGTATAATAGGCAATTCATATCTAGGAGTGCTAGGTCGAATGGGTGTTTCAAAGTTTTCAGTTTCAATAATTTCATCAGTTTCAGAAATATCATCAGTTTCAGCATTCTCAATATCTTTAGCTCTAGCAAGTTGTTCATCAAGAAATTCACCCAGAGGCACATTATTATCAAGCAAAGTAGTAGTATCATCATAAGCATCATGCATAGCATAAGTAGCATCATCACTTACTTGCGACATATTAGAATTAATAGCAGGTGTAGGTGTCGCAAGCTTACTCAAAATAGAAGGTGAATCAAGTGTAGAGTGTGATGGCAGTTCCTTACCTCCCCTCGTAGTAGAGGGAAAAATCTTGGTTTTGGTATCTTTCAGATTCCTCATAGTGATCAACAGATATAAATCGCAAGTGACTCAACAAATATAACTATGCTCCTCGGCAACGGCGCCAGAAAAAGGTGCTGATAACCCACAAGTATAGGGGATCACAACAATTTTTGAGGATAGAGTATTCAACCCAAATTTATTGATTCGACACAATGGGAGCCAAAGAATATTCATGAGTATTAGCATTTGAGTTGTCGATTCAACCACACCTGAAAGACTTAATATCTACAACAAAGTATTTAGTAGCAAAGTAGTATGGAAGTAACGGTAACGGTGACAAAAGTAACAGTAGCAGTTTTGTAGTGATTGTGACAACAGTAGCAACAAAGTAACTTAGCAAAGATCAATATGTGAAAAGCTCGTAGGTATTGGACTGGCAATGAAAATTGTGTTGGATAATATTCATCATGTAACAGTTATAATCTAGGGTGACACAGAACTAGCTTCAATTCATCAATATAATGTAGGCATGTATTCCGTATATAGTCATACATGCTTATGGAAAAGAACTTGCATGGCATCTTTTGTCCTACCCTCCCGTGGCAGCGGGGTCCTAATGGAAAATAAGGGACATTAAGGCCTCCTTTTAATAGATAATCGGACAAAAGCATTAGCACTTAGTGAATACATGAACTCCTCAAACTACGGTAATCACCGGAAAGAATCCCAATAATTGTCACCTTGGGGTATGTGAAGGAAATATGCCCTAGAGGCAATAATAAAGTTGTTATTTATATTTTCTTATATCATGATAAATGTTTATTATTCATGCTAGAATTGTATTAACCAGAAACTTGATACATGTGTGGATACATAGACAAAACACCGTGTCCCTAGTAAGCCTCTACTAGACTAGCTCGTTAATCAAAGATGGTTAAGTTTCCTAACCATAGACATGAGTTGTAATTTGATGAATGGGATTACATCATTAGGAGAATGATGTGATGGACTAGACCCATCCGTTAGCTTAGCATAATGATCGTTAGGTTTTATTGCTATTGCTTTCTTCATGTCATATACATATTCCTTCGACTATGAGATTATGCAACTCCCGGATACCGGAGAAATACCTTGTGTGCTATCAAACGTTACAACGTAACTGGGTGATTATAAAAATGCTCTACAGGTATCTTCGAAGGTGTTTGTTGGGTTGGCATAGATCGAGATTAGGATTTGTCACTTCGAGTATCGGAGAGGTACCTCTGGGCCCTCTCGGTAATGCACATCATAGTAAGCCTTGACAGCAATGTGACTAATGAGTTAGTTGCGGGATGATGTATTACAGAACGAGTAAAGAGACTTGTCGGTAACGATATTGAACTATGCATGATGATACCGATCTCGGGCAAGTAACATACCGATGACAAAAGGAATTACATATGTTGTCATTGCGGTACGACCGATAAAGATCTTTGTAGAATATGTAGGAACCAATATGAGCATCCAGTTTTCACTGTTGGCTATTGACCGGAGAGGTGTCTCGGTCATGTCTACATAGTTCTTGAACCCATAGGGTCCGCACGCTTAACGTTCGATGACAATTTTGTATTATATGATTATGTGATTTGGTGACCGAATGTTGTTCAGAGTCTCGGATGAGATCACAGACATGATGAGGAGTCTAGAAATGGTGGAGAGGTAAAGATTCATATATAGTATGATAGTATTCGGACACCGGAAGTGTTCCGGGGTTACCGGGTATGTATTGGGTCACCGGAAAGGGGTTCCGGGCATCCCCCCCAGCAACTACATGGGCCTAATGGGCCAAGAAGGGGATAGACCAGCCCCTAGGGGGCTGGTGCGCCCCATGTAGGCCGAAATAGGGGGAAGGAAAGAGGAGAAGAGGGAAAGTAAGGGGAGGGATTCGGCCTCCCCCTTCCTTCTCTCCTCCCTCCTCCTTCCTTCCCGCTCTAGATGAATATGGAAGGGGGGAGGCCGAATTGGGAGGCGACCAAGTAGGATTCCTCCTACTTGGGGCGCCCCCTTGGCTGCCTTTCCTCCCCTCCAACCTATATATATATATATATATGAGGGGGGCATCGCTAGAACACACAACATTGATTCCTAGCCGTGTGCGGCGCCCCTCCACAGTTTACGCCTCCTGTCATATTCACGTAGTGCTTAGGCGAAACCCTTCGTGGATCACTTCAAAGATCATCGCACCATGCCGTCAGGTCGATTTAAACTCTCCTCGACACTTTGCTGGATCAAGAGTTTGAGGGACGTCATCGAGCTAAACGTGTGCAGAACTCGGAGGTGCAGTAGTGTCGGTGGGAAACGACACCTATGGGATCACTGAAATCCCTTCTACGGTTGCGGGGCGCGGGGATCGTGAGAAGAGCGGGACCAGCAGACAACACAAAGGGATTTTACCCAAATTCGGGCCGCAAAGGTGCGTAAAACTCTAGTCCTGCTTTGGTGGATGTATTTAGTGTTCTTGAGCTCTCGAACTAGTCTAGGTGCTGCGAGGTTCGAAAGAGCCGAATCCTTTCTCTGTGTGCCATGGGCCTCCTTTTATAGGAGAAAGGGGCTGCCAAAGGGCACAGGAGGTGGAAAAGTGCTACAGTTGTCGCGAGTCTATCGCTAGTATTACAGACAAGACGATTTAATGCGAGGCTTAGGTGTCCTTCGCTTATTGGGGACGGGCGAGGCCCGCCCCGTCTGGCCACCGCTTCCTCCTTGCTTCGACACGCAGACCGCCAGCGATGCATGCGGTGCCATGTAGGCAGGCAGCAGCTAAGGTGGCGCGTGGTGGAGCCTCCAGAAGGATTGCATGCCGCCATGCGGTGTGCCTCGCCCAGCTGGTTGGGTCGGCAAATGCATGCGAACGGCGGCGAAGACTTATGTGGTGCGGGCCGGTAGTGGCTCAGCCGCGCGCTTTGGCGAGGGCCTTGTCGGGTGACCCGCAAGGGTCTTGCTATGGCATCGCCGCCTCCCCCGCAAGGGTCTTGCCGGGCGCAGATGCCCCCGCAAGGATCTTGCCGGGGTCTTGTGGGTTTCTTCAGTGAGGATGATTGCCTTCCTATCCTCACTTGATCTTGATTATTCTATGTCTTCACAAAGATCTGCATGCCACCACGGAGGTGCCTCCCGAGCCCTACCCCAATGCGTCTGCTTGAGCACCGGTGGGCTCAAGGGTGGCTCGCCGATGGTTTATGAGCTGCCCCTGCAAGGGTCTTGCTGGGCTGTTGAGGCTGCCCCAGCAAGGGTCCTTGCCGGGGGAACCTGCTACGCCTATATGATCTTTGTGGCCTTGGTCCTTGTTGTTGCTTCGTTTGTCCTTGTGGCTTCGGCTTCTCTCCAGCTCCCCTTTCCTGCTATGTCTATGCGTGGCCATGGCGGGAGGCTCTGACTGCCCGTGCACAAGTAAAGGGGTCAAAAGCAGAGCCCCTACTTTTGTACACCGACAGGAGCCCCCGGCCTGGGCCACACATAAGCACAACACGTTGTTGGGGCAGGCCCAGAACGGTGCGCGTGCAGTTGGGGCGGATTTTTACCGCGGCCACTGTTCCGTCCGCCGTGCTTCCCCACGACCCATGTTGAATGCGCGGTGTGGGGGTCGTGCGCGCGCGCATGACGGAAGCATGCTGGCGTCACCTTGTGGTGGACATTAAAGAGGCGGCTTATGTCTCTTTGAAACCGCAGGTCAGCCCCATTTATCGCCTCGCCGAACCGCTGCTCCACGTGTCCCATCGCGACCGCTTCTTGCGCCACGCTTCACCGCATGCATAACACATGTAGCAAGTGACAGCGACGGACGTGGTCAGCAAGTGGCGGTCGATTCCAACGCTACTTCAATGGAGCGGGAGGGCGGTCGACGGCACCGCTTTGTCGCTACTTCAAGAAGTCGGATTGGCCGAGAGGGGCGGCCGAGCCCGCGCCCCGCCTTTATAAAGAGGGGAGCGGAGGAGCGGTGCCTCAATATTTCACCACCCGCCTCTCCATTCCTGTTTCTTTTCTTCTCCTGCCACGGGCGAGGGGGCGGGCGACGCTTCATCGGTGGTGGCGAGGGTTTCGCCAGACAAGGCATCGCCTCCCAAGATCTCAGCAGGGCGGAGCCGGGCCGCTAGAGGGAGGGGAGGGGCGAGGTCGAGGCCATCGCGGTGCTCGAGGGAGAGAAGGACGGGCGGCAGATCGACCTCGCCTCCCCAAGAGCCCCTCCTCCGATGGAGGGCCACGGGGCAACCTCAATTCTTCTGTCAGGCGCCATCCACCGCTGTCAGCTTTGCCTCCCGACCCCATTTGCGCTGGAGATGGAGCTGGATCCGCGCAAGCGCCAAGGCTGCACATGAGGGGTTGTGGGAACAGCGGCACATGGGTCGACGCCGAGTTCCCCGCCTCACGCCATGTATCTTCACCGAGGGTGGAAGACCTTCGCCGCCCACAGCTTGATTTGGATGGGCTCGCCTCCATTTCAAACTAATGGAGGGCGGCCTTCTCCCACACAATCTTCGGCACTTCGGGACCAAGGTGAGGTTCTGCGTGGAGAGATCTTCGATGATGAAGATTCTCCTCGAGCGAGAGTGACGAGGAGGACAACGGCAGCGACGGGCAGGCCAGCGGTGGCAGGATGACGGTCCGATTAGGCGCTTGGCGCCGCCCGGGCGGCACCAAGGACCCCATCATCCGTGTCGCTGCTCCTTGAACTTTTGGGGTCGCCTCCTTAGGGCGGCTGGGCATTGGGAGGCTGCGGAAGAGGAAGAGGGCGGCGGCAAGGCCGCCAAGTCGGAGTATGCAGGCACCGACGCCTTCGTCAGCAGACCGACGCCCCGCCGCCTGCCTCGAGCCTCGCCTCCGCCGCCATCACCATCCAACCTTGGACGACCACCAAGATGTTCCCTTGGTGTCTTCTACCACCCGTAGCTCGCCTAGGCGCCCCTTTTGCCCTCCTGCTTTTCTTGTTCCATTTCCTGAGGAGAGGGACAAGAAAGGGATTACGGGCACCTTATCTCTTTTTAATTTGTAAGCCTTCGGGCCTTAGTAGAATTTAAAGCTTGTAATCCCATTGCTCATGTTTTTCATTTCGTATGAACTGTACCTGTACGGGATGTTTTTTAATGGAAAAGGGATGTTTGCCAGGATTTTCGTTCGCGGGAGGAACCCACAACAAGGAGTGAATCTTTGTTATCTTTAAGACAAACGTTTTCTCGCCCGGCAATAGGCCTTGCCGTTTCCCCACCTCGCTCGACCTTTCTTACGCTCTTGGCGGAGGCAGGGATGAGGTGGGCTTAGGCCCCCCATTCCTTCTCTTTGCTGCCGCGACTACAACCAAATCCAGACCTGTGGGATAACTTGGTGTCAAAAGGGGAGCACGGTAGCTCGAGATAGAACGGGTTTCACGATCCCAAATTCATAACTAAATGCATGATAGAGGATAAAGGACTTATCTCGATCTACAACCCCGGCGATTTTGGCTTGTCATGAGGAATCCTTGTTCTTGCCGCCTTCCGCAACTCCGCTTGTCGGGGTCTGGCGCCGGTCTGCTCCTTTCTTCCAAAACAGCTCGGCAAGAATACTTACGTGCCTCGTGAACCAAAGAATACAGCGAAGAACAGAGAGACGCCAGACTCAAACTCTAAGCTAGGGTTAGCCGCTAAGCACTATCAACCCCTAACCAAGGAAGAGACTCAACCTAGCATGCATGCAATAACTTAGGGCGCCAAATAGCTTCATTTATTTATGCTCATGGTCTGCTACCGCTTTGTACAAAGGGTTACATGCCTTGCCGGCAAGGCTTGTACAAAGGGTGGCTTGCCGAGGCCCGGCAGCCGCCCTTATGGGTAAACTTCATAAGATGCTCGATGTTCCGTGAGTTGCTCACCGAATGGCATCTTCGGTCTCTAGCCGACCGCGCCGGCCCGGTGACTCGTGTTACCCGATAAGGGCCTTCCCACTTTGGCGCTAACTTGTTGGAATTCTTGGCCGATCGAACGCGTCAAGAACAAGGTCGCTTCCTCAAAGCTCCGCATGAACCTTGCGATTATGGTAGCGGCGCAAGGCTTGTTGGTAGCGCGTTGCTCTCATACACCCGGAGACGATCTTCCTCAAGGAGCGCCGCATTATCTTGCCACAATCGCTTCTTGCTCAAGCTCATCATAAGCGAGCACTCGAGGTGACCCGTGATATGAGTTCCCTGGGCGAACTGCTTCGCCTGTGAAACCAGTAAGTAAGGGTGTCCGCCGCTGGCTCGATTTACGCTGCTTTTGATCGACCAAAGAACCGCCGCAACTCATCCATCCAGCGCCACCGCTTTATGCGCAGTCTGTCAAAAGTCCTTGTCCTCAAGCCTCGCAGGAGTTCAGCATTTGCTCTTTCCGCTTGGCCGTTGCTTCGTGGATGTGCCACGGAAGCAAAACAAACCTCGCTGCCGAGATCCTCAATGTACCGCATGAAGGTGTGGCTTAGAACTGTGGTGCCGTTGTCGGTGATGATCCTGCTGGGCACCCCAAAACGGCACACTAGCCCCTTGAAGAACTTGATGGCTGATCATACCGCCACCTTCCTCACCGCTTCCACCTCCGACACTTTGTGAACTTGTCGATCATGGCATACAAGTATTTCAAAGCCCCGACGGCACGGGGAAAGGGTCCAAGATGTCGAGCCCCAACCGAGAAGGGCCAGGAGAGAGGGATGGTTTGAAGGGCTTGAGCTGGTTGATGAAGCTTCTTCGAATGGAACTGGAACGCTTCACACTTGGTTACTAGTGTCGCCGTGATCCTCGGAGGGCGGTGGGCCGAAGAAACCTTGTCGAAAAAGCCTTTGCCGGCAAGGGCCCTCGACTCCTATGTGGGAGCCACATATGCCTCCATGTATCTCTCACAACAGCTTTAGTCCTTCCTCCCGGAGATGCACATCAATTTCATTCCCCATTCGGTCTTCTTCTGCATAATACGCTGTCAACGAATTGGTACAGAGTGCACCGACGGGCTACTTTTTCGCCTCTTCCGCTTCCTCGTGAAGCTCTCCTTCAAGGAATCGGACGGTGTTATGCCCATGCCGCAGCCTCGTGGCTCACGACAAGGACCAAAGGCATTTTTCAGCATGGGGCGACCGCCCCACAGCCGCGGACTGAGGTCCCGCTGAGTCGGTCGCTCCGGCAGGCAGATCGGCATCCACAAAGAACATCTTCACCGGAGGCCCGGGAGCTTTGCGGGGAAGTACTTGTCGGGCCTAGCTTCTCCGCTTGTTCTGGCCTTGGCCGATGGCTCAACGGATGGCTGAGTTAACTAAAGCACAAAAGTACCGGGTTCCATAGGTAGCTTGAGGGCAGCGCGCTGACAGTAATCGGCGATGTCGTTTCTCCGCCCGAGGGACATGCTCCGCTTGTATACCGTCAAAGCGCCTCTAGTTTCTCACCTCATCTACGTAAGCTTCCATCAACGGGCTTTGATAATCTTTGTTGATCCGCCTCGACGACGAAGCTGTGAGTCGCCTCGACGATGAGCTTTTTAACCCCGAGGTCCACCGTGATCCCGAGACCGCAAGCAAACCTCAGACGGGCGGTGTTGTTGGTTGACATCTCCTGTGGAAGTGCATCTGACGACGATTGAGGTGCTCTCCGGTGGTGCGATAAGCAAGACAAGATACCGGGCGCTTTGCAGCGAGAAGGCACCATCAAAGTACATGATCCAGCTTAGACTCATTCCTTGCCGGGAGAGTGGTCTCGCACTCTTCGTCGCAAGCGCCGAGGTCCATTCTGCAACAAACTCCGCCAAGACTCGCCTCAATCGCCGAGGTAATTTCAACTTTAAACCGAAGCTTGACAGCTCTAGGGCCCATTCCACAATCCTCCCCTGCTGCATCCGGGTTATGCAAGATCCGCTGTAATGGGAGGCGGTGACCACCGTGATCTCATGCGCTTGAAGTAATGGCACAACTTTCTCGGCCATAAGGAGGCCAAAGAGCAGCTTTTGCACACCTGAGTACTCGACCTAGCCCCCGCAAAGGGAGCCGACGGCAAACTGGTGCTGCACCATTTTCCTTTCGCGCTTCTTCATCTCGGTCGCAGGTCCTGTCAAGACGGGCGCCAGCCTTTGCCGGGCCGGACTCCGCCGGGCTCAGCCTTGCCGGGCCGAGTTCTCGCCGGGAGGGTTCCATCCCGCCAACCGTCGACTCGCCGCCGCTGCTGTCTTCTCATCAACCTCCCTTCAGGCCACTAGTGCGGGCGCTAACCACCTGATTCGCTGTCGCTTAGATAAAGAAGCAACGGTTCTTGTGGTTTGGACGCAACCAGCACTAGGGTAGAGGAGAGGTATTTCTTCAAATCTTGCAAGCTTGCCGCCTCAGCCTGGGTCCACCCATCGGCCCCGCTTTTAAGATCTCAAAAAGGAAGGGCACGCCCAGGACTTGAGATGAACTGCCCATGGCAGCAACGCAGCTGCTGAGTCGACGACGCCCTGATCCGCTTTGGGTGCCCCAATCTGCTCGATAGCCTTGATCTTATCTCGGGTTTGCTTCAATCCCGCTGGGCCGATAGAAGAACCCGAGAAGCTTTGTCGGACGGGACACCAAGACACACTTCTCGTGGTTAAATTTGAGGTTGATCTTGCGCAGTTCCCAAATGTTTCTCCAGATCTTGCACGAAGCGTTTTTTGTCCTTGGTTTTCACCACTATGTCATCCATATAAGCTTCCATATTTCTATGTAGTGGGGCTCAAAACCAATTTGACCGTTTTGCAAACGCCGAGCCAGCACTCTTCAACCCGAAAGGTATCCGTAAAAGCAATACGCACCACATGGGGTGATGAATGCTGTTTTTCCTCGCCTTCCTTTGTCATGAAGATCTCGTGGTATCATGAGTAGGCGCCCAGAATGATAAGAGGTCACACCCACCGTGGAGTCAATAATCTGGTCAATGCGCCGACAACGGAAAGGATCCTTTGGCAGGTTTTATTGATGTCCGTAATCAATACACATCCTCCATTTCCCATTTGCCTTGCGCACCACTACCGGATTGGCCAAACATGTTGGATGGAGTACTCTCTCACCAAGCCTCGCCGCTTTAGATTTCTGATTTCGTGATGAACTCCTCGCTTTCCAGAGCTTGCTTCCTGACCTTCTGCTTGACGGGACGCGCATGAGGACAGATAGCAAGGTGGTGCTCAATCACCTTGTCGGCGTTCTAGGAACGGGGTCCCGTGACTTGCTCGCTCGCGGCCCGCGGCGTGGCTCAAAGGAGGCCCAGGACAGCCCATCTTCATCAACACAAGCTCAAGACCTCGCGAGGGGCCAGACTGCTGGGCGGATTTACCAGAGCTTCTCGTCGCACGGCCTCGCCAGCCGGCTCATGAGGAGGCGGAGAGTTCAAGGCAGGTACTCGCGAGGTGCCCATGACGCAAGCCATGATTTACCAAGGGCGCCATTGGCGCCAGCTCAAGCAGCGCCCTCCTTTCCTCTTTGGTGCAAAGGGAGCAAGCGCAGCGAGCATCAAGAAAAGGCATCCGCTTTGCAATAAGACCAAGACCAGCCCTAACGGCCGGAAGGGAGTCATCGGGAGCCCAAGCAAAGGCCATCACCAGAGCCTTTGGCAAAGCGAGACCAACTTTAGTCGATAAGTGTACCGCTGTTCCCTTCAAATGGCTAATTGTTGGCGCCTTCCCGCCAATATTTGGGAAGAGGCCCAGACCTTGCCTATAAATAGGAGTAGCCACACTCACAACGTGAGGGATCAAACGATCGAGATCCCGCATTTGGAATCCAGAGAGATAGAGATCCGATCCTCAAGCTAGAGCGACGGGACACCACCTAGCAGTTCATCACACCCACCAAGAACAGACCTTGCAGGCTGTTCTTCCCTGCATCGCTCTTCATCAGCCCAAGAGGCAATCCACCACACCACAAACTAGAGTAGGGTATTACACCACAACGGTGGCCCTAACTAGTATAAATCTTGTGTCTCTTGTGTTGTTCTTTTAGTAGTTTAGGTTCCGCGATTCGCAGGTGCTAGACGGGAAGGTTGGATCTCCACGCTGCACCCCAAAGTGTTCAACTCAAGGGTCTCGCGGAACCCGAACCGGCATTTGGCGCGCTGTAGGGGTGCGCCGAATCGCTTTCGTCAGCTTCGTTTTTCCCCGACCACCGCAACCATGTTCGACGCCCATCGGACTCTGCCAGCGCCGAGCCGCTTCGCTTCCCATGTCGCCCAGACGTTCCTGCCGGCGGCCGCCTCGCTGTTCCTCACACCGCCATTAACGCCGCTTACCGCCCGGCGGGGAACGCAGCAAGCGCCGCCCCAAAGACTCGCCCATGAGGCGGACGGCCGCACCGCCACGCCTTTCGCCACCCTCGCTGGTTTTCGCCACGCGCTTCGCTGCCATGGAGGCCCGAGCTGCACTCATCGCGTTAACGAAGCCTCGCGCTACCGCCTGCCGACGACGTTTACGGGCGAATGGCTCGACCGAAGTCACCGAGCTCGTCTGCTGCAGACGCGACCGGCTGTCTGCCTCTTCGCTTCACTGCACGCACGCCTCGCTGGGCGATGAAGCTCCCTGGGCGCCCACCTCCTCAAGACGGCGCCTGCTCCAGCTGCGCGCCTCGGGCGGAGCCTGTTTCGCCAGCGCCGCCAAGGGCAAGAGCAGAGCTGCAAGAAGTTCTCACCCGAAGAAGCTGCCCGAGGCCCCGCCCCAAAGACTTCAAGACCTCAGGCTGCCCCCAGCCAAGGCGCAGGAGGCCCACAAGACCAAGCTCACATCCGAGGCCTCTGGCCACGTTCGCGGGCTGCCGCGCTTTCACCTCCGAAGGCGCAGCGGCCAAGCAGGCCCGCCAAATTCAAGCAGACCTGCCTCCTCCACGACGGCAAGCACAGCTGACCCTTACGGAGTTCCTCCAGTTTCACGAAATGCATCGAGGCTGCCAACGGGATGAAAAGGTCATGGAGAATTGGTTTCCATGGCGCCAAGGACGGGGCCCGCACTGCTCCTCGACCTCGCCCTGTGCACGATCTTCCTCGGCCGAGATGCGATCGCTTCATCGCCAACTTCCAAGGTACTCGCGACCGCCACCGCCGGAGCGACATGCGCCAATCAAGCAGCGATGTGGAAACCCCGCAGTACATCCAGCGCTTCAACAACGCTACCAAGATCCCTGTGGTAACGGAGGAGGCCATCATCTCGCCTTCCCGACGGAGTGCGCGACGCCAAGATGAAGGAGGAGCCGCGATGCATGAAGATCTCGCACCTCCCTCGAGCTGTTCAATTGGCGTACTGCGCGCCGGCCGAGGAGGGCGCCTCCCTCCTCGAGCCGCCTATCGCGATCCCAAGAAAAGAAGTCCAAGGCCAAGGACGGAAGCGCAGGGCTGCCGTGCTCGCAGCCAACCGCATACCAAGCGGGCGTAGATCAGCCCGAGTCCTCCAAGGGCAGCCGGTATCGTGGTACCATGACCTCCACACTCACAACACCAATGAATGTCAAGAGCCCGGTCGTGACGCGGGGAAGGGTCGGTAGACGCCCGAGCGCAGCGACGGGGCTACGGCCGAGGAGGAGGAAGGAATGCAGACACTGAAGACCATGCCCGCCAAGGGTGGCGCGACTAACCTCGCGAGGACCGCTGGCAAGACCCACTCGCGAGGGAGGCCGAGGATCAGCCCGCGGAGGATCGCCTGCAGGGGACGAGGGCTCTCTCCCACGCCACGCCACCAAGGAGAATTGAAGACCACCATCGACGAGGGGGTGGGGCTTCAGTGAAGCGTATGATCGTCAGATCCCGGGCGGAGCCTGCCCCAGCCTCTCAAGCAGATCTTCAAGCGCTACGCCTGCAAGTGAATGCAGTCCTCCCTGCTCGAGTCCACGCGCCTCTCGTGGTCGGGCGGCGCCATCGCTGCTCAGCCACGGACCAGCTCAAGTGCTCAGCCACAGCCGAGTTCTCCGATGCTTTGTTCCCCAATCATCACCAATGTGCTAGTCACCAAGACCTCATCGATGGGCGGAGCAGGGCTCAACGCCCCGTCTGCGTGGAAACATTCAACGATCTTCAAGTGCCTTACAACAGCTTCAGCCAACCAAGCCCTTCTCCGAGTCACCGACGGCTCCACGGTCCCGATCGGGCAGGTCCACCTTCCCGCCACCTTCGGGCTCGCGATAACTACCACACCGAGCTCATCGACTTCGACGTCGCCCACATTCGCCGCCAGACAACGCCATCCTCGGTACCCAGCCGCACAAATTCATGGTCAGAACTCCACCATGGCTAATGTCCTCAAGATGCCAGTGGAGCGGCGGAGTCATCACGGTGCCCTCGTGAAGAGAGAGACACAGGTGCTCCTCGGAGCGAGCTTTTCCGCCGCATCACCGGAAGACCTGCACACAAGCAAGGTGAGGCCTCCCATCCAAGCACCCACTTCGGAGGCGCCACGCCTTCGGGAGGCACCACAACTTCCGAAGACGCCACCAGCACCGATGCCCCTAACTCGCCGAGCACCCGTGTACTTCTGCCAAGACTGTTACGGGATGCGAGGGCACGGGTACCCCATGCCGCAGAAGCCCTCCTCAAGGCCTGTTGGTGGCTTCTTCGCTGCACTACTTCCGTGGTCATCCAATCAAGGTTGTCTCGCATACCCCGGAGAGGGTGCTCAGGGCCCCAACTCGCCGGAAGGGTCGCCGAGTGGAACATTGAGCTGCAAGCATTCCAAATGAAGTTCAAAGACAACCAGAGTCATCAAGGGGCGCACACAGCAGATTTCGGGCCGAATGGATGAAGCACCGGCCTGTGGCGGCAAGGATCGTCCTCTCCCCTGTGAAGCGGCGCCTGTAAGGTTGGGTCATGTACTTCGACGGAGCTGCTTCCGCATTGTATGCAGGCGCTGGGCTGGGCAAGTGTTCATATCTCCCGCTAGGACAAGCTTACTATGCCGCGGCAGCTGCTTTCCAAAGATGGCGAGAAGGTCTCCAACAATATAGCAGAATACGAGGGCTGATAGCGGGTCCAAGGCTGCCGCTGCCCGGGGTGAGGCTCCTTACCATCAAGGGCGATTCGCAGCCTCGCCAATTTCTCCAACAAGGTGTACGAGCCAAGAGATGAACACATGGAGGCCTACCTTATGGAGGTCCGCAGGATGGAGAAATAGTTCGGGGTTGAGCTGCAGCACGCGCCTCAAGGGCACCAATCAAGAGGCCGACGACATCGCCAAACGAGCCTGTGAGGTTACCCCAGAGACGGGCGCTTTGAGGAACGGGTTTCAAGCCTCGCCCACCCGCCTCGGGAGCCCCAACTTGCGGGTCTGCCTCGTGGAGCACGCCTGCTCCTAACGATGGAACCTCAAGAGGAGTGCCGGATCACGGAGCTCAAGAGTTACTTAACGCGGGAACTTTGCCGGAGAAGGAGGAGGAGGAGGCAGAGCGGCGCCGCAAGCCACGGCATACAGCATCATGGATGGAGAGCTCTACCGAAACGATCAACGACGATCCCTCGCGCTGCATCACCAGGGAACAGGGAAGGAATTGTCGGCAGATATACATGGCGGAGATTGTGGGCACCATTCATCGCCACGGACCCTTGTTGCAAGGCGCTCGCAGCGGTTTCATCGCCCACCGCTACCAATGACGCTATCGAACTCGTGAAGGCTTGCGAGGCTTTGCCAATTCCATGCCAAGCAGATCCACCAGCCGCCAGGAGGTTCTGCAAACCATCCCCTCACTTGGCCATTCGTGGTCCGGGGCTGGACATTCGGCCCTTTTCCTGGGCGCCAGGGGCTATCGCTACTCTACGCCGCCGGACAAATTCACCAAGTGGGCCGAAGTCGAGGCCGTCCGCACCATCCCCTTACCGTTCTCGCGGTCAAGTTCATCAAGGGCATCGAAGTCGGCTCGAGTGCCGAATCGCATCATCACCGGCTAACGGTTCGCAGTTCACCAAGAACCTTTTAAAACATACTGCGGTTAACTCTCGACGCAGATATGCTACCTTCGTGACGACTTCGCGAGCAATGGACAGCCGAACGGGCTAATGCAGAGGTCCCGAGAGGCCTCAAGACCAGACGCTCAAGAAGAAACCGAAGCCTGCGCGCGAGGCTGGTACGACGAAGCTTCGTCTGTTGTGGTCCATCCGCACAACCGCAATCAAGCCAACCGAGAGACCCCTTCTTCCCCGGTTCACGGAGCCAAGCGGTCCTCCTCACGAGGTCAAGTGTCGACCCACGCGGGTCCCGGCATTCGATGAAACGCCGCAGACGCCATGCGGGGACGGCCCTTGTGCCGGGAGGAGCTCGCCGAGAAGTCAGACCGCGAGCTGCAAGGTACCAGCAGGCACTCCGGTGATACCACTACCGCAACATCCGCCTCTAAACTCGAGGTAGGAGACTCATGTTCGACGGGTCCTCTGTGGAGGGATCAGATAAGCTCTCTCCCATGTGGAGGGCCCATTCAAGGTTGTTCATGTTTCACCCTGGCCCGCGGCGCTTGAGACTCAAGAGGGAGTACCTATACGTAACGCTGGAACATCCAAAGACCTCCAGAGGTTTTACTCCCTAAAAGGCCCAGAGCTCGTGAAGAAGGCTAATGCCCGTGAAGTTCATCTTTTGGAAAAGGCCCGAGTCTCTGAAGAAGGCGTAATGCCGTGAAGTTCATCGCTTTTGGAAAAGGCCCAGAGCGTGAAGAAGGCGAATGCCCGTGAAGTTCATCTTTTTGGAAAAGGCCCAGAGCCTGTGAAGAAGGCGAATGCCTGTGAAGCTCACCTTTCGGGAAAAGGCCCGGAGCTCGTGAAGAAGGCAACGCTCGGAAGCCGCTGCTGCTCGAAGGCCCGAGCTCGTGAAGAGGGAAAACGCCTGAAGCTTGCTTCCTGTAAGAAAGGCCCGAGTTCGTGAAGAAGGCGAACGATGTGAAGCTCGCCACCCGTGACACTCTCACGTAATAATGAGTTGGGGCAGTACACGCCCTGAGTCTCTCGAGTGCCGCCTCAGCCCCGGGCTCCTCCCATGCCCAAAGGCAGCACTTAGCTCCGCTACCGGTGAGAAGACGCCAAGACTAGACTAGGTGCCGGCGCTTTTTTCATTTGCTTTCTCGTAGCTTGACTAGTTATTCCCATTTGGAGTTTTTATCGAAACTATCGCCTTTTGGTCCGTGGTTCTTCGATCTTTTTCACTCTCCCGCCGATTTCTCTTATGCTGGGGACTCAAGGGCGGAAGCCCTGAGCCCTCACGAGCTGCTCCTACCCCTATCACTCAAGTTTTCACGGCCCTAGTCCACACCGAGCACCCTCCCGACCATGCCTCACGGGCAGCACAACGCTAACACGGGCTCGGGTCGGTCGCCTCATGCCACGGCTGGTGTTCACTTATGAATGGGCGACGCGAAGGGAACAAGACGATAACAAAAGCAAGACAATAATTAACGGCGTTGACTCTAAACGCGCCCCCACGAGGCCACACATTGTTCCCTTTTTACGCAGGAGAAAAGAAAGAAAAGGACGTACAGGTGAAGCACGCCTGTCGGCTCTCTTGAAGGCTCGAGCCGCTTCGAGCTCGTGGACTCCTCTCGCTTCATCACTGGGCGTGGCGGCAAGCGGACCCGCCACCACCTGAAGCAGCGCGGCGGCTGGTCGCGGCCGCTGCCGGAAGAATCACCATCCAAGAAGAGCCGGTGAAGCATGAGGAGTCGCGGCATCGCCGCCGCCTGGCTGCCCTCTCCGCCCACGCCGGGCTGAGTCCTCGCCGCGGTCGCCGCCTTTCGTGGCAGCACCCCATGCGGCGCACGTTTTCCCGAACACCTCACGAGAGGGTGGCGCCGCCATCGCATTTTGAAGTGCTGGGAGCACCGCGGCGGAGACCACACGCTGAAGCGAACGCCCGCCACCAAGGCCAGAACAGCCCCCCGCAGCAGAGACCTCCAGAGAAGCCCACGGTCCGCGGCGCAGCAGCCATCCGCTCGAGCCAGAGGCCACTCAGTGCGCCATCCGGGAGCTCACCCAGAGGAAGCACGGAGCCGAGCCGGACGCCAAGGCTCCTCCGCCTCACCATGAACTCCGCAGCGCTTCAGCTGCATGAAGGCGCGGGCTCGGGGACGCGGGCCGGGCACGCCGCGACCATGGCCAGCCGCCGTCGCACGCTGAGAGCTCTCCCCACGGCCAGATGGGACCGCCATGAGGCCACGGGTGCTTGCGAGGGCGACTCACCACGCTTAGGCGGAGGAGAAGAAGACTCGACCTGATGGCCCTTCCCCTTCTCTGAGGCCGAGAACTTCCTTGGTGGAGCCATGGAGGAGAAGGAGAGACAAGAAAGGATAGACTGGAACGGCTCGCGTCGTTCCGTACTTATTACCGGCGAAGGCCAACCGTCGGCCTCCACGATCATCGGTAATCATGACCAACTCTGCATGCAGGGACTTATCGAATCCGGGCGGTTACCGAGGCATCGTGGGGAAGCAGGCACACGCCGTCCCATCAACCGCCACGCTGGCGCCTAAGGTCGCAGAGCTGTTAGGCCCGCGACGCTCAGACTTGCCCTTTCGCCTCTACTCGCCAATTTCGGCGCGCCAGGCCCGGGCTACTGTCATGCTCTAGGAACGGGGTCCCCAGACTTGCTCGCCTGCGGCCCGCGGCGTGGCTCAAAGGAGGCCCAGGACAGCCCATCTTCATCAACACAAGCTCAAGACCCTCGTGAGGGGCCAAGCCTCGCGGGGTGGACGACTAGGAGCTTCCTCAAGCACGACCCCGTCAGGCTGGCTCATGAGGAGGCGGAGAGTTCAAGGCAGGGTACCTCGCGAGGTGCCCATTACGCAAGCCATGATGACCAAGCACGCCATCGGCGCCAGCCACAGCAGCCCCTCCTTTCCTCTTTGGTGCAAAGGGAGCAAGCGCAGCAGAGCATCAAGCAAAGGCATCCGCTTCGTGCAACAAGACCAAGACCAGCCCCAACGGCCGGAAGGAGTCATCGTGGAGCCCAAGCAAAGGCTATCACCAGAGCCTTTGGCAAAGTGAGGACCAACTTTAGTCAGGATAAGTGTACCCGATGTTCCCCTTCAAAATGGCCAATTGTTGGCGCCCTTCCCGCTCAATATTTGGGAAGAGGCCCAGGGCCTTTGCCTATAAATAGGAGTAGCCACACTCACAACGGAGGGATCGAAACGATCAAGATCCTGCCATTTGGAATCCAGAGAGAGAGATAGAGATCCGATCCTCAAGCTAGAGCGACGGGACACCACCTAGCAGTTCATCACACCCACCAAGAACAGACCCTCGCGAGGCTGTTCTTCCCTGTACTGTTCTTCATCATCCCAAGAGGCAATCCACCACACCACAAACTAGAGTAGGGTATTACACCACAACGGTGGCCCGAACTAGTATAAATCTTGTGTCTCTTGTGCTGTTCTTTTTAGTAGTTTAGGTTCCCGCGATTTGGCGAGGTGCGAGACGGTGGAAGGTTGATCTCCGCCACACCCCAAAGTTGTTCGATCTCAAGGGTCTCGCCGAACCCAAATCCGACACACCTCGGCTGGGAACGCTGGGATGTCGGAGGCTTGCCATGCAAACACATCGACATTCGCCGCAGGAAGGCGACAAGCTCGCTTCCTATTCGCTGCTGAGGGTGGAGCTTATGGTAAAAACTCCCCGCACTGCCCCTCCTTGACGGGCACCTTCTTTGTCTCTCGTGGCGTGGCTCGACTTCTTGCTCTTGCCGGGCGGAGCTCTCGCACGCCCTCAACGGGAGCGCAACACCCGAAGAGTGCGCTTGCCGGAGTGGGTGCTAGGAGTCTCGCCGGTCTTCGGGCTCCGTCGGCAGGAGTAGGTACCTTAGCGGCAGCTGCTGCAATCGCTTCCCAAGAGAGTTGGTCACGCGCAAATCAACGATCTTTCTTGTCGGAGGGGACGGTGATGATGTTCATCGCCCGGCATCTTCAAAGATGTTGTAGGCGTGAGTGTGAAGCCGCCATGAATTTGGCTACAGGGCGGCCGAGGATCCCGCTAAAGGCAAGGGGATCTCGCTACATCATAAACAATCCTCTCCGTCCTCGTGGTTCAGCTCGCCTCAATGTCACAGCAGCGTGATCTTTCCTTTGGCTGGCTCCTCCTCGGTTAACCCCTTGAACGCACTCCATCTCCTTGAGGTCTCCATCGTGATCTGCAGCCTTCTAACCACAACGGCGAGATCAAGTTCAGGCCGCCCCACCGTCAACCAACAACTTTGTCACCTTGAGGTTGCGGATTGTTGGTGAAACCAACACGGTAAGCACCACGACCGCAGTGGTGCGGCGTGGTGGTCCTCGTGTCAAGATGATGGGCGGTTGACCATTTCAGCGGCTTCCGCATCAAACGATGGTTCCACCATCGTGATCTCACGCTACCACCGCTTTGAGTTGGCGGTGGGATGTGTGCAGCGAGGCGCCATCGACGCACATGGCCTCTGTGGCTTTACAAACTCGCGGTCGCAGGACTCGCCGCCCTCATCATGATCATCGCCTTCCTGCTTTTCTCGCGCCCCGCAGGCGGCCTCTCTCGCTGACTCTCCTGCCGCGGTGGCCTCCTTGGCTGCCACGTTTCTTGCCGATCCTTCGCACCGCTCTGGCCTTTCCTTGTCCGCCGCCATACTGCTTTACGCTTCTCGGCGAGTAGCTCTACCGCCGCAGTTTTGGAGATCGTGGCCCTTGGTGCGGTGGATCTTGCAAGATCGCTTGTCGGAGTCTCTCGGCTTGTCGGCAGCCTCCAAGGCCCGCAAGCGCCACACCCGCAATCTCCTTGCCGGGTCGCCGCTTTGGTCTTCTTGGTGGTACCAGTGTCGCCGGATCCTCAACGGCAAGCACGGCCTTGCCCTTGCGCTTCCTATTATGGCGCCGGCCTTTTTTTGCTGGGTTGGCGGTATCGCCCGCTGGAGTCGGTTTCGCACCGCATCTTCGCCGGGTACTTCCTTCCTTCCTCGCACGAAGCGCACCGATCGCCGTAACATAGAGCTCGCCAAATCTCTTAACCTTGTTCATCGCCACTCTTCATGCATCTTGAAATTGCGACGTTATGATGGAACGACCGATCACAGCGGCAGGATGAACATCGGGATGTTGTATCGCACCCGCTGAACCTTTGCATGTACTTTCATGGAGGTTTTCTCCTTCCTTCCGGGGATGATGTAAAATCACCGCCTTTGGCCATGAGCTTGGTGACCTCCGTAAAGGCGCCAACAAACTCATGGCACAGATCCGCCCAAGAAGAGATGGAATCCACCGGCAAGTGCATCAACCATGACATAACATTAGGCTTGAGTGCCAACAGGAAGTAGTTGGCACGCACCTTGTCGTCGCGGGCCCCCGCATCTTGCATCGCGATGGTGTAGATGTTGAGGAACTCTGACGGGTGAGTCTTGCCGTTGTACTTCTCGCCAACGTCGGGTTTGAACGTACGGTGGGAGGGCCACTGGAACTGCCGCAGCTCATGGGTGAAGGCCGGACAACCCATCTCGTAAGGTAGGCCACCGTAGCCTCCCGGTGCTGGGTGGTCCGTCATGTCCCTCGCCCCCGTCCGACCGGTGGCGCTACGCCACGCCGGCGCCGATCGTAGTTCGAAGCGCCCTCATGAGCCCGCTCCCGGCGACTTGGCGCTGATCGCGTTGGTCCGCTGGTCGGACGACGCGCGGAGATATCATCACGAGCGCCGCGGCGACGGGCCGACGCCGGGCGGTCGTGATGGATGTGGGGAGTACACCGTGGCCGCGTCGCCTCCGGCGTGGCCTTCGCTAGCGGCGGCAGCCCGGCGGAGCGACGGCCGACGGAGTTCCGCCGCCGCAGCTCGTCGTCGTTGGCGATGCCGACGAGGCTCCGGACGGTGGCCCTCCATTCATCGAGCTTCTCCGCGGCGGGCGGAAAATCGAGGAGCAGCTGCGCGCGCGCCAGGGCTTCCGCTGGCGTGGGTGGCGGTGAGAGCTGGGTGGACCGCGATGCGCCTCGACTCCTAACCACGTTAGAAGGAGCCGCGTCGCGGCTCCGCAGCCGTTCGTCACCTCCATTAGCACCTCGGCACGCATGCTGGCCCTCTCCTTTGTGTGACGGATGCACAGGACTCTTTCTTGGGCGGCGCGCATGGTCATCAGCAGGGTGACGCTGCTCATCACGCACAACCTGAGAAGAGCGCGCCGTGGGCGCCGGTGTTGGTGTCTTGGAGATCGCCGTGCCGCCACCTGGCGGGACAGCGGCACCCCTAGAGGGCCCCGTGCTGCCTGCGGGGGGCCCGACTCCGTCTCCGGAGCCCGCGAATAGTGGCTCACCGCCCGGCGCGCGAACGACGCCGCTTGCCAGGCCCGGACCATCAGGGCGATGTGGATGTTCGCGGGCCGCGCCACGGGTCCTCTCCGCAACTGGCCCGCTATCGGTCCGTGCCGGTACCAACCCGGCTCTGGACGAACTGATCGCTGTGGTCGCCTTCTTCTTAGGAGCCATGGCGATGAAGAACAGCTAGGTCAACTGCTAGAAAACAACAATGATCCCCTACCTGGCGCGCCAAAGATGTCGGTGGGAAACGACACCTATGGGATCACTGGAATCCCTTCTACGGTTGCGGGGCGCGGGGATCGTGAGAAGAGCGGGACCAGCAGACAACACAATGGGATTTTACCCAGGTTCGAGCCGCAAAGGTGTGTAAAACCCTAGTCCTGCTTTGGTGGATGTATTTAGTGTTCTTGAGCTCTCGAACTAGCTCTAGGTGTTGCGAGGTTCGAAAGAGCCGAATCCTTTCTCTGTGTGCCATGGGCCTCCTTTTATAGGCGAAAGGGGCTGCCACAGTGGCACACACGAGGAGGAAAGTGCTACAGTGTCGCGAGTCTATTACTAGTATTACAGGACAAGACGCATTTAATGCGAGGCTTAGGTGTCCCTTCGCTTTATTGGGGACGGGGGCGAGGCCCGTCCCGTCCGTCGCCGCTCCTCCTTGCTTCGACACGTGCCCTGGCCAGCGATGCATGCGGTGCCATGTAGGCAGGCAGGCAGCTGAGGTGGCGCGGTGGTGGAGCCTCCACGAAGGATTGCATGCCGCCACGCAGGTGCCTGCCCAGCTGGTTGGGTCAGCAACTGCATGCAAACGGCGGCGAAGACTTATCTGGTGCGGGCCTGGCAGTGGCCCAGCCAGTGCGCCTTGGCGAGGGCCTTGTCGGGTGGCCCGGCAAGGGACTTGCCGGGTGGACCGGCAAGGGTCTTGCCGTGGCACGTTGGCCTCCCCGGCAAGGGTCTTGCCGGGGCGCGTAGGCGTCCCCGGCAAGGATCTTGCCGGGGGTCTTGTGGGTTTCTTCAGTGAGGATGATTGCCTTCCTATCCTCACTTGATCTTGATTATTCTATGTGTTCACAAAGATCTGCATGCCACCACGGAGGTGCTTCCCGAGCCCTACCCCAATGCGTCTGTTTGAGCACTGGTGGGCTCAAGGGTGGCTTGCTCGGATGGCTTGGGCGAGCTGCCCCGGCAAGGGTCTGCCGGGGCTGCTGAGGCTACCCCAGCAAGGGTCCTTGCCGGGGGAACCTGCTACGCCTATCTGATCTTTGTGGCCTTGGTCCTTGTTGTTGCTTCATTTGTCCTTGTGGCTTCGGCTTCTCTCCAGCTCCCCTTTCGTGCTATGTCTATGCATAGCCGTGGCGGGAGGCTCTGACTGCCTGTGCACAGGTAAAGGGGTCAAAAGCAGAGCCCCTACTTTTGTACACCGACACGTAGGTTCGGTGCTTGATCGATCGTAATGAGAAGAAGTTCGACTACATCAACCGCGTTGTCAAAATCTTCCACTTTCGGTCTATGAGGGTACGTGGACACACTCTCCCCTTCTCGTTGCTATGCATCTCCTAGATAGATCTTGCGTGAGCGTAGGAATTTTTTTGAAATTGCATGCTACGTTTTCCAACAGTGGCATCCGAGCCAGGTTTATGCGTAGATGATATGCACGAGTAGAGCACAAAGAATTGTGGGCGGTGATCGTCATACTGCTTACCACCAATGTCTTATTTTGATTCGGCGGTATTGTTGGATGAAGCGGCCCGGACCAACCTTACATGACCACGTTCATGAGACCGGTTCCACCGACAGACATGCAACTAGTTTTGCATAAAGGTGGCTGGCGGGTGTCTGTTTCTCCAACTTTAGTTGAATCGAATTTGACTGTGGCCGGTCCTTGTTGAAGGTTAAAACAACAATCTTGACAAATCACTGTTGTGGTTTCGATGCGTAGGTAAGAACGGTTCTTACTAGAAGCCCGTAGCAGCCACGTAAAACTTGCAACAACAAAGTAGAGGACGTCTAACTTGTTTTTGCAGGGCATGTTGTGATGTGATATGGTCAAGACATGATGTGATATACGTTATTGTATGAGATGATCATGTTTTGTAAAAGTTATCGGCAACTGGCAGGAGCCTTATGGTTGTCGCTTTATTGTATGAAATGCAAACACCATGTAATTGCTTTACTTTATCACTATGCGTTAGCGAGAGCTGTAGAAGCAATAGCTGGCGAGACGACCATGACGCTTCGATGGAGATCAAGGTGTCAAGCCGGTGACAATGGAGATCATGACGGTGCTTTGGAGATGGAGATCAAAGGCACCCGATGATGATGGCATATCATGTCACATACTTTGATTGCATGTGATGTTTATCTTTTATGCATCTTATTTTTCTTAGTATATGGCAGTAGCATTATAAGATGATCCCTTACTAAAGTTTCAAGGTATAAGTGTTCTCCCTGAGTATGCACCGTTGCGATAGTTTGTCGTGCTGAGACACCACGTGATGATCGGGTGTGATAAGCTCTACGTTCACATACAACGGGTGCAAGACAGTTTTGTACATGCGGAATAATCGGGTTAAACTTGACGAGCCTAGCATGTACAGACATGGCCTCGGAACACTGGAGACCGAAAGGTCGAACGTGAATCATATAGTAGATATGATCAACATAGAGATGTTCACCATTGAAGACTACTCCATCTCACGTGATGATCGGACATGGTTTAGTTGATATGGATCACGTGATCATTTAGATGACTCGAGGGATGTCTATCTAAGTGGGAGTTCTTAAGTAATATGATTAATTGAACTTAATTTATCATGAACTTAATCCTGATAGTTTTTGCATATCTATGTTGTAGATCAATGGCCCGTGCTACTGTTCCCTTGAATTTTAATGCGTTCCTAGAGAAAGCTAAGTTGAAAGATGATGGTAGCAACTACACGGACTGGGTCCGTAACTTGAGGATTATCCTCATTGCTACACAGAATAATTATGTCCTTCATGCACCGCTAGGTGTGTTACCCCGAAAGAATCTGCAGACGCTGTGAACGCTCGGCGATCGGCGGTTGATGACTACTCGATAGTTCAGGGTGTCACGCTTTACGGCTTGGAATTGGGACTTCAAAGACGTTTTGAACGTCATGGACCATATGAGATGTTCCAGGAGTTGAAGTTAATATTTCAAGCGAATGCCCGAGTTGAGAGATATGAAGTCTCCAACAAGTTCTATAGCTGCAAGATGGAGGAGAACAGTTACGTCAAGAACACATACTGGAATGTCCGGGTGCCATAACCACTTGACTCACCGGGAGTTAATCTTCCGGATGATAGTGTTATTGATGAGTTCTTCAATCACCGCCACCAAGCTACAAAGGCTTCGTGATGAACTATAATATGCAAGGGATGGATAAGACAATTCCGAGCTCTTCACAATGCTCAAAGCCGTGGTAGAAATCAAGAAGGAGCATCAACTGTTGATGGTTAACAAGACCACTAGTTTCAAGAAAAAGGGCAAAGGAAAGAAGGGGAACTTCAAGAAGAATGGCAAGCAAGTTTCCACACCCGGAAGAAGCCCAAGTCCGGACCTAAGCCTGGAACTGAGTGCTTCTACTGCAAAGGGATTGGTCACTTGAAGCGGAACTGCCCCAAGTATTTGGCAGATAAGAAGGATCGCAAAGTGAACAAAGGTATATTTGATATACATGTTATTGATGTGTACCTTACTAATGCTCGTAGTAGTGCCTGGGTATTTGATACCGGTTCGATTGCTCATATTTGTAACTCAAATAGGGGCCACGGATTAAATGAAGATTGGCTAAGGACGAGGTGACGATGCACGTCGGGAATGGTTCCAAGGTCGATTTGATCGCCGTTGGCATGCTACCTCTACATCTACCTTCGGGATTAGTTTTAGACATGAATAATTATTATTTGGTGCCAGCGTTGATCATGAACATTATATCTGGATCTTGTTTAATGGGAGACGGTTATTCATTTAAATCAAATAATAATGGTTGTTCTATTTATATGAGTAATATCTTTTATGGTCATGCACCCTTGAATCTCGATGCAAAGTGATACACATATTCATAGTATTGATGCCAAAAGATGCAAAGTTGATAATGATAGTGCAACATATTTGTGGCACTGCCGTTTAGGTCATATTGGTGTAAAGCGCATGAAGAAACACCATGCGGATGGACATCTGGAATCACTTGATTATGAATCATTTGATGCTTGCGAACCATGCCTCATGGGCAAGATGACTAAAACTCCGTTCTCCGGAACAATGGAGTGAGCCACTGACTTATTGGAAATAATACATACCGATGTATGCAGTCCGAGGAGTGTTGAGGCTCGCGGCGGGTATCGTTATTTTCTGACCTTCACAGATGATTTGAGCATATATGGGTATATCTACTTAATGAAGCACAAGTCTGAAACATTTGAAAAGTTCAAAGAATTTTAGAGTGAAGTGGAGAATCATCGTAACAAGAAAATAAAGTTTCCATGATCTGATCGCGGAGGCGAATATTTGAGTTACGAGTTTGGCCTTCATTTAAAACAATGTGGAATAGTTTCACAACTCACGCTACCTTGAACACCACAGCGTAATGGTGTGTCCGAACATCGTAACCGTACTTTATTAGATATGGTGCGATCTATGATGTCTCTTACCGATTTACTGCTATCGTTTTGGGGTTATGCATTAGAGACAGATGCATTCACATTAAATAGGGCACCATCTAAATCCGTTGAGATGACACCGTATGAACTATGATTTGGCAAGAAACCTATGCTGTCGTTTCTTAAAGTTTGGGGTTGCGATGCTTATGTGAAAAAGCTTCAGCATGATAAGCTCGAACCCAAATCGGAAAATTGCGTCTTCATAGGACACCCAAAAGAAACTATTGGGTACACCTTCTATCACAGATCCGAAGGCAAGATTTTTGTTGCTAAGAATGGATCCTTTCTAGAGAAGGAGTTTCTCTCGAAAGATGTGAATGGGAGGAAAGTAGAACTTGATGAGGTAATTGTACCTTCTCTCGAATTGGAAAGTAGCTCATCACAAAAAACCGTTCCAGTGATGCCTACACCAACTAGAGAGGAAGCTAATGATAATGATCATGAAACTTCAGATCAAGTTACTACCGAACCTCGTAGGTCAACTAGAGCACGTTCCGCACCAGAGTGGTACGGTAATCCTGTCCTAAAAGTCATGTTACTAGACCATGACGAACCTACGGACTACGAGGAAGCGATGATGAGCCCAGATTCCGCAAAATGGCTTGAGGCCATGAAATCTGTGATGGGATCCATGTATGAGAACAAAGTATGGACTTTGGTTGACTTGCCCGATGATCGGCAAGCCATAGAGAATAAATGGATCTTCAAGAAGAAGACTGACGCTAATGGTAATGTTACTATCTACAAAGCTCGACTTGTTGCGAAAGGTTTTCGACAAGTTCAAGGAGTTGACTACGATGAGACATTCTCACCCGCAGCGATGCTTAAGTCTGTCCGAATCATGTTAGCAATTGCCGCATTTTATGATTATGAAATCTGGCAAATGGACGTCAAAACTGCATTCCTTAATCGATTTCTTAAAGAAGAGTTGTATATGATGCAACCAGAAGGTTTTGTCAATCCTAAAGGTGCTGAAAAAGTGTGCAAGCTCCAGCGATCCATTTATGGACTGGTGCAAGCATCTTGGAGTTGGAATATACGTTTGATGAGGTGATCAAAGCATATGGTTTTATATAGGCTTTTGGAGAAGCCTCAGATTTACAAGAAAGTGAGTGTGAGCTCAGAGTATTTCTATTATTATATGTGGATGACATATTGTTGATTGGAAATGATATAGAATTTCTGGATAGCATAAAAGGATACTTGAATAAGAGTTTTTCAATTGAAGACCTCGGTGAAGCTGCTTATATGTTGGGCATCAAGATCTATAGAGATAGATCAAGACGCTTAATTGGACTTTCACAAAGCACGTACTGTAACACCCCGGAAGTAACTTTCCATATTTGTAACTCCAACTCTTGCCATTTTCGGCATTGTGATATGATATTCCCTCCGTGGTTGGGTTTTTCTTCATTTTGCATTTTGTCCATGTCATGCATTTTATATCATGTCTTCATGTGCATCGCATTTGCATCCGTGTTCGTCTCATGATTCCGAGCATTTTTCCGTTGTCCGCTTTTGCAATCCGACACTCCTATCTCCCCGGCAGCCCTTTTACGTTTTTCCCGTAAAGCGGTACTAAACCTTCTCGGAATGGACCGAGGTTTGTCTAGTGGCCTTGGTATACCGACCGTAGACCATCGGTCAAGTTTCGGGTCATTTGGAGCTCGTTTGGTACTCCAACGGTTAACCGCACTCTCGCAAAGGCCTTTTTTAAGTTGCAGCCCAACACCCCTTCAAAACAGCCCAATAACCCATCTAAGTCACTTCCATGCTCTCCGTCGTTCGATCACGATCGTGTGGGCGAAAACTACACCTCATTTGGACTCTCCTAGCTCCCTCTACCTATAAATCAGTCCCCTCCCCCGAAATTCGCAGATGAACCCTAGCCTAGCCTCCCTCTCGCCCGCCGGACATGTCCATGCGCCGCCGGACACGTCCACCGCCGCCAGCCACGTCATCCGGCCAATAGGACGCCGCCACCTCAGCTCCCGCCGCCGCGCCCGACGAATCACGCGCCGCCACCTCGCCTCCTCTCGCCTCCCACGCGCTGCCGCCTGGGCCGAGATCCGCCGCCCGACGGACGAACTGTCTTGCCGTCTGCTCGCTCACATGCCGCCGCCATGATGAGCCCGGCGCCACGCCCGCGCTGAGCTCCGCCGCTTCTCCTTCATACGGCCGCTTGTCGCCGGCGCGCCCGCCTAGTTGTCGCCTCCCCGCGCCCAGCAGAGCGCCGCCGCCCCTCGGTCCCGCCGCCCGGCCCGCGTCTCGGCCAAGGCTGGCGCGCCTCCGCGTCAGCGCGCCTCCCGCCGACTCGGCCTCACCTGGCTCCTCCTCGCCCGGGCTCGGCGAGCTCAAGCCTCCGCCGCCGTCGCGCCGATCGGGCGGGTCCCGATCCGATCTCGGCGAGATCCGTTGACTTCTTCCCCCCCCTCCTTATTCTTCTAAGTTTTTTATCTCGATGTCATTTTGTAGCATTTTCAACATGGTATATATTTGCATCTGTAGGTCCATTTTGCGCGTATAATATATCAAAATGTTCGTCTCTAAGAGTAGATCATTTCATCTCATTGCATCATTTTCATTTGAGCTCATCTTGGTGCCCGAAATGCTGTTAGAAGAGTGCTATGTGATGTTAGTTTCTGTTTCGTAACAGAACTTGCACTTTTGTTATTTTTGCCATGATTGATGTGTGCACCCTATGAATTGGAGTCCTACATGTGTTTTGTAATATGCCATGCCATATTTCCAGGGGTGTATGCCATGTATTTTTGTGATCTATGTGGTGACTAGCACAAGCATGCAAAGTAGGTGTCCTGATGTTGCTGATTTCAGCCCTGTTTAGCTGATATTTTGATGCCATGTTAACTTGATGATACCGAGAGATCTATGCATATTTTGAGATACTTCAGTAAGGATGTTTTGTAAAGCATGTCTTGCTCTATCCATCCATGCCTTTGTTTGCAATTATGGAGTTCCATAGCTTGAGGCAATCGAGCTCTACTTTTGCTATCAAATGTTTCCTGGCAGATTGTTTACATGTTATTCAATTTTGCCAAGGTTGTTGTGGTTGATCCATGTATGCTATGTTATTGTTCTTGCCATGTATGTCTTCTATGCCATGTCTTCTTGATGTATGTATGCTTAGTTTATCATATAAGGCTCTGTAGTGAGTGCATTGAGCTTGTAAACATGCCTACTTGTTATCAGTTTTTGACATGTCATGTTGCTGAATCTGTTAACGAAACTTTCAATATTGACATGTGTGCTACTATATTTTCTGATCCTTTTTGGCTTATGGTCAGTAAGGGACTTTTGTTCTATGCTTTGAGTAGATTCATGCCATGCCTTTTTTTGCTATTTTAAGTTCTTGTAGCATGTAGTTTTGTTGCTCTGAACATTGCAACCTGATGTTGTTTTTGTCATGTCCAGCCTGATATTTTGTGCACTTTTGCCATGCTTGTTTGAACCTGTTATGATGTGATCTAGCCGTAGCTCAGTGCTCATCTTTTGTCGAGCATCTTGTGTAGATCACTGCCATATACTTTGTTGGTACGTTTGGGTGCAGTAGCTTAATTTCTTGTTGCTTGCTAAGTGGCATCATGCTGTTAATGGCAGATTTGTGCCATTCTTGTTTTGCTTGTCATTTCCAAACCGTGCATCCGATTCCGGTGATCTTTATATCGATTTCAACCGAAATCATCTCATCTTTCCTGTGGCATACTTGGTTTGCCAAGTTGATGCCTGGTTCATCATTTACCTTCCGGAGCGCACATACGCATTGCATATCACATCTCGCATATCATGCCATGTTTTGCATCATGTTGATTGTGCATTGCACCGTGATTTATTGTGGTTCCTTTGTTTGTGTTCTTGCTTTGGGTAGAGCCGGGAGACGAGTGCGTGAACGAGGAACCTGTTGAGAACGCTTACGAGGATCAAGCTTTCGACAACTCGAGAACATTGCGAGCAAGATGACCATACCCTCGAAATCACTTCTATCTTTGCTATGCTAGTTGCTCGCTCTTTTGCAATGCCTATGCTGCGATGCCTACCACTTGCTATATCATGCCACCCATATTGCCATGTCAGCCCCTAACCATCCTTTTCCTAGCAAACCGTTGATTGGCTATGTTACCACTTTGCTCAGCCCTCTTATAGCGTTGCTAGTTGCAGGTGAAGCCGAAGTTTGTTCCTTGTTGGAACATGGAGATGTTGTTCCTTGTTGGAACATGTTTACTGGTTGGGGATATCACAATATATTTCTGCTATAACTAATGCATCTATATACTTGGTAAAGGGTGGAAGGCTCGGCCTTATGCCTGGTGTTTTGTTCCACTCTTGCCACCCTAGTTTCCGTCATACCGGAGTTATGTTCCTTGATTTCGCGTTCCTTACACGGTTGGGTGATTTATGGGACCCCCTTGACAGTTCGCTTTGAATAAGACTCGTCCAGCAAGGCCCAACTTTGGTTTTACCATTTGCCACCTAAGCCTTTTCCCCCGGGTTTTCGCGAGCCCGAGGGTCATCTTTATTTAACCCCCGGGCCAATGCTCCTCTGAGTGTTGGTCCAAACTAGAGCCACTTGCGGTGCCACCTGAGGCAACTTGGGGCATCTTCGGTTGCCGTACGTAGTGTTCATCCGGATGTGCCCTGAGAACGAGATATGTGAAGCTCCTATCGGGATTTGTCGGCACAATCGGGCGGCTTTGCTGGTCTTGTTTTATTGCTGTCGAAATGTCTTGTAGTCCGGATTCGAGATTGATCGGGTCTTCCCGTAGAAGGAATATCCTTCGTTGACCGTGAGAGCTTATAATGGGCTAAGTTGGGACACCCTGCGCAGGTAATATCTTTCAAAGCCGTGCTCATGGTTATGAGGCAGATGGGAATTTGTTAATGTCGGTTGTAGAAAACCCAAAGTTGACCTCAAATAAAATACACATCAACGCGTGTGTAACCGTGATGGTCTCTTCTCGGTGAGTCCGGAAGTGAACACGATGTTGGAGTTATGTTTGACGTAAGTAGTTCAGATCACTTCTTGATCGCTACTAGCTTCACGTCCGTGCTTTGCTTCTCTCCTCGCTCTCTTTTGCGAAGTAGCCACCATATATGCTAGTCGCTTGCAGCAGCTCCACTTTACTACTCTGTCCTTCCTATAAGCTTAAATAGTCTTGATCTCGCGGGTGTGAGATTGCTTTGAGTCCCGTGACTCACAGATTCTACCAAACAGTTGCAGTGCCGATGATGCGGTCAGGTGACGATCCGAGCTCAAGTGGGAGTTCGACGAGGCGTGGTCGTTACTATGTGTCTTTCCCGAGGATCAGAGTGGTGCCAGCTTGGGACGATCGGGGATCCGTAGCATTTGGGGTATCTTCTTTTATTTTGGTTCCGTAGTCGGACCTTGAGTGTACTCAATGATGGATGTTTATTTATGTATTGTGTGAAGTGGCATTGTAAGCCAACTATGTATCTTTTTCCTTACTTATTACATGGGTTGTGTGAAGATTACCTCACTTGCGACATTGCTTTCAATGCGGTTATGCCTCTAAGTCGTGCCTCGACACGTGGGAGATATAGCCGCATCGAGGGCGCTATGTTGGTAATCGAGCCTTCCTCACTTAGGAGCCCCTACTTGATTGTTTGTCTGGCGTTGTTGAGTCTAGAATGGAAAATGTTTTGAGTCTTAGGATTATATATATCGAAGAGTAGGATTCTTTTACTCCCCAGTCCCTTCGTCGCTCTGGTGAGGTATCCTGACGTAGAGTTTTGACTCTTCTCTCCTCAAATTTCACTAATTTTTTTAGGATCACGTGGGTATCTTGGGATCGTTCCGATGGTTTTGTGACGAGAACATTGTTCTTGGTGCCTCGACATTTAGGGGTTGTGGCGGTGTCCCGGGAGTTGAGCTCGAGGTGTTGTCATCACAATTTTATCGTTGCGTTCGAATATACGAGTTTTGCCGACATCAAAATCTCTTTTGTGCGTTGTTGGTGAGATAACCCGATAACCCAGATCTTGAGGTGAGTGCGGAGTATTGCCATGACTTGTATAATGGATGTTTTTCAAGGTCGAGGTACACGATTTCGAGGATTTCTTGGTTATGTGTTGACGGATGGATACAAATTGGATCTAGGTATTGTTAGTTTGGGTGCTATATTTTGTGTCCCTGTATCCCCAACACCAGATTGCATAACCGTAAAGTTTCGGGAGTTTATAGGTGGGAATTCTAGTAGCTTACGGGATATTCTTTCCGATGATGTATGATTTGAGATTGGGGTTCAACGTCTAGTGGTCCGCCCATTCACGGTCGATTCTGATTGGTCGCGAGACGTCTTAAAGAATCCTTGGCTATGCTGATTCGGGGACGTCTTGTTTGTCATTCGTGATGTCCGCTATACGTCGTGTCCATGTGGGCCCCACCACGAACACTTTGGGCGAAATCTCTATCATGTGTTTGTTCCGGCTCATTCTAGAAGCCAATCTTTTGTTTTCAGTTGTGATATTCGATTTGTTTCTAAGACAGATGTTGTTTCCATATCTTTATCTAAGTGGCTTCTCACCTTAATGGACGTGTGATGATTAACTTTGGAATTCATTCGTTCCTTCTTGTTCGAATGTTTATTGTGAAGACTATATGTTGCAATTTCTATCCGTTGATTCTACTTATCTATTTGTCTATCAAAGGACTAACGGATGTCACCCTCTTCAGGATGGCTCCGCCAACGCGTCTGAATCCGGACCGCAATGATGGGGATCAGTCGAACCCTCCACCTCCACCTCCGCCTCCGGAGGCCTGGCAAGCTATCATGGCAGCCACCAATGCCAATGCTCAGATGATAAATGGTTACATCGATGCTTGATTTGACACTGATCTGGACGACTCTAAGTCACAAACCGTATACGTATTTATATTGAATGGTGGACCTGTCAGTTGGTGCAGTTCCAAGCAAAGCGTCATGGTGGGAGCTACGTGTGAAGCGGAGTACATAGCTGCTTCAGAAGCAGCGAACGAATGAGTCTGGATGAAGTAGGTCATATCCGATCTAGGTGTAATGCCTAGTGCATCGGGTCCAATGAAAATCTTCTGTGACAATACTGGAGCAATTGCCTTGGCTAAGGTCCATATTTCACAAAAGGACCAAACACATCAAGCGACGCTTCAACTCCATCCGTGATCAAGTCAAGGAGGGAGACATAGAGATTTGCAAAATACATACGGATCTGACTATGGCAGACCCGTTGACTAAGCCTCTTCCACGAGCAAAACATGATCAACACCAAGACTCCATGGGTGTTAGAATCATTACAATGTAATCTAGATTATTGACTCTGGTGCAAGTGGGAGACTGAAGGAAATATTTCCTAGAGGCAATAATAAAGTTGTTATTTATATTTCCTTATATCATGATAAATGTTTATTATTCATGCTAGAATTGTATTAACCGTAAACTTGATACATGTGTGGATACATAGACAAAATACCGTGTCCCTAGTAAGCCTCTACTAGACTAGCTCGTTAATCAAAGATGGTTAAGTTTCCTAACCATAGACATGAGTTGTCATTTGATGAACGGGATCACATCATTAGGAGAATGATGTGATGGACAAGACCCATCCTTTAGCTTAGCATAATGATCGTTAAGTTTTATTTCTACTAGATGACCCATTGCGCCCATGGCGCAAAGGCCGAGAGCAAGCCAACAATTGAAAGAGTGTGCATCAAAATATGTAGATACAGAAGAAAACATATGCAAATAAGTAAGAATTGATGATAGATAGATGGTTGCTAATGATACATGTTTTCTAAGAAGCTTACGAATGATCATTTACAATGTTATGAGCAAGGCATGTAGATAGGCAGAGCTAAGTTAGACAGATGTATCTTGGATGTTTAGAACAATTTCTTTGAGGCAAGTCTTCATAGTTGCTGTTCTTCATGGCCTGCATTGCTCAGAGCAGAAATTCCTTCAATATCATCGTCCATGCGCCAATAATAGTGGTTCGTTTGCTGGAGATGATATTCAGACTGTGTTGTTGTATCGCTAAGAGGGTCAGCAACACATTTTACCTGCGATAAAACATGATTGAGATTGTTGTCTTTGGATGCTGTGAAGTTTGTGTCTATTATTGGAGTCAGGTTATTGAAGCAAATATAAGGTACATATTTCATTTTCTCATTCTTGATGTTACAACATTTATGAGATCAGGTTATTGAACCAAATATAAGGTACAATCATTGTTTTCTTTAAACCTAAGGTACAATCACTCGTTTTTTAGGAGAAGTGCCACACTTATGCTAATAATATCAGCAAATTACAGCAAATGTAGCATATCTCTAGAGAAATCCAAAGGAATAGCACACCAAGAGAAAGTACAGGAAACACTCCGAAAAAAGGAAATTTACAGAAAAATTCTTCTTCAAACCTCCAACCACCAACACATTGACTAAAAACTTCAACTACCGCCGCCGCCGGAGAGGAGAAGAAATGGTCTCCACTGAGCCAAGATCCAAGAGAAAGCCAGCTACGTTGTGAGCCTCTGAACAGGCGCCACCATGAACGGCGCCGCACTTGTCGCTGTGGGTTGTCGGCCGGAACAAATCTCCACCCCTCTTGGATCGCGACCCTGAAGGTCTCACTTGTTTCTTTAAATGTAAATATCAGGTTATGAAAACAGGGGATCAACATGTATTCATTTTCTCACTCTTGATGTTGTAGTATTTATAAGACCAGGTTATGGGAAGCAAATATAGGGTACAATCATTCTTAAAAAAAGGTACAACCATTCTTTTCTTTAAATGAAAATAACAGGTTATGAAAACAGGGAATCAACAGGTATAGAGGACAGTAGGCACCGAATAAGTATATAACATTGGCAATAGAAAAAAGAAAGCCCAGTTTTTCCAGATTTTACTTGATCAATGATAGGTACATGAAAATAACTGCTTTTAAATGTAAATTATTATGGAAACAATCACACATGTTTTTAGCAAATACAACAGTCAATTGATCAAGCAGATACACCTAGTGGACAATAGGCAAGTTTAAACGGACTTGGCATTAGCTAAAGGGCTTACTATAGGGCGAAGTTCATATGAATAGAATTCATAAGCTCCAACTTAAAGAACAGAATCAAGTGATTGTTCTACAGCTCCACCTAAGATTTGAAGATCAGCATACTAATCGATCAAGAAAAGCATAGGTGAGTTGCAGTTATCTTCTTCATGCTAATTGCCCACACCTTGCTTTCTCCTGCTCTTTCGTTTTGCTATGCAAATATTTATTCGGTCTCGGTGATTAGGCTCGAAAGCATGTATTTTTCACGGGAATTAAAATATGTGTGGTGAACTCAACTAAATAGTTCCCAAGTTTTGCTTGCTTTGCTAATTTTGTAATGCACATAACTTGTTTGATGTTATGCCTACAAATTTTTTAACATAGTAGATCTTCCCAATTTTCGTCATGGAGATGACATGTTTGATCATATGCGCACAAATAAAAAAATAGAGCAGATGGCATAACAAATTTTATACAACCCACACCAAACTATCCTTACAATACCTTCGCCATGCACTTATATTAATTTACTTTACTAAAACAATGACCAAGACAAAATATATTAACCGAGCCAATACAAACAGAATCCTTTAATTTTCCTACTTAATTATAAGCAAATCAATAAGCAACCTATTAACTCTTTCATTCAGTTCTACTAAAGACCATCTAATGGAGGAACATAAGTATTGGCCCTTTGAGCTATGTACAGGTATATACCTTTCATAATGGTATACTAAATTATATTTTTACATCTACTTGTATATATTTACCTTTATGCTCTTCTAATACATTTCTTTATACTATAGTTGATCAATTAAGCAACTGGCTGTCAACGCAGAAATACATGATAGATGATATTTCTCCTTCACAAGGCTTTATAAGTAGAGCTGAACAGAAGACCAGAGAAGTTGCAGAGGGATTTACACACTATGTAATAGCATGCTGTGATGGATTGCTTGCAGACACACTATGTAATATTTAACTTAGTACACATGTCACCAACACAATTTAGAGACAATGGCGGTGCTGCTTAGTACATATGTACATACCTGGATTGTCGCTGTTGTAGATCAGGTTGTCAAACCTCGCTCCTTTCATAATGTGGCTATCACTTGAGTAGGAGGATTAATGAAAGTGAAAAAAGATAGCGTGTGATTAGCACATGCTTGAAGAAAACATCCTCGATAAAAACCAACAAAGCAGCAGCAGTTTATGTTATAAGTTTATGCACAGTTGTTTTCTATCTTGGTTTTGTTCAATGGAAGCCATGCGACATTTAAACCTATTCATGATAGCGCTCATCGTCTCCTACTAAGGTGCCAGAAAATCAGGAAAGCCTAAAATATTAAAGGTTAAACCTTCTGTCATATTCCTCGAAAGTCAATCTAATGCCATTAGCCTGCTTGATATATTCAGTTATGTTATAATTATCTTAAGACACAACATATTTTCCCACTGGCTTCGATGACACGCAACTTAGGAGCTATAAAACATTTGGGACAATTGCTAAAAAGATGCAGTATTCAATCAAAGGAGAAATAATGTTACAGTCTAATCTTCGACCTCGCTAAATAAATTGGTTCCGAGATAAAAGAACATATCACATTCTATGGGCCACATATTATGTACAGATGGACATCTACATACAATATTGGGTTCTTTAAGGGTGCCCGTGTGTATTTTTTGTGGTCTTCTATTAGTGCAATGCTAACTAAAACAATAAAACATGCTACTTTAGATAGCACAGCGAAATATGAACCTTAGGACACAAAAAAATGAGGTAGCGTATTCTACTGTGAAGCATTTTACTATCGATGAAATGCTTTTGAATAGAATATGAACTTTCCAAATGCACCGCCCTCCCTGATTTGCAATGTTCTAAACCTAAGAATATAAGGAATTACGTATGAAGTTTAATACTGACGATATAGAGAGAAAATGGACATGTGCGAGGTTACTGAATAACGAGTCAAGAATTGATATTTGCATGGAAGTATGGATTGAGAAATCTAAAACCTAAGCAAGAAGGTCCATGCTTTAACATGTAAAATAAAGAAGAAGAGAACATCTCGACAAATACAACTTTCCCTTTCACTACTTATCCTCTGATTTATGGATATGCATCCAGTTATATAATCAACCTGTACCAAAGTAAAATCATATGCTTGAGATAACTTGGCAGAGTATAAACAGATAAGAATTCAAATGTACAACACAGGTCTCTCTTGTGAAAGATGGGTGCTTGCATCCAAATCTTCCTCACGACTTATTTATGCAACCACAAAGTTCTTTCAAGAAAACATGAGACTGTTATGATTTAAACTGATTTAGACTCTCAATAAAACATGAGACTGTTATTTATGCAACCACAAAGTTCTTTCAAGAAAAGATGGGTGTTGTTTGCGGGCAAGTAAATGGAAGGCAACAAGAACTGAACATATACCTGTTCGGGACTGGATGGCCGCTGCTTATTTCAAAGGTGTTGACAGCCCTCTCCTTTCCGAGGCAAAAATCAAGCAATCAACCACCCATAAACAAATTGTAGCCTGCCACAATCACATGGTGAGCAACTGAAACAACCATAAATTACCATCCAGACCTTAGTTTTTGCAATATACCTTTACTATGTAAGAAATGTAGATATGAAAATGATCTAAAAATATAGACTCAAACAAAATGTAGCATTGAACTCGCTTTAGAGTATCTAGTAATTACTAATGAAGTATATTAAAATGATAAAAGGAGATATAATCAATTAACCTGTGGTGTATGAAAAGCTAGAGTACATATATTAACCTAAGTAAAGCATACCCTAATATTGTGGATGCCATAATAAAACTAGTGGTCCATAACTGAAATAGACGGCCACATCTAGCATCGGTGACAAAAGGGTTCCCTAGGCGACTCCCTAGGCGTTCGCTGGGAGCCGCCGGCAACCCGCCTGCCGCTAGATCGACGGGTGGGAGGCCGGTTCTGGGCGTTGGCCGAAGAGGGAGATGAGGGGGAAGGCAGTGAGGATGAGGAAGAGTCGCCTACGACTCCGTTCACGGCGGTGCTGCCAAGTTCACCGGAGTTGGATGGATTGCAGTCCACATTGATTTGCGAGCTGTTGAACCAGGGTTACGACGAAGATGATTTAAAGCTGGTGGTCGAGACTCTGGTACCGGCATCTGATCCGGCGAGAGACGGCCTTGCAACAACTGATCACAAGGAGGTGATCCGATGGATGCTGCTTCGCTGTACTTCGTCTCGGCCATGGCGGGGGCCGATACCCAAGGTAAGGCTGCCAGCACTAACTTTGGTGATTTTCTAACCCCAGGGGCTTGGTTGCAGGTTCAACGGCGACGGAAGGGACGGCGGCCGGCGGTGCCACCGGGGGCGGAGGCGAGCCAGATCTCAATCCGGGAGGCAAGACTGGAGCGTTTGAATTTGCTTCTGGGCCACAGTAGGCCGGATTCGGGTGTGGTCCAGGTGGGCTCACGGCATGCGGCCCAGCCTCTTTTTCCTGAGCATGCGGCTCAGCTGGTGGTGGATGGGCCGTGCGAGCTGCAGATCACGGCTGAGGGAGTCCCGGATTAGGGGGTGTCCGGATAGCCGAACTATCACCATTGGCCGGACTCCTGGACTATGAAGATACAAGATTGAAGACTTCGTCCCGTGTCCGGATGGGACTTTCCTTGGCGTGGAAGGCAAGCTTGGTGATACGGATATGTAGATCTCCTACCATTGTAACTGACTCGGTGTAACCCTAACCTATCCGGTGTCTATATAAACCGGAGGGTTTTAGTCCGTAGGACGAACAACAATCATACCATAGGCTAGCTTCTAGGGTTTAGCCTCCTTGATCTCGTGGTAGATCTACTCTTGTACTACCCATATCATCAATATTAATCAAGCAGGAGTAGGGTATTACCTCCATCGAGAGGGCCCGAACCTGGGTAAAAACATCGTGTCCCTTGTCTCCTGTTACCATCCGCCTAGACGCACAATTCGGGACCCCCTACCCGAGATCCGCCGGTTTTGACACCGACGTTGGTGCTTTCATTGAGAGTTCCTCTGTGCCGTCGCCATCAGGTAGGATGCCTCATCTCATCTTTAAAGACGATACTGTCGCCAAAGGAGCCTTGGCTGCTGGCCAGACTCTTCGGTTAGGTGGTTTTCTTATGACCGCCAGTCCGGCCACCGCGCCGACGATGACCTCTCGAGTCATCGAAACCAATCTCCATGTTAATTCGGAACTTGCCGAACAGTTAGATCCGATTGAGCTCTCCTCCGTAAACGAGCTCTTGGATCGCATCGCTGCCCTGGGAGTCGCCACAGACTACGACCGGATCGGGCCTAAAACCGATCTGAGAGAGATCAACTCTCCCCAGGCTACCCGTCATGTTGCTGTGATAGAGGAGCAATGCGGCGACTCTTCTTCTATCTTAAGGACTAGCTACGTCCGGATTCCCGATCCCTCCATGCCGGATTCCCGCAGAGGGATGGATGTCGATCAAGCCCTGAACTTAAAGTCAGGCGGCGGGTTGGACTCACCGGATAACACTCAAAAATCCAAACTTCCGAGTTCGGAAATTTCTCGACCCCTGAGTCCTAAATTGGATGGGGTTCCGGATCTAGTTACACCCGCCCACCCAAACATTAGCGATCTCTCTCGAATTCGGCAAGAGCCCGCTGAAACAGTACATCATTACTGGGCCAGATTCCTCTTGGTTATGAACAGGATAAAGGACTGCCGAGAGGAGGACGCAATCCCAATTTTCTGCAATAATTGCACGGACAAGGGAATCCTAAATGCCATAAGTCGTTGCGAAATTACACGCTTTGCTGACTTGGTGACCATAGTACAAAAATACTGTGCGATGGAGAGCGCCTGGAAAACCGAAAGTAAATTTTGGGATAATCCGGCACCGAATACATCCCTAGTCCGAAATAAAGGGGTGCATCATTATCAAGCACCTGGGTTAAATACCAAAAAACCAAAACCCCCTAAGGGCTTGTTCGGTTAATCCTCCTCCCAAGAGGATTGGAGGGGATTGGCAAGGATTGTGATGTATTTTGACTTATAAGAGGTTCAAATCCCCCTCAAACCCTTTCATTCCCCTCGGATCCACACGAAACCGAACAAGGCCTAAAGGGTACGGAACCGTATTGGAGGGTTGGCTAAACGAACCCTGCAAAATTCATAGCACAGAGGGCGCCACTCCAACTCATAGCCTTCGAGCATGTTGGATACTACGGCAGGTGGCCAAAAGTGGCGAGGAGCTTCTAGCTTCAGAATCCCAGCCCAGCAACACCAGTACGGTGTTAACAGTCTTCGAGACTTTCGCATCAAATAACATGCGAAAACGAACACTCCGCAACCTTGCCGAAGTCTACCAAGTAGCAACAATAAATCCATGGAGTGACACGGCTATTACTTTTAATGCCAGTGACGAACCTAAATTCCGAACAGCCCGAGCACCAGCCGCTTTGGTCCTCAGTCCGATAGTGGACGGCTTTCGCCTTACTAAGGTACTCATGGATGGCGACAGCGGACTAAACCTCATCTATGAGGAAACCCTCCGAAAAATGGAAATAGACTGGACCCGCATTGAGCGAAGCAGCACAACCTTTAGAGGAATAATCCCTAGCCGGGAAGCATGCTGCACATGAAAAATCACACTGGGCGTAGTGTTCGGCTCGCCGGACAATTACAGGTCCGAGGAGGTCACATTTCAAGTGGCCCCGTTCAACAGCGGATATCATGCTTTGTTAGGACGAGAGGCATTCACAATTTTCCAAGCTATACCCCATTATGGGTACATGAAGCTTAAAATGTCCGGACCTAACGGAATCATCACTCTCGCTAGTGATCCGAACATAGCACTCCGCGCCGAAAACAAGACAGCCGCACTAGCCCTCGAGGCACTATCCGAAGCCCTAGCGGCCGAGGAACTCACCGCGATGCGCTCCACGGTGTACAGGGACGATGTGATACTTGATAAAAGATCCAAGTCCACCTCTTTTAAACCAGCGGATGAAATAGTGAAATTCCAAGTCCACCCAACGGACCCCGCAAAGACGGCCTCCATTGGGGCACAACTAAACCCTGATGTAGACGCCGCACTACGAGAATTTCTACGAGAAAACTGGGACATCTTTGCCTGGCACCCTCCAGACATGCCAGGAATCCCACGTCGGCTGGCCGAGCACAGCCTAAATATCCTAAAAGGATTCAATCCAGTCAAACAGGCTCTTCGGCGCTTTTCCGAACCCAAGAGACAGGCCATGGGAGAGGAGCTAGCCAAACTTTTGGAAGTCGGATTCATCAGAGATATAAAACATCCGGACTGGCTAGCTAACCTGGTGATGGTACCAAAGAAGGATAAATCCTGGCGCCTATGTGTTGATTTTAAAGACCATAATAAGGCTTGCCCAAAGGACCCCTTCCCCCTCCCTCGAATTGATCAAATTATAGACGCTACAGCAGGACACGACTCATTGTGCTTCCTCGACGCGTACTCCGGCTACCACCAAATCAAGATGGCGGAGCCAGACCAAGCTGCAATAGCATTCATCACTCCATACGTCCCGTTCTGCTTCAACACAATGCCCTTTGGGCTCAAAAACGCCGGCGCAACATATCGGTAAGATGATTCGTATATGTCCGTAAACCAGATCGGCAAAACAAAGGAAGCATATGTAGATGACGTGGTCGTCAAAACCAAGCACGCCGAAACTCTAGTAGACGACTTGAGGCTCACATTCGACAATCTTCAAAATATGACATCAAGCTCAATCCGAAAATGCGTCTTGGCGTTCCACCGGAAAGCTCCTGGCTTCATCGTGTCCGTAGAGGAATTGAAGCAAACCCAGCCAAGATCCGAGCTCTGTCACAATTGACATTCCAAAAGACCTCAAACAAATACAAAATTGACGGGATGCGTGGCGGCTCTAAGCCGCTTTATTTCCGCTTGGGAGAAAAGGCGTTACCCTTTACCGCCTCCTCCGCCGACCAACACTTCGAGTGGACGGATGCCACCATGGCCGGACTCGAAGAAATAAAGACCATTTTGGCAACAAATCCGGTCCTGGCCGCGCCCAACATGGGTGAACCAATGCTATTATATATCACCGCAACACATCAAGTCGTCAGCGCGGTGCTCGTTGTCGAACGAGAAACGGACGGACACCGGTTACCTCTTCAAAAACCGGTTTACTATGTGTCCACCGTCCTAACTCCATGCAAGTCCCGGTACCCACACTATCAAAAGATAGCATACGCGGTGTTCATGGCATCCCGGAAGCTGCGACACTACTTTCAAGATTGCTCGATAACGGTAGCCTCCGAAGTACCTCTTAACGACATTATAAATAACCGCGACGGGCCGGATTGCTAAATGGGCCATAGAGCTCCTTCCATTCGACATAACTTATAAGCCGCGAAGAGCTATTAAGTCGCAGGTTTTGGCCGACTTCGTGGCCGAATGGACTGAAGCCGAACTCCCTAAAGAGTACGACGCATACTCCAATTGGATCATGCACTTTGACGGCTCCAAAATGTTGGCCGGCCTGGGGGCTGGCGTCGTCCTGACGTCCCCAACCGGGGACACAGTCCAATACATCCTTTAGATAATGTATCCGGACTCCAACAACGCAGCCGAATACGAGGCCCTTCTGCACGGCGTCCGGATGGCAGTCTCCATGGGCATTCAACGCTTAGAGGTGCGCGGGGATTCGAACCTCGCGATATCTCAAATAAACGGGGACTTTGATGCCAAAGATCCGAAAATGGCAGCATACCGCAATGCGGTCCTAAAAATGTCAGCACGGTTCGAAGGGCTCGAATTTCATCATATAGCCCGGGATAACAACCAGGCGGCGGATATATTGGCACGCATCGGTGCAAAACGCGATGCCGCCCCACCCAATATCTTTTCGGAAAGGTTGTTCAAGCCATCCGTACTATGGGAAGGAGTCCGCAATAACAATCCGGACCCAAGCGCATCGCCTCGACGCGAACACTCGACAAAACCGAGGCTCTGCCCGAGATAACACCTCCGCTCACGAAATAATGGCGGTTATCGCCCGTGGGCGGAACCATTCCTAGCCTACCTAACTAGGCAGGAACTCCCCGAAGACCAAAATGAGGCTCGCTGCATAGTACGACGATCTAAAGCCTACAAAGTCCATGAGGAAGAGCTTTATAAGAAAAGCACTACCGGAGTCCTTCAAAGGTGTATCTCCAAAGAGGAAGGGCGAAACCTCCTGGCTGAAATTCATGCCGGACTGGGTGGCCGCAGCCCGGGCCCTTGTAGGCAAGGCCTTTCGTACAAGATTTTATTGGCCGACGGCCCGGGCAGATGCACAGGACTTAGTCCAACGATGCGTTGGTTGCCAGCTTTTTGCTAACCAAAGCCACATGCCACCCACCGCCCTTAAAACTATACCCATCACCTGGCCGTTTGCGGTCTGTGGGCTTGACATGATTGGACCCCTTAAGGGAGGAACCCACAAGCAAAAATACCTATTGGTCATGGTGGATAAATTCACCAAATGGATAGAGGCCAAGCCTGTTAAAACGGCCGAATCCGGACCGGCACCGGATAGAAAAACGAAAGAAGAAAGAGGTAAAACTAAATTGCTTCTTTGACAAAAGAGTGAAACCAACGAACCTTGAGAGGTTGACAAAATTGAAAGAAAAAATACAATGAAGATGACGAGATTGCAAACACTCCGTAAGATAAGAAGAACATGGGATACAATGAGAACCATGAGGTTAAGTGACAAGATAGATATTGACACCACTCCGGTTAAAACCAGATAGAGAAGGAATAAGAATGATATAATTTGGGCAGCACTCCGACTGAAAATGGAAGGAATTAGAATCATGAACTTGGCAAAATGAAAGCACCTGGATGAGACTCCAGTTAAAAGAGGAACGATAGACACAACACTCCGGTTAAATCGATAAGCAAGGAAAAGGACATGGTCTTGACAAAACAAGATGATGGGTCGAAGAGAGCAACATCACAATGCCTCCGAAGAAAAATTGAAGATAGATCATTGGAATAAAGGAATGGAGAAGAAAATGACAACTTCTACCACAAATGAGTTTGGAAAGCACCCTTAAAAAGAAGGATAGAACGGAGTTGTTGGAAAACCAACAACGAAAAGAATAACCTTGTAGTGGACTTATGGAAACATCTCAACATTATGAGGTGAGCTTCTGCCACCAACGGAAACAAACGATTGGATTGATATCAACAAGGAGACGAGAAACTTATTTCACCGAGAGGACAAATGAAGAACTTGGGTCATTTATAAGCACCATAAATAGCAACAATCCTTAGGGAAAACTTTAGGTGAAATATAACCCAAGATAACTCCAATGAAGAGATTGATGGATTTAAATATCTCATTCTTGACAACAAGTGAATCATGAAACATGAATGAAACTGTCAAAATGACATAACACCACCTCAAAAGATAAGGTCGAAAGAATTGCACTTCGGAATGCAAGATGAAGAATGCTTGAACTCCTCAAAACAAAACATGTGTTGAGCACCATGTTTATTTTGAAGTATGGCTTGACGGATCTTAACTCCGCGAGAAATCTTTATGAACAATTGAAGAATGAAAAGAATCCTTGATGAAGCACCATGTAGAGCCTCCATGAAGAACTCCGGTAAGAAAAGGATGATAAAAGAAAGAGAAGTTGAAAACACAAGGTGAAGCCTTACAGTGATAAGATGAAGCTTTGAAATGATATAACCGAGAAAACTTTGAACTCCGGAAAGAAAAGATGAAGCATCTCGGACCGAGAATGTGATATGATGAACAAACTCCGGAAAGAAGAGATGAACAACTTAGAACTGAGAAATTGATACCATTAAAACTCCGGAAGAATGAATCAATCACTTGGATGAAACAAGAACAAGAATTATGTTATGCGTATCCTTCACCAATTTAGATTGATGACAAGCAACGGATTAGGCATACTGCTTATTCTCGTTGAAAAAGGATTGAAGAGAGATATTGCTCAACTTGGGAAGGTCTTCAACGATCCGCCGGTAGGATTTGGGAAGAACGAATGAATCTATATAATAACGAAGGAAGAGAACTCTTGAACGAACCACCGTAAGAATTGAAAATGAAAGTGGCAAAGGCACAATTCACCGTGAAGAATTAGAAAACGAATAAAGATGCTTGACAGAATTTAGATACATTAGAACGAAGAGATCATGAACTAATTAGAGGATATTTCGACGATGCACCGGTGAGATTTGGAAAACAAGAGTTGAGCGCTTGAATGAATAATTCGAGATGATGGGCTCAGAGAATCAAACTGAAAAGACTCTGAAATGCTCCGGTGGGTTAAAAGAATTCTCACAATCGAAAATAATTATGAGAGGATGGCATCAAGCTAGAACCATGAATCTTGAAGAGAATGGAGCAAGATTTAAGAGAAACTCTTCTTCAGTCTTCAAATGTTGAGAATGACGATGAGAAACACCACCAAATTGTTGAGAAACTCCGGAAGGATTAAAAGAGGAAACCTTGAGCCAGAGATGAAAAGAATTTGAAAGCGGCCTAGGAGAAGGCATGTGACTGATGAAAATTCATTCTTACGTCAAACTTCGAAAGACTTTGGGAATCGCTCCGGATAAATTAGAAGAGTCAGGTAAGATCCTAGGAAAAGACCTGTGGGTTAGGGCCCACTCGAAAGAAACATCGTTGAAGGATTTTAAAGAGAGGTTGCACCGGTTGAATTAAATGACTTGAATGAGATAATAATCTCCAAATAGCTTGAACAGATCTTGGAAGAAAAGACGAGCCTTCTGAGATATCTTCAGCACTCTAGGACAAATGAATAGCGAGAAGTGAATGGTTAAGAGGTGCATCGGCATGAGAAAACATTTGAAACGAGGAAAAGATACGATCGACAAAGCTTGAATTGAATCCACCGTAGAAGAAACAACAACGAAGGATGATGAACTTGAAACTGTTGAGCATCTTCATGAGGAAACACCAGGTAAGAACATGGAGGAAAAGAATGAAGAGACTTCACGTCAATAAAAAGGATACTTGATTAAGAAATCTGAGTCGTTGAAGAAAAAGGGTGGGAGGGTGGGAAAAACAAAGGCAACTTGGGACGGATGAAACAGACACCGTTGAGAAAAAACTGAGGAATGATCTTGCGAATGTTGAAATGATCGGATCCACTTGAAGGGAAGCACACCGGTTGGAAAGGATTGAAAAGACAACGTTGATGAACAAGAAGGATTAGCATCCAGATAGAAATATGAGAACACCGCTTAGCATAAGGTATGGAATCAACACTTGGCATTGAAGCAACTCGAATACCACAAAACAAAACAAAAACAAAGGATTTGGCTTGCAGAATAAGCCGGAACAAATACATATGATAGAGATTTACCCAATCCCATATCATGCATCATGGAAATATATTCTAGGAGCTACTTGAATTCCCACTTATAAACTCCGAAACTTTACGGTTATGCAATCGGTGTTGGGGATCAGGGGACACAAAATATATCACCCAAACTAACAATACCTAGATCCAGCTGTATCCATCCGTCAACACATAACCAAGAAACCTTCGGAAATCGTGTACCTCGACCTTTGAAAAGCATCCGTTATATGATTCATGGCAATACTCCCGAGCTCTCCCCAGTACTGGGTTATCGGGGTTATCTCACCAACAACTGTACAAGAGAGATTTTCGATGTCGGCAAAGCTCAGGTACTCCAGAACTGCAATGATAAAATTATGACGACAACACCTCGGAGCTCAACTCCCCGGGACACTGCCACAACCCCTAAATGTCAGGAGGCACCAAGAACAATGTTCTCGTGACAAAACCATCGGGACGATTCCAAGATACCCGCGTGATCCTAAAAAAAATTTAGTGAAATTTTAGGAGAGAAGAGTCAAAACTTCTACGTCAGGAGACCTCACCAGAGCGACGAAGGGACCGAGGAGTAAAAAGAATCCTACTCTCGATATATATAATCCTAAGACTCAAAACATTTTGTTCTAGACTCAACAACGCCACAAAACAATCAAGCGGGGGCTCCTAAGTCGGGATGGCTCGATTACCAACTTAGCGCCCTCGATGCGGCTATATCTCCCACGTGTCGAAGCACGACTTAGAGGCATAACCGCATTGAAAGCAATGTCGCAAGTGAGGTAATCTTCACACAACCCATGTAATACATAAGGGAAAGAGATACATAGTTGGCTTACAATCGCCACTTCACACAATACATGAGTAAAGCATTACATCATACAGATACAATCAAGGTCCGACTACGGAACCAAAATAAAAGAAGACTACCCCAAATGCTACAGGATCCCCGATCGTCCCAATTGGGCTCCACTCTTGATCAATGAAACGAAACAACACAATGAACAAGATCTTCATCGAGCTCCTCCTTGAGCTCGGGTGGCCACCTGCACGGTTTCATCGGCACACTGCAAACTGGTTTTGGAAGTATCTGTGAGTCACGGGACTCAGCAATCTCACACCGCGAGATCAAGACTATTTAAGCTTATGGGTAGGAGAAGGTAGTGAGGTGGAGCTGCAGCAAGCGACTAGCATATCCGGTGTCTAACAGGCGCAAATGAGAGCGAGAAGAGAAGGCAAAAGCACGGTCGAACAACTATGATCAAGAAGTGATCCTAGAACAACCTACGTCAAGCATAACTCCAACACCGTGTTCACTTCCCGGACTCCGCCGAGAAGAGACCATCACGGTTACACACGCGGTTGGTGTATTTTAATTAAGATCAAATTTGGGTTTTCTACAACTGGACATTAACAAATTCCTATCTGCCTCATAACCGCGGGCACGGCTTTCGAAAGATAATACCCTGCAGGGGTGTCCCAACTTAGCCCATTATAAGCTCTCACGGTCAATGAAGGATATTCCTTCTACCGGGAAGACCCGATCAGTCTCGGAATCCCGGCTACAAGACATTTCGACAATGGTAAAACAAGACCAGCAAAGCCGCCCAATTGTGCCGACAAATCCCGATAGGAGTCGCACGTACCTCGTTCTCAGGGCACACCGGATTGTCCAAACTTCCGGTGGCGAGCCCAGTTGCCCTGGTACCACCGGCGGTGACGATTTGGACCAACACTCGAGGAGCACCGGCCGGGGTTAAAATAAAGATGACCCTTGAGTCTGCAGAACCCAAGGAAAAAAGGCTTAGGTGGCAAATGGTAAAACCAATGTTGGGCCTTCTTTGGAGGAGTCTTATTCAAAGCGAACTGTCAAGGGGTCCCATAAATCACCCAACAGTGTAAGGAACATAAAATCCGGGAACATAATACCGATATGACGGAAACTAGGGCGGCAAGAGTGGAACAAAACACCAGGCATAAGGCCGAGCCTTCCACCCTTTACCAAGTATATAGATGCATTAATTAAATAAGATATATTGTGATATCCCAACAAGTAAACATGTTCCAACAAGGAACAACATCTCCATGTTCCAACAAGGAACAAACTTCATCTTCACCGCAACTAACAACGCTATAAGAGGGCTGAGCAAAGCGGTAACATAGCCAAACAACGGTTTGCTAGGAAAGGATGGTTAGGGGCTTGACATGGCAATATGGGAGGCATGATAAGCAAGTGATAGGCATCGTAGCATAGGCATAGCAAAGAGGAGCATCTAGCAAGCAAAGATAGAAGTGATTTCGAGGTATGGTCATCTTGCCTGAAATCCCGCAAGGAAGAAGAACGAGTCCATGAAGAAGACAAGCGGACGTGGTCGAACGAATCCTCACAACTCCGGAGCGAAACCGAAGCTAACGAGAGAAGCAACCCGGAAACAAACAAACAACATAGTAAACAACCATCACATAAACACGACATGATCCATAATCAAGTATGATGCATGTCCGATTTAATGAGCATGGCATGGCAAAGTGCAATAAGCAATACTACAAGTTAAGTGGAGCTCAATATGCAACGAATTGCATATTGACGAAACTTCACAACATTTATTTAGTTCACTCTTGTTTAGGCTACCCAACAATATTAAATGTTATTAAACATGGCAAGGGGGTGAAGCATATGAAACTAACTATTTAGGCAAGATTAAATGGGGCCGGAAACAACAACAACAATTCCGGAAAAATCCTCATATGCATATTTCGAATTTGCTACTGTTCTGCCCTAAACACAATTTTAGAGTTGTTAAACATGCAAATTAATGCCACCATGTTAAACTAGGCATTTTTCTACCCCCATTTACATATAAAGTTCAATAAATTTGGAGCTACGGTTATTTAGTTATGAAATAAATCATTTAGCATGGCATTTAAGCAAATTTAAACAAACAACATTTTAAACATTTTAATTGTTGTTATCATGATGCGGATGACATATGCAAGTTTTAAGCAATTTTATGAAAATGTTGACAAGAGCATTATGAAGCATTTGTCGTCGTGGCGGAAACGAAAAAGGGTGCCACGGCAACGACAACGGAAATGGTGCCACGGCAACATTCCGGTTCCAATAACTCGATTGAGATGTCGGTGCAAAAGAAAGTGTGGAGAGCGTGCCATGCAAGATGGTGGGGTGATCCCGGTTACCGGGTTCCCACGTGTCGACGGCAAGGCAATGAGGAACGCGCAAGGAACAACTCGGACATGGTGCAAACACGGGCATCTCATACAACCCACATTCGTTCTCGGAAGGTCGTCTCGGGGTTATACCTTCGAAGCATGCGTTTCGAGGCAGTTCAATGTCAAGGGAAGTAGTCGTTCATGGTTCGTAGGGGAAGTAGTCGTTCTCGGGACGGTCGTAGAGGAAGTAGTGCTACACGACGAGGGTAGTGGAAGTAGTGGTACTCGCGGACTTCGACGACGGTAGTCGTACACGTATCGACGAGGTACTTGACATTTCGGTCTGTAGTCGTTCGAGCGTCCGTGTGGTCTTGCCGGTGGGGTACTTGGCGCTTGCGGTCCAACTCCGAGGTCATAGCCGTGTAGTCGAACTTGACGAAAACAGGTCTCGCTGGGGACTTGGCGCATCCATCAGGAACTTGGTGGTACTTGGCAAATTCCACGCTCGGTGACCGTTGGACTTGGCGTCAACAGCAACAGGGGCGCAATGCTGGGACTTGGAGCGATGCAGGAGGCTGGCGCAGCGACGGGGAGGTAGTGGAGGCGCTGGTCGCGGAGGTCGGGGCGGTACTGTGGTGGCGCTGCTGCACCGGCTGACGGCGACGAAGTTTCTGCGACGGCGTGCGGGGTCGATGGAGAGGGGCTTGGCGCGGCGGGGACGAGCTCACTCCGGTGAGGTTGCGGAGGTCCAAGGCACGGCTCCCGTTGACATGGACGAGGCGAGGAGGAGCTGCTGCCATTCGACCCGGCGCTCGCCAGGACGCCGCAGGCGGGACTTGGCGGCGGGGCCTCGGCAGCAGGGAGGCGCGGCCATGGCAGGGCCCGACGGATCCGAACGGGGGCGGCGCTGGAGGGTGATGCGAGGCAGAGGAGGAGTGGTTGTCGGGGCTCCTCATCCCTGCGTGTCGCGGCGCGAGGGAGAGAGTGGAAGGAGGAAGAGACGAGGGGGACCGAGCGGGACTGCGAGCGAGAGAGGTGGGGATCGGGCGTTCGGCTCTCCCCTGGCAGCGCGACCAGGATGAGGACGAGGGAGGTTGGCGGCGCTAGAGGAAGGATCGAGAGATGGGGATCGGGCAGGGGGGTTCGGGCTAGGGTTAGGAGGGATTGGTGGGGCGGCCGGGCCTTGGCCTTGGGCAGTGCTGGGAGGTTGGGAGGCCCAGCTGCTGGGCTCCTTCTCTCTCTCTCTCTCTTTCTCTAATTCTCTTTCAAAACAGAAAATAAAGAGAAAGAAAAAGGAATAAAAGAAAGGTTAGAGAAAGAGTTGGGCACGGGATAATTTCCACCGACTCGTAAAAATGTTCACGGTCCATGAAAAATAGGAGTGGCAGATTGCAGGAATTAAATTCAAAGTCATTTGAATTTAATTCAAAAGGTTTGAGCAAGGACTAGAATTAGAGGTTTCCAAAATGTTGGGATTTTTGGTGGAGCTCCGAAGATGATGAAAGAATAAATGGCAAAGTTGGAGATCAAGAATTAAGACAACAAAGGCATTAGGATATTTTGTAAGTGTGTTTATGTAAATCCAAATAATTGGAATATTTACTATAGCTCTCTAAATATCGAGAGGATATGTTTTAAAGAGAATCACCATGTGAATTCCCTCGATTTAAATGGATCAAAGATCCATGCCATTTATTTAGTTGAGTTGCAAAAGATTTATGAGATGATGGCATGATGACATGATGCAATGCAAAAATAAAAGGGTAGGCACAAATGAAACACACGGCGAAACCCGGAATATATGGAAGTCTTCTCGAGCATCGGCCTCGGGGTGTCACAGGTAGTGCACTGTTACGGTGTCCCCCACAGTATCATCACTGATAACGGCACCAACTTCACGGCCGATGAGGTCAAATTATGGTGCAAAAACATGGGCATCAAGCTTGATTACGCCTCAGTCTATCACCCTGAAACTAATGGCCAAGTCGAACGAGCAAACGGTCTAATCATGAGCGGCATTAAACCCAGACTAGTGCGATCCCTCAAGGAATCTAACACACACTGGGTTGAGGAGCTCGACCAGACTGGGGCTGCGGACCACCCGAATCGTACTACGGATTCACACCATTCTTTATGGTGTACGGCGCAGAGGCAGTCTTGCCTCAGGAGATAATACATGACTCACCTCGAAAAGCGCATGTATGAAGAAAGAGAAGCCGAGCTCGATCGGCGGGACAATCTGGGCGCATTGGAGGAGGAGCGCGACGTGGCAAAAGCTCGCTCCGCATTCTATCAACAGCAGGCTCAAGATATCAAAGCAGGAAGTGCGGGCCAAGGCTTACAACGCTATGTAACTAGTTCTACGCTGCGGACAAGAAAAAGGACAAGCTCAAGCCCAAATGGGAAGGTCCTTCATCATCGACCAGGTCCTCGACCGGCGGAGCATACCGTCTGCTAAACGGATCGGATAACCGACTCGAGCCGAACCCATGGAACGCAGCCCGCCTACGAAGATTCTAAGCCTAAGCGCCGGACTCCAAGTTCGCCTCCTTCCTCCGCCCACATTTGCTATTTTTGCTGTCTTTTATTTCTCTCCTTCCTCCCCTTCTTCTTGAAGCCTCTAGAGGCTCGCTTTAGCTTTTTTCAAGACATACTTGACGCGCTGTCCACGCCATTATACAGGGGCTTCTTTAATGAAGCTTATTTACACGGGCTTCATGCCCAACACATGCGTTAAACTTCCGCATGTACATTTTATTCACCATTATATGCATCGATATGACTTAAGTTTTGGCCAAGCTGGGTTGCCTAGCTCCTGTGCTTACCCTACGTTCCCGATTGTTCGGCTAGGTGGTAAAGGGAGCACCTCTGCGATTGTTACTGCCAGGTCAGCCGGATGTGTACCTCAGACTGGGTGAAGCCGAAAGCTAGCGTTCTTAAGGGAATATACGGTCGGTGAACTGAAAGATGATTTTTAATTATTTACCCATCTGCCCAGATGATTTTCTGCTTTCATAGCAGCTTTGACATGCACTTTAGGGCATGCATCCCAAATGAAAGGAACCCTTAACGGAACTATTCTCCCCGAAGATGTTTCTTACTACCCATGTAATATAACATAACTATTTGGGCACTTGTCTGATACAGCAATAATGACCCCTACGCCTTGTCTCCATGCATACCTCGGTTCTTATATAACCATGAAGGTATTCGGACACACTCCGAACTATTGGGTCCTGAGGTCGAAGCGAAAAGGTCCGCTATGACAAACGATCTACAATCCGGCTAGAAGACATTTTTTTTCATGTCATATTTTTACATAGTCAACTCGACTCATTGTATTCCTCCTCAATGCCATCTAACAGGCTATCTAATTTACAATCTTGCTGGGAATACTTGGCGGCCAACTCTACTTGGCCGTACACTAAGCTTACAGGGATCTCCATCCCATCAGGCCCCACAGGTCCGACCTCGGCCATGTGGTTTGGGTCAGCCTTCGTGTACCGCGTCTTTACCATGGCCCAGGCCTCCCTGGCGCCTTGACGGCAGGCCGATATCTTCCATAGATGGAAGCACCGCCGTGCTCCTTGAAGCAGCTCTGCCAGCTCCCCAATGCCTTCGGGCAGGGAGATTGATAGAGGCAAAGGTGTCCCGTCTTTCGATGAGATGTGGTTTTCGCTTTGGAGGAAGTCGACTTTGACGATCCGACTACGAACGTGCGAGGACGTCCCGCCTTAGCAATCGCTAAACCAACTCCGAGAGGTTATTGACCACGCCGAGCACGATCAACGACCACGAGGGTCTGCATCTCCTGCGAGCAAACGAAGAACAAGCAAGAAACTGAGATTGCAATCTGGATATTGCGAATATAAGATGAAAGCTTTATTGATCAAGGTGGGGTTACTGTGACGCCTTTGTCCGGTCGTTGAACACAAACGGCACGCCAAGTTGCAGCTATGGCGAACTTTTAATCTAAACAAAACCCAAGGTCTAAACGGTGCCCTAAGGGCTGTATATATGGAGGAAGAGGGGAATTTCGTGGCCCTTGGTGGAGGGGTCCAAATCAACCCTATCTCTTGTTTCCCCACACATACGGACTCTAAAATAGCCTATACTTGTGTATTTCAAAATTACAAGGGCCTGGCCCACTAATAAGGTGACGCAACACCTAGAATAGCTTCGGACGACATTTATGAAGTAGCATCTTGTATATTTCGTCCAAGGCTTCATGCACCCATTATGGTGGCTTCAAAGTCCTGAAATCATCACTTGTAACTCCGTTTGTTCCCCTTGCATGGCATTATCTCCATGCTTGTTCTTGCTCCAATGTCCATCCTTCTCCAAGCTAGGGCCTTCATTTGTAAGGAAAACAAATGTATCCAATTTAGGCAGCATCATATTCTCATGAACATTAGAATCATTACCAAGAAACGAAAGTACCGATAATTTAATTGGCGTCTGCATGAGCTCTAGTAATTGGTCCAAAGATATGTAGCAAGAGGGGCTGTGGGTGTAACAATGGTATTGATGTCCTCATCATCCTCCCTTCTTGAAATGAAGTCGCCCTCGACGGAAGCTCATCTTCCTCACCCAAATAAGGCTTCAAATCTGCAATGTTAAAAGTGGGACTAACCCCAAAATCTGCAGGCAGCTCAAGTTTATATGCATTATCATTTATTTTCTCTAACACCTTAAATGGACCATCAAGACGTGGCATTAGCTTTGATTTATGCAAATTAGGAAACCTATCCTCACGCAAATGTAACCAAACAAGATCTCCGTGCAAAGACAACATGTTTTCTACCCTTATCTCCAAGAAGTTTATATTTAGCATTCATACGCTCAATGTTTTCCTTAGTTATCTCATGCATTTTAAAATCAATTCAGCACGTTCTTTAGCATCAAAATTAACCTTCTCCAAGATGGAAGAAGCAACAAATCAATAGGTGCACGGGTAGGAAGCCATACACAATTTCAAAAGGGCACATCTTAGTAGTAGAATGCAATGAACGATTATAAGCAAATTCAATATGAGGCAAGCATTCTTCCCACATTTTCTTATTATTCTTCAAAACAGCCCTAAGCATAGTAGACAATGTTCTATTGACTACTTCAGTTTGTCCATCAGTTTGGGGTGACAAGTAGTACTAAAAAGCAGTTTAGTCCCCAACTTAGCCCATAAACATCTCCAAAAGTGGCTAAGAAATTTAGTATCACGATCTGAAACAATAGTATTTGGCACACCATCCAAGCGAATAATTTCACGAAAGAACAAATCAACAACATTAACAAAGATCATCGCTTTTATGACATGGTATAAAGTGTGCCATTTTCGAGAATCTATCCACGACAACAAATATGCTATCCCTCCCTTCTTTGTTCGAGACAAACCTAAAACAAAGTCCATAGATATATCCTCCCAAGGAACACTAGGCACAGGCAAAGGCATATATAAACCATGAGGATTGAGTCGTGACTTAGCTTTTTGACATGTAGTGCAGCGAGCAACAAAACGCTCAACATCCCGTCTCATCTTTGGCCAAAAGAAATGTGTAGCAAGTATATCCTCCGTTTTCTTGACGCCAAAGTGTCCCATTAATCCTCCTCCATGCGCCTCCTGCAACAACAAAAGACGAACATAGCTAGCAGGAATGCATAGCTTGTTAGCACGGAACAAAAAACCATCATTAATAACGAACTTGTTCCATGTTCTTCCTTCTTTACAATTCTGCATTACATCTTTAAAATCAGCATCATGCACATATTGATCTTTGATGGTCTCCAAACCAAATATTTTGAAGTCAAGTTGTGAAAGCATAGTATAGCGACGAGACAAAGCATTAGCAATAACATTTTCTTTACCCTTCTTGTGTTTAATGACATAAGGAAAGTCTCAATGAATTCAACCCATTTAGCATGTCTACGATTCAGTTTAGCTTGACTTTTAATATGTTTCAAAGATTCATGATCGAATGTATAACAAATTCTTTGGGCCATAAATAATGTTGCCATGTCTCTAAAGTCCGAACAAGAGCATATAATTCTTTGTCATAAGTAGAATAGTTCAGACTAGGCCCACTCAATTTTTCGTAAAGGTATGCAACAGGTTTGCCATCTTGTAATAACACACCTCCTAATCCAATTCCACTAGCATCACATTCAAGCTCAAAAGTCTTATTAAAGTCGAAGTTGGAGTAAAGGAGCATGTGTCAACTTATCTTTCAATACCGTGAAGGCTTCTTCCGTGCGGTACCCCAAACAAAAGGCACATCCTTCTTTGTAAGCTCATTGAGAGGTGCAGCAATGGTGCTAAAGTCTCTCACAAAACGCCTATAGAAACCAGCGAGTCCAAGAAAACTCCTCACTTGTGTGACCGCTTTGGGCTGCGCCAACTCTCAATAGCTTCAATCTTGGCTTTATCAACTTCAATTCCCTGTGGAGTAACAACATAGCCAAGAAAAGATACTCGGTCGGTGCAAAAGGTGCACTTCCCAAGGTTACCAAACAAACGTGCATCACGAGAGCATTAAAAACAGCACGTAAATGTTCCAAATGTTCTTCCAAAGATTTGCTATAAATCAGTATATCATCAAAGTAAACTACCACAAATCGTCCAATGAAAGCACGTAAAACTTCGCTCATTAATCTCATGAAAGTACTAGGTGCATTAGTTAACCCAAAAGGCATGACTAACCACTCATATAATCCAAACTTAGTTTTAAATGTTGTTTTCCATTCATCTCCCAATTTCATACGAATTTGATGGTATCCACTACGCAAATCAACTTTGGAGAATATTGTAGAGCCACTCAATTCATCAAGCATATCATCTAGCCTAGGAATAGGATGACGATAACGAATAGTAATATTATTAATGCCTCTACAATCAACACACATACGCCGACGTACCATCCTTTTTGGGACTAGTATAATAGGAACAGCACAAGGACTAAGAGATTCGCGATATAACCTTTGTCGAGTAGCTCCTCAGACTTGACGATAATCTCCTTCGCCTCCTCCGGATTGGTACGGTATGGTGCACGGTTGGGTAGCGATGCACCGAATTAAGTCAATTTGATGCTCAATCCCTCGAATAGGTGGTAATCCCGTGGCACGCCTTGTGGGAAGACGTCGTGAACTCCTGCAAAATGTTAGTGACAGCAGGGGGCAAAGAGGAAGGCACGTCTTCGAATGAAAATAATGCCTCTTTGCACACAAAAGCATAGCAAACAGATTTGCTAGAATCTAGCTCATCAATATCAGATTTGGTGGCAAATAAACATGCACTTTTCAATTTAATTTCAGAAGCAACATTAGATGGTTTATTATTAGGCTTCATTTGTTGCTCAAATTCTTTTGCCACAATCTGATTTTCACTCTTATTTTTCTCCTGTTTTGCTTTATTAGCTCTATTAATATCATCTTTCAAAATGGAATCAGGAGTCATAGGAAGCAAAGTAATATTGTTATCCTTGTGAACAAGAGTATACTGATTGTTTCTACCATGGTGTACAGAATTTTTATCAAATTGCCATGGTCTACCAAGTAATAAGGAACATGCTTGCATAGGTACCACATCACAATCAACATAATCAGCATATGTAGAGATACTAAAATACACACTAACAAGACGTGTTACCTTAACCTTGCCGCTGTTGTTGAACCATTGGATGTAGTAAGGATGTGGATGTGGTCTTGTGGTGAGAGAAAGCTTCCACCATATCCATGCTAGCCAAGTTGTTGCAGCTCCTCCATCTATGATGACGCTTGAATAGAACGCCCTTCACAACTCCTTTGTATGGAACAAGTTATGCCTCTGATTTTGCTCAGCTTGTGTAACCTGCACACTCAAAACACGTTGAGCAACTAAACATTCATACCACAAAGATCTTCAAAGCCATGTATTGCGCCTCATGATCGTAATCATCTCCACCGTGTTCTTCATGTGTAATAAGAGCCAAAGTCTCTTCATCACTCACTAGCGAACTCATACCCACCATCCTCAGTAGCAATCATCACACGCTGAGATTGGCATTCTCTCGCAAAATGTCCTCTTCCCTTACAACGACGACAAATAATATCACTTGTGTGCCCTGTTGACGCCATGGAAGAATTAGAGCTCTGTGTAGGCCCAGCGGGTTTGCTCTTGGCAGATAGTGGTGGTTGTGCCTGCTTTCTTGTATCACGGTTGGAGGTGGCAGCCGACGGAGGTGCCGGTGTAGTAGAACGTGTGGAAGTAGATGATGCACGTGGTGTCCATGATGAAGGTCGACCTGCAGAAAAGTTAGTCCGCCGCCAACGCCTCGTCGATCCTGCACTTCACGCTCAGCTTTACAAGCAAGATGGAATAATCGAGTGATATTATTATAATCCTTGTAGTCTAGAATGGTCTGAATCTCTATTTAATCACCCGTAAAACGTGCAAGCATAGCTTCATTCTCCTCAACAATACCACATCTAATCAAGCCAGTTTGTAATTCCCGATAATATTCTTCACCGAATTTTTTCCTTGTCTTAAGCGCTGCAATTTTGAAGTAATTCACGCTGATAATATGGTGGAACCCAACGAGTACGCATAGCAGTTTTCAAAGCAGCCCAAGTAGCTGGAACAGGATATAATCTACAATGTTCAGACCACCAAACACATGCAAAGCTAGTGAAAGCACAAACAGCAGCAGAACACGCCTCTCCTCGTGATATTGTAAACATGTAAATCGTTGTTCAGTTTCTAACTCCCAAGTAAGATATATATCAGAACATATCTACCCTCAAATGGTGGAATATTCAATTTCAGTTTAGGGAGATGGTCATGATCTCGCACTCAAGAGGCGCCTTAACATTGCCATTATTTGCATGTGGACGACCGGTGGTTGTAATGTAGTTCGATGTTGATCAACCTCATCCTCGTAATCTCTCACATAATCATCCTCCGCCACATCGCAGCAGGAGCCACGTATATCAACAGCAGCACCAAAGAGCTTGGCCAGCTGAAGAGGGACACGGCTCGCTCGGCGAAGGGTTGCTTCATGACGTGGAGGTAGTCGTTGTTGTTGTTGTAGAGGTGCGCCGTGCAGCCGGTGGTGGTGGTGGTAGACGCGAGCAATTCATTAAACCTGTGATCGAGCTTTGTTTCAACGCCTTCTCAATGCCATCTATCTTCTCCATGGCCTCTTCAAATCTATTTAGCACATCTTCCACCTGCCCACTCATCATTTGTTGAAACTTATCATGTAGCGCTTTGTTTGTCATGTTCTCCCGGTCAGTCTCGCCGGCTTGTGATCCTGCCATGGTTAGCAGCAATAGAAACACACAATAATATGATTCGACGGACTACTAGGAAGTGGTGGTGGTGGTGTGGTGGACAATCACAACCCGTCAAGCAAATCTCAAATTCTTACCAGCCTTACCCAGAAGAAAGCGGTGATCGGCAACCGATGTAGTCAAAACTCTCAAAGCTTGGATAGAGCGATTACCAGGGAGAGTCAAACGCACGATGTAGATGTATGTGGAGCTGGGAAGGCTTATAATATGGTAGCAAAAAGGGTCAGCAATAATCAATTCAGAGATGCAAAGTTGAATAAACGCTCAACGACGGTACTGTGCTGGTCCTAGGCTAGACCGTGCTAGAGACGCGAGCCTAGAACACTAACAAAATCACGGTGCTGCACGTAAACAAGGGAAAAGCACACTCTGGATTTTTTTCGCTTTTTTTTTGCGCTGCTTTTTTTTTTGCGCTGCTCTTTTTTTTTTTTTTGCGAAAAATCACTATAATGGCGAGTGTCTCAAAACTCTTCCGAGGTCAAACTGACAGGATGGGCACGAAATTTTTCGACCAATTTTTTTTTTCGACTGCCCTGACCCAAAACTGAAACGGGTCAAAAAACTTTCTATAACGGCGATCGTCTCAATACACTTAGAAACACCTAAAAATAGGGTAGCCAGAAAAATTTTCGACAAGTGCGTTTTCGGAAAATTTTGGGCCTAAACGGAGGGTGGTTTCGACAAGTATAGGCTATTTTTTTTTCCGAAACCTACTCCGGCAAGGAAAACACAAATCGGAAACTAGATGGATCTCGAAAACAAACCTAATATGCAAGGAACTCGGATTGGTGGTGGATATATGGTGGTGGTATATGGCAGCGGTGGTGGTAGCGGTGGTAGTATATGGATATGGATCGGTGGTGGTATACGGACATGGATTGGTGGTGGTCTATGGATACGGATTCGGAGCGGTGGTGGTAGGTGGCAGGGGCGATGATGATGGTGCGGTGGCGGCGTGACAACTTATGACCGAACTCAAACTCTAAAAGACTAGACGCTAAGACCAGCAACTAGACACGACGATGCAACCGCAAATTCAACAAAGCAAAACCCTAAAATATTATGCAAAGGCTCAGATTGGTTCGGATATGATGAACTAACCCTAATTTTTTATGGCTTTTTCGTGGACTGTAGGTATGAAGAATGACTCGATCTAATCTACGAAAAACTGTAAAATCTCACCGAGCAACCTGAAAATCTGATACCACTTGATAGAGGCAAAGGTGTCCCGCCTTTCGATGAGATGTGGTTTTCGCTTTGGAGGAAGTCGACTTTGACGATCCGACTACGAACGTCTTGAGGACGCCGCGCCTTAGCAATCGCTAAACCAACTCCGAGAGGTTATTGACCACGCCGAGCACGATCAACCTGACCACGAGGGTCTATCTCCGCGAGCAAACGAAGAACAAGCAAGAAACTGAGATTGCAATCTGGATATTGCGAATATAAGATGAAAGCTTTATTGATCAAGGTGGGGTTCTCTGGACGCTTTGTCCGGTCGTTGAACACAAACGAAGTACACGGTTGCAGCTATGGCTAACTTTTAATCTAAACAAAACCCAAGGTCTAAACGGTGCCCTAAGGGTTGTATATATGGAGGAAGAGGGGAATTTCGTGGCCCTTGGTGGAGGGGTCCAAATCAACCCTATCTCTTGTTTCCCACACATACGGACTCTAAAAATAGCCTATACTTGTGTATTTCGAAATTACAAGGGCCTGGCCCACTAATAAGGTGATGCAGCACCTAGAATAGCCTCGACGACATTTATGAAGTAGCATCTTGTATATTTCGTCCAAGGCTTCATGCACCCATTATGGTGGCTTCAAAGTCCTGAAATCATCACTTGTAACTCCGTTTGTTCCCTTTATGCATGGCATTATCTCCATGCTTGTTCTTGCTCCAATGTCCATCCTTCTCCAAGCTAGGGCCTTCATTTGTAAGGAAAACAAATGTATCCAATTTAGGCAGCATCATATTCTCATGAACATTAGAATCATTACCAAGAAACGAAAGTACCTGATAATTTAATTGGCGTGCGCGAGCTCTAGTAATTGGTCCAGTATATGTAGCAGTAGGGGCTGTGGGTGTAACAATGGTATTGATGTCCTCATCAGAGATAGATGGCCACAAGGCCTGGCCGATGCCTTTCATCACCGCCGGACTCGTTCGTGGTAGCCGACGCAATTCGGGAAGAAGATCACCAAGAATCGGCATCTCCTCCTCAGGACGACCTGTGAGCAAACCTACATACTGTTTTATGTTAGTCGCCTTCCTCACCGAACTCTTTCAAAGTTCGCTCAAGCACTTACTGAAAATGCCGTGACGAAGCCGCCGATTCTCCTTTACGGAGTCAGACAACTAGGCATGAACATCCTTTAGTTCCTCACCCAGCTTGGTGTTCGCATGTTGGAGGTTATTTTTCTCCTGCCGCACCCTTGTAAGCACGCTCTCGCCGGCCTTTAGCTGGCGCAAGAGCTGTTGCTTGTCCGGATCTAGTCTGGCGCCATCTGCAATGTTTTTGTCAGATTTACACACCCGCCGCACTTCATAAACTATTTATCTTTTGAAGCGTATATTACCATAAGGGGTTTCTGTGGCTCCCCCTGTAGCGGCTAGTGCGGCCTCAAGTTGGGCCTTGCATTCTTCAAGCTCCTGGGACAGTCGGGTATTCTTTTTCGTAAGACCCTACATAACAAATGATCCTTAAATCAGTTATTCTAACTATTTTAAATCTCGGGGGCTACTGGCATATAGAACTGTCAAATTTCCTTACCCGTATGTCCTTTACATACTGCTCCGTGGCTCTGGCTAGACCATCTTGAGCGGCATGGAGGTGCGCATCTCCAGAATTGAAGGCATTCAAGGCCTCTTGGGAGAAACATGCGTCACGAAGAACTGTCCGGCGGCGCCTGTGATTCAAGGTGCTCTCCACCTCGGAGTTGGTGGCGGACAATCTGTCGGCATCCTCTTTTGGAGGAGCATCCGCGACGCCTCGTGTTCACCTCCGCTCGACCCGGCTTTGGAGCCCGGCCATGGAGGTTCGATCGGCAACCTCTCCGACTCAGTCCGCGAGCGCTTTTTCCCGAAAAGAGCGCGGCGTTAGTACGCCTTCCAGAATCAATCCTAGGAACATGGTGACGCTGTCAGACTGCTATGGGCGGAGTTTCGATCCGACCGCACTCCTTTTAGCTCGGTGGGGATTACCCTTGTTGGCTAGTCCGCTGGCTCGGCTTCCTGCCTCAAGGTACCCCTGCGAACCACCATTGGTATACGGTGATCAAGAAATAAGCATGGATGGGTCATTATCGTAATATTGGGACCTTGGTCTCGCCACTGTGAGGTCGAAGTACTCCGGTAATCGGCCGTGATGGCAACCAAAGCATTGTCGATGCTAAGTTGGTGGAATACCCGCCGATCAACTCCACCTTTATATCCGGATCCTCTTTGAGGTCGGATCGAGGGACCGCTCCGCATCCTCGGGTTGTGGGGCGGGCTGTATCTTCTCCACACCCGGCGTAGTTCCCGCTGTGAAACCACAAAATGAGATATTTAACCACGGAACATGGATCGGACAGGTCACAAAGATGTTTGCTTACCCAGCTTCAAGGATTATTCAAGAAAACTCCTTCATGGATTGATGCGGAGGAAATCCTCCTCCTCCCTTTATACATGGCAGATAAGATCTTCACCAGCTCGGTGACCGATCCCGACCCTTTGCGCCATGGCGGTGGCATCGCCCTCCCTGTTGAAATCCCACATGGGTGGCCCCTATATTGAGCGGCTGCACTTCATATATACTGATTGCCATGACTCCAATCATGGTCAATTCGCATGAGCCAAGAACCTTATTCGCCTGTCGACAGAGGACATCCCGGTCATTTTCCCTCCGGGCTCCGAGGGCGCCACTTAGGCGCTTCTTCGATGGAGCATTGCTGAACTCCGAAGGCCGATCCGAACAGATCCGGAGCGGACGCCCTCCATGTAAAACCATTCAAGGCCGTCTTTGACGCTTTCTTGGGGTTCCGGATAGGTATCCGTCCCGGCGATGCGCCATAGCTCGGCTCCGCCCACTTGATATATTGACCCCTCACGAGAACGGGGTACTAGGCAGAATAATCTCTTCCACAGCCAAATGAGCCTCGACGCCAAGAACAGTTCGCAAAGGGGCACGAAGCCCGCGATATGCAAGATAGAGGCAGGAGTAAGGTGGTGCAACCGAGGCCGAGAACTCCAAGAGCCCCGGAGAAACGGATGGATTGGAAATCCGAGTCCTCTTACTAGATAAGAGATGAAGCATACCCGCCTCCTTTAGAGGGATCGGGACACTCTCCGCTTGCTTTCCGCCCTTGTAGGTGGCAAGTCCGGCTCGAACCGGGACCATGAAGGCCGGGGGAAGAAATCCCTTGGCTTGGAGTATAACTAGCTCGAGCATCTCTCCCAATTTCCATGCTGAGGGCTGGGAGCGCGAGAGGAGGAGCCGCGTCGACTGTCCATGATGGAATGGGCTTTGGTAAGAGGCGCTCCGATGAAAGCTCGCAAAGGGGGTTGGTGTGACTCAGATCTAGATCCTCGCCTTCTATAGGTGGCTCATTTACAGCTAGGGGGTAAGTGTAAACTACCCGGCTCTTCGTGATTCATTCAAACACGTGAAGATGGCCATTATTGGGCGTAGAAGCCAAGGAGCGCAGCATTTATCAGAAGCCTGACACTATTCGACAAGTATATGGAATTTGGAGAGGAACCCGCCTCGCAATGCCGAAGACAATCAACGCAGCGGAATCATCATCATTGAAGCCTGGTTCGGGGGCTACTGAGGGGGTCCCAGATTAGGGGGTGTCCGGATAGCCGAACTATCACCGTTGGCCGGACTCCTGGACTATGAAGATACAAGATTGAAGACTTCGTCCCGTGTCTGGATGGGACTTTCCTTAGCGTGGAAGGCAAGCTTGGCGATACGGATATGTAGATCTCCTACCATTGTAACCGACTCGGTGTAACCCTAACCTATTCGGTGTTTATATAAAGCGGAGGGTTTTAGTCCGTAGGACGAACAACAATCATACCATAGGCTAGCTTCTAGGGTTTAGCCTCCTTGATCTCGTGGTAGATCTACTCTTGTACTACCCATATCATCAATATTAATCAAGCAGGAGTAGGGTATTACCTCCATCGAGAGGGCCCGAACCTGGGTAAAAACATCGTGTCCCTTGTCTCCTGTTACCATCCGCCTAGACGCACAGTTCGGGACCCCCTACCCGAGATCCGTCGGTTTTGACACCAACAGCGGCCCAACCCAACATGGGCATATCTAGGGTTTGGTCGACGAGGGCAAAGCCTGGTTTTCGATCTTGCGGGATTAGATGGGCATTGCGGGTTCGAGCGAACGCGGCGCCCTTCGATAGAGGTTCCTTTGCTGCTGTTCTCATGGCGGGGAGGGGATCGGATCAGGCTGCGGCTACCGGTTCATCGGGAACGGGACTGGGTCGGGCTGCTGCCGCCATTGCTAATGGCGGGTGCGGTGGAGCGATTGGGTCAGGCCACGGCGGTGACCGCGGCGGAGCGGATGCTCGTGGAGGATTTTTGGGGAGAGATGGTGGAGCTGGCTACGGCCGCGCCGCTGGAGGTGGCGGAGGTGCGCATTATGGACGCGGTGGCTACGGCAACTTTGTGGCTGGCGATGGTCGCGGAGGGGCGGGCGGAGGTGGCCATCGGGCTCCAGTGCGCCAGTTTGATGGGGAGGGTCGTGGAGTATCGTCCGGCGCTGGTCGTGGTGACACCGGCGGACATGCTTTCCGCGCCCCGACCGGAGGTTTCGTCCAAGGGCCGGCGGGTTCTCAGCAATATGTGCCTCGCCGGGGAGGCTTCTTCAGAGGCGGACGTGGCGGCACAGGCAAATTTGGCCGGAATGGTCCCCGTGTCCCGCGCCGTGATCCACCATCTCTCCGCGACCCGACGCCGACTACCGATTTGGCTACGACGTCGGCGGAGGACAACACGGCTACTTCGACTTTGGTAGCTGATGCACCGGCAGATAAGCGGCTTCCCGCGGAGGCGGCTGCGGTGGTTCGGGATCTTGTGAACGCAGTTGTTCCGGCTGCGCCGACACCGATGGAAAATGCTTCTGGCAAAGGTGATACTGATAAGATGAGCAAAGGTTAGCACAAGAGGGAGAAGACCTATTGTTATCGTTGTGGAGAACCAGGGCACTATGCGGTTGGTTGTACGACGGAGCTTTGTAATATTTGCTTGAGACCGAAACATGAGGAAGCGTGCCCCCTTTTGTCAGCTCCTAAGCCAGTGGTGAACTTTTATGGTGTATGTGATGAAAAACTTATGTTCTTTGAGACACCAACAATGAGATCTTGTAGACCATGGCTGGAGAATGCTAGAACTGGCATCATTCGAGTGACTAAGGGCACTCTTTCAGAGGACCAAGTTATTATACAACTTAAGAGATTGGTCTCTAGCTCTTTTCAGTGGGCTCTCGTTTGGATTGATGAGACGATGTTTAAGGTTGACTATCCTACGAAATTTGATCTAGACAAGATTAATGAGTTTGGCATGTGTAAAGTTCCTGGCAGTGCTTGTATTCTTGAGTTTGATGAGTGGAAGCGCAATGATTCGGTGGGAGTTCCGCTTGTTCAGATTTGGGTCAGATTTTTTTGGGCTACCCCCGGAACCGCTTAATGACTTCTTGGAGACTTGGAGCCTAGGATCTCTTATTGGAAAGACTTTGGAGGTCGATATGCCTTTTACTCGCATGCATGGCATTTCACGTATGCGTGTGGGAGTTCTGGATGTGGATGCGGTACCGTGCTTGTTAGGTTGGGTTTATGAGGCTATGAGTTATGATCTGAGGATTGAGATTGAGGGAGTTCCGATGATCCAAGATGCAGACAAAGGCATGGGTACTGATGGTGGGACTGATGGTGGGGACAACAGGCAAGATGATCTCATGGACCATGATCAGCCTGCTAACCAATCTGGTGCTCCCGGAGGGCAGGGTAAGGAGTCCGAGGCCCCAGTGGGCAAGACCTCCACTTCGGCGCCCATGGTAGGGCTTTGACCTGATGCACTTGATGCGATGGTGACACCATCTCGGCTTCACAGAGCTGATCTGGAGGATGATCACCCCATCCCTACGACTCCGGGGAGCACGAACCCCGCCCCCGCATCGATGCCCATGGCAGGACTTCGCTTTGGGTCCTTTGGTGCTGTCTCGGCACCTGGGCTCCTGTGGGGGGGTCGGATGGAGAGAGATGACCCCGTTGAGCATGACTTACCTCCATTATCTCCAGTCCGGTTTTCTTTTTCTGAGGGTGGTGATGCTTTGGCGGTGCCGGTGTCCCCTAAGGGAAGTGACTCGAGGCAGGCGGCCTTAGTTCTTCCCTCTTCGGTGGAGTTCATGGAGTCATCCATCGTTGCAGCGGCTTATCCGGGTGTCACATATCGGCATGCTATTCCTTCACCTCAACGACCGTAGGAGGCGGATGTTGTGGTGGAGGGGTCTGGGCTCTCTTCCACTCCGACTCCGCAGGGGGACACGGCTTCTACACAGTTCTTGCAGGAGGCGACGATGGTGGAGGCGCCTCTTGTGGGAATGGTTCAGGAACCGGTGCCGGAGGTGGGCGTTCCGGCGTCACCTCCCACGGCTCACACTGGACGGGGGATGGGCATTTCTATCCCAGAGGTGGTGGCATTTGGGGGTATCCCAGATCCGGCGTCGAGAGGGAGGCGTTCCAGCCGGCATATTCAGGAGCAGCCGGATGCGGATGAGTTTCAGCTCGGCCACGCCATGCGGATGGCCAAGATCCGCGACACGGAGTCTTCTACAGGTCTGTCTTTAAGTACCAATATTTCCGTTTTACATTTTTATGAAAATGATATCATGCATAGGGCGGATAAATTGGGTATTTCTTTAGGTGATAACAACCGCGAAGTAGTTACTTCTATCGATGAGCTTCTTGATTTAGAGACTGATAGAGCAATGGTAATGCTTAAAAATTTAGCGGCAGTCAAACTGATGCAAGAAAGTGAGATTAATGAGTTGGGTATGTGTGAGTTGGAGGGTTTATGGGAGGAGCTAGTTCCTGCGAACCTTCTACATGAGGAGACCTTAGAAGAGGAGGGGCATGCGGCCACTCCGTCTTCACCTGTAGGTCTTGCTGAGGACACTAGTCATGCGGACTGTTTGATCTTCCCTCAGGCACCAACGCGTAAACGGCAAAAAAAGTGTATGGCCTTTCTGTGGTGCGTCGAAGTGCTAGGCTTAAGTTTAAGAAGAAATTTCACGACGATTCATGAGAGGCATTTTTGGAATAGCAGAGGTCTAAGGGACTTGGCTAAGCGTAGGTTTTTGGCGGATGCCTCTCGGGATTACAAACTTGATTTTATTGCGTTGCTAGAGACTGGTAGGAATAATTTTACTTTGCAATTTCTTGGAACGATCTCAGGTGGTCTTGACTTTGATTGGCACTGTTTTCCACCTCGGGAAGATCTCGCGGATTCTCCTCGTGTCAATCATGTAGTCTCGGAAGTGCTAGATGTATTCTGGGGGGAATTTGCAGTTATGTTCCATGTGCGGTCGAAAGCGGGTGGGTTCAGGTGGGCTTTAGTGGCTGTGTATGGGGCGGCGCAGCCTGAGCTAAAATCGGACTTCCTCGCAGATTTAGTTAGGATTTGTGGGGATGACAACCTACCTATCCTCGTTGGTGGTGACTTTAACATTATTACAAGACGAGAAGAGAAAAATAATGACAATTTTGATGGCAGATGGTCATTCATGTTTAATGCGATTATTGAAAGCCTGGACCTGCGAGAGATTGATCTCACGGGGTGGCAATTTACTTGGGCAAATACTCTTCCAAATCCGACGTATGAAAAACTTGATAGAGTCCTCACAAGTATAGAGTGGGAACAAAAATTCCCTCTAGTGAGGGTGCAAGCATTACAGAGGGGAATATCTGATCATACACCCCTTCTTGTGGACTCTGGTGAGGCGGCTCACCAAGGAAACAAGAATGTTTTCTCTTTTTAAACTGCGTGGTTCGAGAGAGAGGATTTCCTTGAGCTGATCACAAGGGAATGGGCGGCGGAACAAAGGGGAGAGTCCAATATTGATCGGTGGCAGTGTAAGATTAGACATCTTAGACAGTTCTTGAGAGGATGGGCTAAGAACAATAGCGGTGTTTATTGAAAAGAGAAAGGAAGATTGTTAAAGGTTATCAATGACCTTGACATAAAAGCTGAAAGCACTGCGCTAGATATGGATGAGTGAGTGTCTAAAAGAGAAGATGAGGTTAGTCTGGCAAAGCTTCTTAGAGAAGAGGAATTGAAGTGGGCACGTAGAGCGAAAGTGCGCCAGGTTGTTCAAGGGGATAACAACACTTAATTTTTCCATATGATTGCCAATGGGAAACATAGGAAGAATAGAATCATTCAACTTGAACAAGATGAGGGTACGATTGTTGGTCATGAAAATCTTAAAATGTATATTACCAACTATTATAAAAATCTTTTTGGGGCCCCAGCTGAGAATTATGTCGCCCTCGATGAGAGCATGGTGGACGACATTCCTCAACTGAAGGTGAAGAGAACGAAGTGATCACTGCACCTTTTTTCGAGAAGGAGGTGTTTGACGCGATATCCCAAATGGAAAATAATAAGGCACCTGGTCCGGATGGATTCCCAGCTGAGTTCTATAGGAAATGTTGGGGTATTATTAAAGGCGACTTGATGCCCATGTTCCAGGATCTGTTTAATGGCCACCTTCAGCTTTTTAAGCTTAACTTTGGTACTATCACGTTGTTACCGAAGAAGGCGGAAGTGATTCGCATTGAGCAATTCAGGACGATATGTTTGCTCAATGTGAGCTTCAAAATTTTCACAAAGGTTGGCACAAACCGTCTGACTCAGATTGCCCATTCTGTGGTACATCCAACCCAGACTGCCTTCATGCTAGGTCGACACATTCTCGAGGGAGTGGTCGTTCTTCATGAGACCTTACACGAAATTCACTCAAAGAAGCTCGATGGAGTGGTCTTCAAAGTGGATTTTGAAAAGGCATATGATAAAGTGAAATGGCCATTCTTACAGCAGGCCTTGCATATGAAAGGATTCGATGAGGCTTGGAGGAAGCAGGTCGAATCATTTGTACAAGGAGGCAGCGTCGGCATCAAAGTAAATGACGATATTGGCCAGTACTTCTAGACTCTAAAAGGATTGAGACAGGGAGACCCGATGTCTCCGATCCTCTTTAATGTTGTGGTTGACATGTTGGTTGTTCTTGTTAATAGAGCAAAACAGGACGGTCAAGTAGGTGGTCTTATCCCACATCTGGTTGAGGGTGGGGTGTCCATTCTTCAATATGCCGATGATACCATCATTTTCATGGAACATGACCTTGTTAAGGCCAAAAACATGAATTAGTGCTTTGCCTTTTCGAACAGCTATCAGGGTTGAAGATTAATTTTAATAAAAGTGAGCTGTTTTGCTTTGGACGCGCCAGAGAAGAACAAGAAACTTACAAGCAGTTGTTTGGGTGTGAAATAGGCACGTTACCCTTCACGTATTTAGGGATTCCGATTCATCACCGCAAGCTCACTAATAAAGAATGGAAATGTATCGAGGATTGGTTTGAAAAGAGGCTGAGTTGCTGGATGGGCAAACTTTTGTCTTATGGAGGAAGATTGGTGCTTATTAATTCTGTTCTTACAAGTATGCCCATGTTCCTCCTCTCTTTCTTTGAAGTCCCGGTTGGGGTACAGAAAAGATTGGATTTTTATCGATCTAGATTTTTTTGGCAAATTGATGAGAACAAAAATAAGTATCGATTGGCAAAATGGGATGTAATTTGTAGACCAAAGGACCAGGGAGGCTTGGGAATTGAAAATTTGGAGGTGAAAAATAGGTGTTTACTCAGCAAATGGTTGTACCGTTTATCCATAGAAAGAGATGGAATTTGGGCTCAGCTATTGCGTAACAAATATCTCTATGCCAAAAGACTAGCCTAGGTTACGGCAAAACCGTCTGACTCACCATTCTGGAAAGGGATTATGAGGACGAAAGTAGCTTTCTTCAACAGGACTAAATTTATCGTCGGGAATGGACGGGATACTAGATTTTCGGACGATACTTGGTTAGGAGATTCACCACTGGCCTTGCAGTATCCATCCCTATACAACATTGCACAACGGAAAGAGGTTTCCATTGCTACCGTGTTGGGTACTATTCCGCTTAACATACAGTTTAGGTGGTCTGTTATAGGTGAGCGTTGGGATAGGTGGGTACATCTTGTGCGTAGGTTAATGGAGGTTAACCTTTCGGATGTACCAGACACTATGCAATGGAAGCTTTCCAGGTCAGGTGTCTTCTCGGTTAAATCCATGTACACGGATTTGATTAATACTGGGACCATCCCGAGGACGATACATATTTGGAAAGTTAAGGTGCCCTTGAAGATAAAAGTATTTATGTGGTTTGTGCATAAGGGTGTCATTCTTACTAAAGATAACTTAGCTAAGCGTAAGTGGGAAGGAAGTAAAAGATGTTGCTTTTGTGATCAGGATGAAACAATAGAACATCTATTTATCAAATGTCCGCTTGCTAAACTGCTTTGGAGAACTATCCACGTTACCTTCAACATAAATCCACCTCTCACGATATCACATTTGTTTAATAACTGGTTGGCTGGAGTGGAGCCAAAGTCCGCGGCACATATCCGAGTGGGAGCATGTGCATTACTTTGGTCTCTTTGGAACTGTCGCAATGACATTGCCTTTAACAGACAAACTATTACCAACTTTTTGCAGGTCATCTTTAGAGCGTCTACTTGGATCCGTACGTGGTCATTACTCAGCCGTGCGGACCACAGGGAGCATATGGATATTGGGTGCAGCCGATGAAAGATGGTTGCACGGGATACATACAACCAGTTTGGATGGCGGTCCAATAATAGGATAGACGTTTAGTCTCCTAGCCTTTCTGGCACTGGTTGTGATTTTTATTTTTGGCCGCTTATGGATTTTCTTTGTTTAGTAAGACCTTTGTTTCTTGTTGAGACTTTTTGTTGGAACCTTCGAGATACTTTTTCTTAATAAATGGTTGTGTGCATCAAAAGATGCAGAGGCCGGGAGTATGCCTCCTTTTCGAAAAAAAGCATGCTCCTAGACGTCCCATAATGATTTCAGCACGCTCGTGCACATCCAAGAGATCACAAGGTGATTAAAAACAAAGAAATGATATAATCACCTACCATTTTATTTTTCATTTTGTGGTTCCTATAGAGTCAGACAAGTAATCACAAACCATAAGGAACAGAGAGACAAAAGAACATAATATATTTCTCAAGTTGGGTCATCAACTAATATCAAAACAAGATGCTGACAAGGGAAAGAATGCTGAACATTATTCATGTTGGAAGGTTAATGGATGATTAGAAGATCGTCGTCGGGAAGGCAGCAACTTCGATCTCCATTGGTGCCTGCGACCATCGACGATGCTCCCTTTTGTTTGAAGTCACTGTCTTCTCATCCGTGTGATGTTCTACAGACTGCAGGTACATAAAACCACGATAACAGAGCAAAGTTATATTGAGATACATATCTCTAAACAAAAAGTAAGATCTCATTACTGTCCGAAAAAACGCAAAGCCTACAGAAAATCTTGTAAAGGCAATTGAAGCTCTGGTACATAGAAAACAAAGCATGGGTACGACATATCTAAGCCCAAGCATGGGTAAAGGTAAAACTTGGCATCCGAATGTTAGATATGTTCACCTCCCAGCAAGACAACTGCATACTTACTGGGCTGTATAGGCCGTTTTATTGCAGTATCAGTCCACTCCAACCCAAGACACTGTTCCCAAGCTCCATAGATATCTCTATTCTGTAGAAACCCAAAGAGAAAAAGACTGAAACATCGAATAAATAATGTACATGCAGAACTATAGAAGCCTGTAGGACAAAGTTAAAAACATTACCTCGAAACGAGCAGATACAACATCTGAATGTTGTAGGTAGGCTGGCCGATTCATAGTACGAATGCAAGTTTCCGCAGATCACATAAGCACAAATAGGTATACCTAGTTCGGTAGCTGCATTATAACCATTCAATACACTCCGGCCAGCACACAAGCTGCATCCCCTCAGGAAAGCAAAAAAAGAACACAAGCTGCAGACTCTGGCAGCCACTGAAGCTACGAAGTACGAACGCCTCTAGTTCCATATCCACGGCTTTTTGATCCGTCCGACGCACCACCCACATGCCCCAACCAAAACAGCTGCAGCCAAGAAGGACCCTCGCCAGCTGCAGTCAGGCGAACAAGGGATCAACCAGCCAAGTCCGATGGCGGCGGCCATGTCGTTAGCAGCTAACACCCATGGAAGAGTCTGCACCCTCTCCTCCAGGCCACCCACACCTTTCAGCAGGAGCACGACCAACATGCCTGGACACAATGTTCAGTCGTCGCGAGCCCGGTTCGCCGTCTGAGCCACCGCGGAGCACGCGACATGGCTGTCTGGGCTGGACCTACCGGCGTACCTCGACGACACGTCAGTCAACTGTGGCAACCTCTGCTGGTGTTCTTTGCAGGCGGCGATGGTTTGTTGTTAGGCTGATGGGTTGCTTGGGGCTTCTGGATGCAAGCTGCCTGGCGATTACGGGTTTGAATATCCTCTCAGTTTTATAGAAACCATAGTGCGGACGCTTGATTTCCCAAAAATGGCTGTAGAGGTGCCTAAATTAGTATAAACTATTGAAAACACAGTGACAAAACAAGCATGACTTCTGAATTTTGATAATGGAAATGGTGGTGTGACCCCCTCTCGTTTAAAAAAGAAGAAAAACCAAACTATCAGACAGGGAATTATTGATCCAAATGAAAGTAACAATCTCAATGACAGCAAAATCATATGAAACACATTCTAAAAAAATATCATATGCAACACATCAACTCTTAAGAGCAAACCTAGGGGAAAAAATCCCCATGATTGTAGCATGATAGCATTCTTACCACATTGAAGCATCCACACTTACAGAAACCAAACATGAAATTGATGGCTTCGACGCTCCGCTGAGCTCCTATCATACATGTGGCACGGTCTAATTGGCATGTTTCTGTGTAGCTGATCCATGTATCAGGGATCGGCAACCTACCAGTGTGGTTTGAAGCAGGCGCCGCAAAATTTGACTTTCCCAACACCACAACACTCTTCTCTGTCCAGCTTCTCTTGATGGGGTAATCCAACATCCAACTGAAACATTTACTCAACCCTAAAGTACTCTCACCTTATTTGATGATGGTTAGCACAGAAACCTGAAACATGCAAAAAAGAGGGATCATTTGGGATAACACAGTTACTAATTAGAGAGAGATTATTTGCATTGCAAGTGCATAACTAACATCAATTATCTGAAGAAGCAGATGTCTTCATAGGGAAAAACACACATGTTTCTCTTGTGTACACCATAATTGCATACTAAACCTTCTTTCCTCACATGATATCCATCACAGTTCGAGTCCCATATACTCAAGCCGAGAACAATACAAACCCAGGCCTGAGCGCTCACCTAAAAAACATCACAAATAACAAGCGATTAGATTTAAAAAAACACAAGCATCACGAACAATTAACTTCAGAACTCCAAATGTATCCCTTCTCCATCATTCATCTATTTAGATTTACCATGCAAGCTCGATATGAAAGCGATATAAAAGAGGAGGAGACCAATCCCGACGGCACGTACGCCTCCCCCTGATCATCCTCCACCACGCCCTTCTGCTTTCCCTCCTCGCTGGCATGCGCCTTCTCCTATTGCCAGCCTCATCCCCCTCACCTACAGCTCCACCATGTCGCCACGGAAGCGTCTTTGGAGCTCTACTTTTTTCAAATGCCAAAAAGAAGTATTCATTCACGTAAGCTCTTTTGCCAAGGAGCCTCCAGCTGCCACCTGCTGAGCAATGTCTCGACTCAAGCAGCAATGAAAAATCCCAGAACACTGTTGGTACAACATTCCATCAAACAGGTTACATACCTGCGAGTGTTGAACAAGACGGCCTGCAAAAATTTCGCCCTGTGTTGGTGCTCGGGGAACAACAGTATGAGAAAAATTCGAGCTGGTGCTCCAGGAGTGGCAGCGTCAAAGAAAAAACCCTGACAGCAGCGAATGCACACCCCATTGTTGATAATTTTCCATCCCCATTACTCGTCACAGGATCTACAGGCTACCACAATGGGCATGAGGTGGGAGGAAGGGGATGGTCGAGGATGGAGTGGAAGGAGGCACGGAGGGGAGATGGGTGAGGTTACCTACATGGTGAGGTCGGAGGCGACGATGCAGAGAGGCACGATGCCGGCCGGCGTCACCTCCTCGGCGCCCTTCTCCTTGCCGCCGCCAAATAATAGCTCTCCACTACGACGAGCTGCGCCGGAGGTGAGCGGGGAGGAGGAGGCTGTGTGGTGGAGCAAAGAGGGGGCGCGGAGTGGCGCGGGCGTGTGACGGCTGTGGGGTTGGGGAAAACCGACGCCGCACACCTCCCTCTCTCTCTCTCTCCTGCAGATCGAATCCAGCGCCACTTGCCGCTGAAGCTCGCGTCTGCACTGGGCGGACGAGATGCGGGGGGGGGGGGGGATGCCGCCTCGCCGCTCAACTATTCACAGCCTACGTGGATAGCGCGAGTCTGCCTAGCACCCTAGCGGGATTTATATGTTCAATTGCTTTCTTCATGTCATATACATATTCCTTCGACTATGAGATTATGCAACTCCCGGATACCGGAGGAATACCTTGTGTGATATCAACCGTCACAACGTATATGGGCGATTATAAAGATGCTCTACAGGTATCTCCGAAGGTGTTTGTTGGGTTGGCATAGATCAAGATTAGGATTTGTCACTCCGAGTATCGGAGAGGTATCTCTGGGCCCTCTCGGTAATGCACATCATAATAAGCCATGCAAGCAATGTGACTAATGAGTTAGTTGCGGGATGATGTATTACGGAATGAGTAAAGAGACTTGCGGTAACGAGATTGAACTAGGTAAGAAGATACCACGATCAAATCTCGAGAAAGTAACATACCAATGACAAAGGGAATTACGTATGTTGTCATTGCGGTATGACCGATAAAGATCTTCGTAGAATATGTAGGAACCAGTATGAGCATCCAGGTTCCGCTGTTGGTTATTTACTGGAGAGGTGTCTCAATCATGTCTACATAGTTCTCGAACTTGTAGGGTCCGCACACTTAATGTTCGATGACGATTTTGTATTATATGAGTTATGTGATTTGGTGACCGAATGTTGTTCGGAGTCCCAGATGAGATCACGGACATGACGAGGAGTTTAGAAATGGTCGAGAGGTAAAGATTCATATATAGGATGATAGTATTCGGCCACCGGAAGTGTTCCGGGGGTACCAGGTACGTATTGGGTCACCGGAAGGGGTTCCGGGCATCCCCCCAGCAACTACATGGGCCTAATGGCCAAGAAGGGGACAGACCAGCCCCTAAGGGGCTGGTGCGCCCATGTAGGCCGAAATAGGGGGAAGGAAAGAGGATAAGAGGGAAAGGAAGGGAAGGGATTCGGCCTCCCCTTCCTTCTCTCCTCCCTCCTCCTTCCTTCCCCCTTCGGATGAATATGGAAGGGGGAGGCCAAGTTGGGAGGCGCCCAAGTAGGATTCCTCCTACTTGGGGCGCCCCATTGGCTGCCTCTCCTCCCCTCCAACCTATATATATGAGGGGGGGGCACTGCTAGAACACACAACATTGATTCCTAGCCGTGTGCGGCGCCCCCTCCACAATTTACGCCTCCGGTCATATTCACGTATTGCTTAGGCGAAGCCCTAAGCGGATCACTTCACCATTGTCGTCACCACGCCATCGTGCTGACAAAACTCTCCCTCGAAACTTTGCTGGATCAAGAGCTCGAAGGACGTCATCGAGCTGAACGTGTGCAGAACTCGGAGGTGTCGTACGATCGGTGCTTGATCGGTCGGAACGGGAAGAAGTTCGACTACATCAACCGCGTTGTCAAACGCTTCTGCTTTTGGTCTACGAGGGTACGTGGACACACTCTCGCCCTCTCGTTGCTATGCATCTCCTAGATAGATCTTACATGAGCGTAGGAATTTTATTGAAATTGCATGATACGTTTCCCAATAGTATGCAGATCATAACTCATAATAGGTGTCTACAACTTGCAAGATAGGATCAAGAGCTCACATATATTCATGAAAACATAATAGGTTCAGATCTGAAATCATGGCACTCTGGCCCTAGTGACAAGCATTAAGCATAGCAAATTCATAGCAACATCAATCTCATAACATAGTGGATACTAGGGATCAAACCATAACAAAACTTACTCGATTACATGATAAATCTCATACAACCAATCACCGTCCAGCAAGCCTATGATGGAATTACTCACTCCCGGTGGTGAGCATCATGAAATTGGTGATGGAGGAAGGTTGGTGATGATGATGGCGATGGATTCCCCTCTCAGGAGCCCCGAACGGACTCCAGATCAGCCCTCCCGATGAAGAACAAGAGGCGGCGGCGGCTCCGTATAGTAAAGCGCGATGAATCCTCCTCCTTGATTTTTTTTCTTCGTGAATAGGTACTTATAGAATTGGAATTAGGGTCGGAGGCGGTCCAGGGGGGCCACAAGTCGTGAGATGTGCCACAGTGTGGGTAAGCACGCCTGTGGCTTGTGGCCTCTAGGTGCCCTCCTCTGGTATCTTTTTGCGCCATTATTTTTTATTTATTCCACACAAATGCTCCATAAATTTTCAGGTCAATCCGAGAACTTTGATTTGTGCACAAAAATAACACCATGGCAATTCTGCTAAAAACAGCTTCAGTCCAGGTTAGTTTCATTCAAATCATCCAAATTAGAGTCCAAAACAAGGGCAAAAGAGTTTGGAAAAGTAGATACGATGGAGAGTATCAGCCACCGCCAGCTTGCATGGCACGCTCGCCCTCAGCCGCTGGAGTCCAGGGCTCCACCGCCATTGGCAAGCCTACCGCCACCCTCCTATGTCCAGGCACACGCCCTTGCCGCGTTTGCCACCTGCCAGTCTGGCTTTTCCCATCCACTTCGCCACGGTAGTACGTGAACCGACGCCGCGTGTGGCACGCACCGCCGGGCCCATCTGGGTCGGCCGGTGGGTAGTCAAACTCATCCTCGTCTTCATCGTCACCATACGATAGGCCCGAGCTCTTCGCTGTGTTCTCGGTGGAAACCAAGTGCATGGTGATCCGATATTCCAGCATGCTCTTCTCCAGCGGCACGAGCGCATCCGCTGGCAACACTAGACCGTCAGCAAGCTCTACCTCCATAGCCTTGCCAGGTTCCTCCACCAGAATGATTTTGTCCTTGGGAAGCAGAGACAGATCGTCGGTCCAGGCATAAGCTTTAAAGTTCCGGAGATCTACCCCGTTCACTGTCGTCATGCCCAGCCGCTCCACCCATGCCAGAGAGCCAAGAACGATCTGTGATGTATCACGGCTCCAGACATGGGGAGGGATTCCCTCCATGTCGACGAGGATGCGGTAGTTGAACAGCCTCCGAGTTCCTTGCAGTTGCCTGTTCCAGGGGAAAAACCTCTGGGATAAGTCACGACCGTGAACCTCGCTGGCATTCATGACAACATCGTGTGCTGCCCTACCGCTGAAGACAAGCAGAAAATCCGCCGGCAAAACCGGTGCACGGTGAAAGCACCCACCACCTCTGGAACAGACCCCTCAACCGTATTATTCATCTTTATAATGTCTTTCTTGAAAATGATGGATCGGAAAATTGTGCTCAATTATTAGAAGAAGAATTCAATAAAATGTTTGGCATAAAATCTTTGAATGTTGAGAATGATTGCAATGTTACTCGTATGAACTCTTTGAATATCCATGATGCTAGTGATATGCAAATTCATAAGCTTGGGATGCTATGTTTGTTGAAGATGATATTTTTAGTCCCCCAAGTTTTGATGAGCAAGTTTATTATGATGATAGCATGCCTCCTATTTATGATGATTATAATGATGAAAGTGGGTTTGGAAGAGTGTCAACCCTAGGAAGTAATGACCCCACTATTTTGGAGGGTGTTGAATCTTCTTGAATAATTATTGAAGTCGATTTGGAGAGGTCATGACTTTATTTAATGATGATTCTATTATTTTGGAAGAGGTTCTGAAAGCACATTTGCTCCCTTAGTGGTTTTGGTAATTAATGTGAACATATTCCTTATTGGAGTAATAGTTTTACCTAGAATATTTCAGATAAGTCCAGTGGTGGTGTGGCAAGGACATGAAGATGTGAGCCCTTTCAAGATGTGAAGAACAAAATTGGCTACCCCAAGACTCTACATTTTTGGTTAAGTGATCCAAGATCACATTGAGTCCCTTAGGAAAGCCAGTATTATTAAAAGGGGGTGAGGTATTGTTGATGAGGTTGTTGCTCAAAAGTGCTTAGTGATATTGCTCCAAAACCCTCGGTCACTTTCCCAAAACACATATTTCCAAAACCCTAATTCCTCATTTTGGTCCCACTGATACAATCCTTTCCAGACCAACCGAGATGACCCTCCTACAGCCACAACCTAAACTCTAACATTTCAGTTTGACTGAAATGGCTCTCGGTCCCATCAAGATGGCCTTGCCAAGTTTCTGTGATGAAATCACTTCACTTAAGAATCACTGAGTGAATCTGATCGGAATTATCGAAATGAGGCTCTGCCTTTTCCATTGTAGTTCGGTTCCACCAAGATGGTATAATCGGTCTCACCAAAAACGCTAACAATCAAGTCTTTTGCACTAGTTATTCTCACCGAGGTTACCACTTTGGTCCCACTGAGTTAGGTCAAAAGCTTGTAACTGTTGGATTTTTGGTGCTGCCTATTTATACCCCTCCACCACCACTTACTCTCTAAGAGATCCATCACAATGAAACACAACTTCCACCATTCATTGTCTGAGAGGGAACCACTTGATTATGTGTTGAGATCCAGAGATTCAATTCCTACCATTTGAACCTTGATTTCTAGCCTCTTCAAGTTGCTTTCTGCTCCAATCCTTCTCCTACCCAAGCCAATTCTTAGAGATAGAGATCGAGTGTTGAGGAGACTATCATTTGAAGCACAAAGAGCAAGGAGTTCATCACCAACACAATATCTATTACCCTTTGGAGAGTGGTGTCTCCTCGATTGGTTAGGTGTCGCTTGGGAGCCTCCAAGATCATGTGGAGTAGAACCAAGAAGTTTGTAAGGGCAAGGAGATCGCCTACTTCGTGAAGATCTACCCAAGTGAGGCTGGTCCTTCCTAGACGGAAGCCATGGTGGAATAGGAAAGGTTGCTTCTTCGTGGAACCTTCATGGGTGGAGCCCTCTGTGGACTCGCGCAATTGTTACCCTTCGTGGGTTGAAGTCTCCATCTACGTGGACGTACGATAGCACCACCTATCGGAACCATGCCAAAAATATTCGCGTCTCCATTGTGTTTTCTCATTCCAATTCCCATCCCTTTGACGTTCTTGCACTTGCATGCTTTACTCTTTCCGCTGCCTATACTCTTGCTATGCTTGTGTAAAATGTATTGTGTGCCCTTTAACATGTTCTAAACTCAACCTTAACTTGAAGAATTTTTAAAAACGACCACGATTGTTTGTTAAGGGTCTAATCCCCCTCTAGACCCCTCTTTTCGATCTTTTAATTAGTATCAGAGCTTTGTTCTCCATTGCTTTGATTTAATCACCATTGGAGGAAGATGGATGTGTCTACGTTTGGGAGTATTAGACATAGAGTGTCTATCCTTGATTGGGAGTTTTATGGTTCTTGGAAAACTAAAATGCTTGAGATCTTCAATGAATATAATTTGAGCAAGTATACTCTTAGCCCTTATGTGCCTCCTATCACTACAAAAAAAGACACATCCGTGACATTATGGCCCGAACGATTTTTTCTGTGATGGTTATGACACTTCTATGACGAAAATTGTGACGAAAACACGTATCATCATAGATGTGGTAGGCTCCTACTTCTATGACAAAAACTCATGACAGAAAATGGGCTTTTCATCCTAGGCGGTCCGGGGACGCGCCTGCATGACATTCTTTGGGTCGTCCATGACATAAATAATCATGGTAGAGGGCGAGGAAATTTTCGCGGAGTTCCCGGTTATGGTGGGTGGTCAGGGCTGTAACGCATGGATAATTATGCTACAGTAATTCCCTAATAATGATTCCACATTACCATGGTTACTGTAGTTAAACTCGCGTTGATTCAAAATCAATTCGAATTTAAATTCAAAGTCAAGTCAAATGGTAGAAGTTTTCAAACATTAAAACTAAAATGTTCAAGATTTGCCAGATAATGCATAGGTAATTATGGTGGAGAAACCAAACTTTGTTAAAATATTTAAATGCACTAAAATGTTTTAAACAGTAGAAGAAACAATGATTTAAATTCCTTTGATATTTTATAAAATACCGAGCTATTTTATTTCGGGGTAAAACTTTTTATGGCGGTGGGTTACTGTGAAACATTAATTTAGGAGCTATTGTCATATTTCACTAAACTAAAAATAATGTATAACTAAAATAAAAGAAAAAGAAAAATAAGAAAAAGGAAAAGGAAAAGATAAAAAATAAAAAATAAAAGGAGAAAGACCCCTAGCTAATCAATAACGGCTTACTGCCACCCCATCGCCCACCGCCCGCCCCACTACATATCCCCCTCCCACTCTCCCAAACCCTAATCCCCACCCATGACTCCCACTCTATCCGGATCGGCAATCGCCTGATCCCCATTGCTGAACGACGCCTCCTACGCCCGACCTCGCCGTCACAGGCACCAACGGCCGCCACCGTCAAGCGTCCTCGTCTCCCCCAAGCCGCCTCCACCTCGCCCCCACTTCCCTTCAACGACGGTGAGGGCCTCGCCCTCTCCCCTTCCATGCCTCTGCTCCGCGCCACCCGAGAGCCCACCCGCTTCCCCGGACAAAGCACTTGAACTTCTAGCAACAACTTTTTTAGAAGTTATTTTATTTTTGAACTTCTTGTTTCCATTCTTTAATAACGAGATAAATCTGAGTTTTCTATAATCATCAAACTTCTGCATCTTTTAAATTTGGACTTCCTTGTTTTATTTTTTAATTTTTTCTATGAAATTTTGATGCGCTCTATTTTTAAAAGTTGAACTTCTTGTTATTTTATTTTTGAACTTCTTGTTTCCACTCTTTAATAACGAGGGAAATCTGAGTTTTCTATAATCATCGAACTTCTCTATCTTTTTAATATGGACTTCTTGATTTATTTTTAAATCTTTTAAGAAATTTTGAAGCGCTCTATTTTTAAAATTTGAACTTCTTGTTATTTAATTTTTGAACTTCTTGTTTTCATTCTTTAATAACAAGGAAAATCTAAGTTTTCTATATTTCTCCATCTTTTAATATGGACTTCCGGTTTTATTTCTTAATCTTTTTATGAAATTTTGAAGTGCTCTATTTTTAAAAGTTGAACTTCTTGTTATTTAATTTTGAACTTCTTGGTTTAATCTTTAGTTTGGGGAAAATCCAAATTTTTAAAAAGGGAAAATATTTTTAAAACTTTTTTTGTTGTTTTATTATTTTAATTTGAAATTATTAGTTATTCTTTAGAACGAGAATCTGAGATTTTATCAAATTTAAACTTCTATTATTTTAGTTTGAACTTCTTAGTTTTATTCTTTAATAACGAGGATACTCGAGTTTTTTAACCTCTTTGTTTTAAAATTTTGAACTTCTTGCTTTTTTAATAATGTGAAAAATCCGAATGTTTTATAGACATCGAACTTCACCATTTTTAAATTTGAACTTCTTAGTTTTATTGGTTAGTAACGGGGAAAATGCTTTTTTTTATATAAAACAATGATACCGCGTCGTTACTTTAATTTGAACTTCTAGTTTTTATAGAATGAGGAAAATCGGTTTTTAATTTGACTTTCCTGGAGTTGATTGTGTTATTTTTTCCAAACAAAATTTTGCGTAAGGACATATATGATAATTTTCTTTGTACATATTAATTTTGTACATGAAACTTTCTATCATGTTACATATTCTTGAACTTTTTAATTTATTTATATTTGAACTTGTTTCTTTTTATACACAAAAATAAAATAAAACCACCTGTTTTTTGTACGAACACACATAGAACCCAATCACGAAAATAAAACCAAATACGATGTCGTGCATTTGAGGAATGAACACTACAGAATACTGCATTGAGGCATAACCTCAAGCACACGGGAGGCGTTTGCCTACCCTACAATCCCCACTGGAAGGCAGTTGGAGTTCTTTTCCAGGCACGGTGCACACGCACACAGAGAGCGCCAAACGAACTTGACCATAGAAGGGACGGTCACTGCCGTGGGCACATGCAGTTCAGCTCCTTCAGATGGGGAAGAAGGTAGGGTGACTGGGTGAGGAACTGCAACGGATCAGAGAGAGGAGGCACTTGGCCCCGCGGCGTTAGGTGAAGGACGACGGGTTTGGGCGGCTGGGGAGGAGCTCCATGGTGGCGGTGGAGGATCTCGGCCACGCGGCGGGGCGGGGATCCCAGGGTGCGGGGTGGGCGCGGCGACCGGGATCCAGTGCGCCTAGGCCACACAGGTGGTGCCGGAGGACAGTGGGGCGGCGGCGCGGGCCATCGCAGCGGGCTGATCCAGGGACGGCGGCGGATGCATCCCAGGGCGGGGCAGGGCGGCGGATGCATCCCAGAGGTTGAAGTAGGGGCAGGCGGCCGCCGCGGTCGAAGCAGGGGAGGGAGGAAGGCGGTTGTGGTAGGGGTCCTGGTCGGCGGCGGCGCGGTTCACCGGGGCTGAGGCTGGGGACGGCGCCGGTGGGGGTGGGTTGGGGCGCCTTCGCGCTGGGCAGTTGCTGGAGGGCGGGCGGGTGGAGGCGGGCGAGCGGAGGTGGGAGGGTGGGGTACCAGGCGGATCGGGATTTTTTTTCTTTTGCGCGAGTTCGGGAGCATCACATCGGCTCCTATATATATATAGAGCACCGTGATCGAAATAACTATTCTGATCCTGGGATCAGAATAGTGTTGTCATATATATATATATATATCCACTAAGGTATTAGTCCTTTTAACTTTTAAAGGATCGGCTAGAGATGGTGTGACGCCCCAAGACCGGCGCTCCAGATGCCTTCCATGGATTCCGAGTTTCGTCGTGTGATTTGTTTTGTTCGTTGCATTCATCTTTTGCATCATGTGCATTGCATCATGTCATCTTGCAACCCGTTTTAAAACTCAACCAAATAAATTGCATGGATCTCGGATCCATTTAAATCAAGGGAAAGCCACATGGTGAAATTCTCTTTATAACATATCCTCCTAATATATTAAGGGGCGATAATAAATATTCCATTAACTTGGAATCACCCATAACACATTTGCATTATTCTTCAACTCTTCTTTTATCCGACTCAACTTCCTATCCTTCCTTTTCGACATTTTAGTAAAATTGAGTTGCAATTTTACTTCTCCATAAATGTTCCAAATCTGCCCATAAGTCACATCTGGTGTGTAGGGTCACCCCTCTATAATTTCAACCCATTTGGAGGTCATTTGAATGGGTTTCGAAATTCAAACTTGTCGGAGTTAAATCCAACAGGTGTGGATTTTACTTCCTCTAAAAATCCTCAGGCTATTTTGTCAAATTCCTCGCATTTTTGTGAGTCCGGGAAAATAATACCCATGCCCAAAATCTTTCCCTAACCCTCTCTTTCTTTTCCTCTCTCTATTTCTTTTCTGCTAAAGAAAATATGAGGGAGAGAGAGAGAGCCTGCGCCCGCCGGCCTCTTGGGCCTGACCAACCAGGCCGGCCTGCTAGGCCCAGCCGCCCCCACCAGCTCCTGTAACCCTAACCCTCCTACATACCCTAGCCCCGATCCCCTCTAGTCCCTCCCTCTCGCTGGATCCCCTCGTTCCCATCTACCGCCGCCACCCACACGCATCGCCAGGGAGAGGAGCTCCCCAGTGATCGATCCCCGTCACCCATCGCCCCTCTGCGCGACCCCTTCCTCTGCATCTCCTTCCCTCGCCGCCTCGGCCTCGCCAATCTCGCCGAGACCCCGCCACCGCTCGAGTCCGAGGGCCCTGCAACCATCTCCGGTCGTCACCAGTGTGCGGCCCCGCCGGAGCCACGTTCCCAGCGCCACCTCGAGCCCCAAGCGTCGCCCCGTCCTCCGCGAGCACCCGCGCCCGCAACCATCTCCAGCCGCTCCCCCTGCAGCTCCTCTGCTCCGCCCGTCCTCTGCCTCGTCTCCATCGCCGGAGCGCCCCGACCTTGTCGTCATCCATGCGACCTTGCAGGAGGCCGCCACCGCGCCTTCTTGCCTCCTACGCGCCCATCCCCTGTTGCATCTCCGTCGGCCTCATCCCTGTGCTATGGAGCTCCTGCCTGATCCGTCCCCTCCGGCCAACTCTGTTGCTGCCGCCGCTGCTTTGATCTTCCCTGGTGCAGCTCGTAGCCAATGAACAGCAGCCCGATGGCTACCTCCACGCCAAGTACCACGACCCGCAAGACCGAGAACGCCAAGCACCCCTTCGAGCTGTCAAGACCGTCAAGTCCCTCCACGACAAGTGCACGACTACGCGGATTGTACCAAGTACCCCTTCGTTTCGTCGAGACCGGCAAGTCCGAAGACCCCAAGAACCATGGCAATTGACGCATAGTACCACTACCTTTGCCGTGTACATCTGCCATCGCCGAGGATCCATGTAGCACAAACGCCAAGTTCCACTACCGTCGACCCGGAGACATCGGATGCGTCTAAGTCCCTCTCCGAGATGTGTATCACTACTTTCACTGCCGTCGCGAGAATGTCTACTTCCATCTACACCGCAATTGAACTCGAACCGCCCCGAAAACGCGCGCTTCAAAGGTATAACCGCTGAGACGACCGTCCGTTATTGAAAGCTTATGTTGTATGAGATGCATGTGTAGATGTTGTATCCGCCCGTGAATGTTAGTTGTTCCCTCGTTTGGCACCGTCGTCGACCCGTGGGAACCCAGTATCTGGAATCACCCCACCATCCTTGCATGACACGCTCCCGTCGCATTTTCTTTTGCACCGGCATCTCAATCGAGTTACCGGAATCGGAATGTTGTTGTGGCATCATTCCCGTTGTCGTTGCCGTTGCACCCCTTTCGTTTCCGCCACGATGACAAATGTTTCATAACATGCTCATGTTAACATTTTCATAAAATTGCATAAAGCTTGTATATGTCATACGCATCACGATAACAACATTTAAATGACTAGGACAATGCCTGTGCATTGCAACGGGATATAAATATTCTAGTATGTTAGCTCATGATTTACATGTCCATATAAATGCTAGTGTGTAAATAAATGGTTATCAAATCATGCTCGTATTTCCCTTTAATTAGTTTGATAAGAAGTTCGGAGTAAAATTTTGATAAGTAAATTAAGGGGGAACTGCCGTAGAAGGTAAGTAAGTTAAGGAGATTGATTATCATGCGGGGAAGCTATAAACAAAAGGCGTGGTGGGACAAAAAAACATGAGGATGGAAAAAATTGGGTGAAGGAACATGGTGGGATGGGGGAGAACCGGTTGCCAAAGCATTCTGCTGGCAAGAAACGAACACTACTCTCTTCTTAAGAAGTAAAGATATATAGGTAACTGCCCTCACATTGTAATGGGTGAACCTTATGTATGGGTGGATGATATATTCACGCTATGCTATCAATAATGAACACAACCAAAAATTCAGTGGAATTAACTTTACTTTTGTTAAGTATCAGACAATGGATGTATTTTTTTTTTCAAATATAAAGATATATAGTTGGTATATGGTTGAATGCCTCATGCTATATGTCAAGAGCCCATCTCAATTTCCTTTCCGCCAATAAAAACGGTATAATATAGTGAATATTTATCACAAAATCACTACAAGTCCATGCATTAGGAGCAACCTCTTGCAATATTTACCTGGCTATTTTCAAGGCCGGCCTATAATCTAGCATGTCACCTTGATTTTGCATCTACTTCCAGAAAGTCTTCTCCACCACTTAATAAAACATGTCAAAAAATAATAAAATTATGTAACAAAGAATGGTCTCAAATTTAGGAATTCCTTACTCGAAATTCAATCATTTAGCCTGCAAGATGTGAGGAAGGAGGGAGGCGGAACTATGATGGAGAGGTGCGTATGAGGTCGAAGGACGCCAGCGTCGACAGAGGCCGACCATGGGGCTAAATAAACTTCAATCCATAAGAGCCTGGTACTGTTAGAATTAAACTTGCTTAATGGTCACAAAATACTACTGCATAGTTATATAGGTAATGCCAGGCTTCTCTTGGATCCGAGAATCTTCACGTAGTGTATTGTGTTACTGTGTGCATATATCTCTCCAAGCACCACTAAATGGGAAAAAAAATAGCATCTACTATAGCTTAACTTTGTCATGCACGGCCCAGGCATCCACCACCTCTCCTCGCTGCAGTGGCTCCCGGACGCCAGGGCGCCAAGTCTTCGGAACTATTCTTATGCCTCTTGTCTTGATGTACTGGAAGGCGGTGTTCTAAATGCCGTCCAGGATCTCCTCCTGCGTGCACAACATCAATTTAAGCCACGTGAAGACCGATTCTTTCGTAGACTCCATCTCTTAGAAGGCACGCCTAGCTAATCTCATGCATGCAACGTTTGTTGTTTTTATGTTTAGTATAACGTGTGCATGGTCGTGATGTGACCCATGCATGCACGTACGTAATGACATCGCTGGATGGAGCTGCTCCTAGCACGCGTCTCTCCTTTCCTTTCTTTTCTCCAGGTTGTTGGCATGAGTTGTGAGACGCAGTCGCCGGGAGGTCGTCGAGCTTCTCAATCGAGGGCGGGGAGGTTGACGTAGATGTCGGATCTCGGCCTGGTCGGCTGGTCGCCATCACCTGCCAAAATCAGAATGCATATAGTACGTTATCGTTGCTTTGCCGGTGACATGAACACTCAGGCCATGGTACTAATGTTTCGATTTCTCACCTCTCATTGAGAGCCGTCGGGCAGGCAGGATGTCCTTGTATTGGAAGAAATCGACGATGTAGTCATAGACCCGGCAGCAGCAGTCCATCTCGCTCTCGCCTCCTTCTCCACCGCGGATGCTTCAACCTGTGGCAGCTCAATAAACGGTGCGAGTTGCTCGCAAGCGAGGAAGCAATGGGTATTATCGGCGTCCTGTGTTCTATTGGTAATTAACCTCTTCTACACAAGGACAGACCGGCGTGATTAATTACTTACCTATGGCAGCGGCGATGTAGACACCCTTGCCGCCACCGGACATGCATGTCCTTCCCGAGCACGATCTTCCGTAACCTCTGTGGCGCCCCCTGTCATGCCCGATGGAATCGCTGCCGGCGAGCCGGCCACCACACCACGCTGCTGCAGGGGTCCCTTCACGGTCGCCTCCCACATCGATCACGGCTGCTCTCCTCTATGCTCTCTCATCTCTCTCTTAACATCTTCCACGACAACACAAGAAAAGATGGGGATCCAGCGGGCCGGTATATCAGATAGGGCAGGTTTAAAAGGAACAAAAACAGAAAACTACGTGAGTCACGGGAGCAATTAATTACGGGATTTTTTTAGGGGGGAATTAATTGCGGGATTAATTTAGGGAATCAGATGGAACCGACCCTATAGGAAAGAAAATAGGTGGAGGAAGGAAAGAAAATCAGCGGAGGGGTGTGAGGTCGTACGAGAGGATGGACGAAAGGTGGGGTACGTAAGAGGGGAGACGGAACCTTGTGTTTCTTTTAGATAGTAGAGATTAAAAATTATTGCTTGCATTAAATTTTGCTAAATGACATATGGGGACTTTCCAGAATTGTTGTTTGTTGTTCCGGCCTCATTTAAACTTGCTCAGATAGATAGTTTTATTATGCTTCACCTCTTGCCATGTTTAACAACATTTAATATTGTTGGGTACATAAACAGGAGGGAACTGAATGAATGAATGTGGTGTTTTCGTCAATATGCAACTCGTTGCATATTGAGCTCCACTTAACTTGTAGTATCATTTGTTGCACTTTGCCATGCCATGCCTCTTTAAACCGGACATGCATCATACTTGATTGTGCATCATGCCATGTTTATGTGATGATCGTTTACCATGATGTTCGCTTCTTTCAGGTTGCGCTTCTCCTTGATAGTTCCCGTTACGTTGCGATTGTGAGGATCCGTTCGACTACGTTGGTTCGTCTACTTCATGGACTCGGTCTTCTTCCTAGTGGGATTTCAGGCAAGATGACCATCACCTTGGATCTCACTACTATCTTTGCTATGCTAGTTGTCTCGATGCTATCGCTAAGTCGCGGTACCTACCACTTGTTTGTCAAGCCTCCCAAATTGCCATTATAGCCTCTAACCTTTTCACCCTTTCCTAGCAAACCGTTGTTTGTCTATGTTACCGCTTTGCTCAGCCCCTTTTATAGCGTTGCTAGTTGTAGGTGCAGTTGCAAGTTGTTCCATGTTGGGACATGGTTTTCAGGAATATCTTGGGGTATCACAATATCTCTTATTTAATTAATGCATCTATATATTTGGTAAAGGGTGGAAGGCTCGGCCTTATGCCTGGTGTTTTGTTCTACTCTTGCCGCCCTAGTTTCCGTCATACCGGTGTTATGTTTCTTGATTTTGCGTCCCTAACACGATGAGGGGTATGGGACCCTCTCGACGTTTCGCTTTGAATAAAACTCTTCTAGCAAGGCCCAACATTGGTTTTAACTTTTGCTATAATAATACTCGAACCTAATAATTAATTGGCATAGGGCATCGCGAACCAGAGGAATTTTCTACATAGTAGGGGGTAGTGCTGATGGTGTTGGTCCCAAACTAGAGGCCCTTGCAGCGCCGCCACGGGGAAACTCGAGGACTGGTTTTAGTTGTACGGACTGCTCATCCGGACGTGGCCTGAGACGAGATACGTGCGGCTACTATCAGGGTGTCGGCACGCCGAGAGGTCTTGCTGGATTAGTTTTACCATTGTTGAAATGTCTTGTGCACCGGGATTCTGAGTTTGATCGAAGGGTCCCGCGATGGAGAATTGTCTCCGCGGATCATGAGCTTGTCATGGGCTAAGTTGGGACACCCCTGTAGGGTTTAAACTTTCGGAAGTCGTGCTCGCGGTTATGTGGCAGATGGGAATTTGTTAATATCCGGTTGTAGAGGACTTGAAGTAAACTCAATTAAAATACATCATCCGCGTTGCGTAACTGTGATAGTCTCTTTTCGGGAAAGTTCGAGAGGAGAACACGGTTGGGTTATGTTTGAACGTAAGTAGTTCAGGATCACTTCTTGATCATTACTAGTTGGCGACCGTTTGCGTAGATTCTCATCTTACTCTTGTACTCGTATGTTAGCCACCATAATTTATTAGTCGCTGCTACAACCTCACCACTTATCCTTTCCTACCCCTTTAAGCTTTGCTAGTCTTGATACCCATGGTAATGGGATTGTTGAGTCCTCTTGGCTCACAGATTACTACAACATCAGTTGCAGGTACAGGTAATGCAATGATCATGACGCGAGAGCGATGTTTATTGTTTTGGAGTTTTTGTTCCGCTTCTTCTTCGTTCGAGGGTTAGGTTCCTGGTCGGCAACCTGGGCTAGCAGGGTGGATGTCGTTTGAGCTTTTGTTTGTGTTTCATCCGTAGTCGGATGTTGTTCTATGTATGATGTATTGATGTATTCTTGCGGCATTTGTATGCCTTGTATGTATCCCCCTCTATTATGTAATGGATCGCTGTAATGATATCCACCTTGCAAAAGCGTGTCAATATGCGGTTCTATCCTTGGTGGGACCTTCAAGTCCCTTTAGGATAGTGTCACATATTGGGCGTGACAGATGGCCTTATGACTTGTTTATTTCAGTTCTTCACAATGTGATACTCTATATGTGCAACTATTTGCCCTACAGTTCAACTTCATCAATAACAATTTCAACAATACCACTATGAATTACGATATTTGGTTGCTGTTATGGATATTGCAGTTAACATGACTTTTCGTTTTTTTAACAATAACTAGTGTACTTTAGACCTGCACAATACCAGTTTGAATGACTATTTGCTTCTTTTTAAATGTTATGCCTGATGCAGTTAAAACACCTTTCCACTTCTTGTTTTGCTTACCTAGCGTGCTTAAGCCTGCACACTGAAGCTATCGTTTGTAGATTATGTTGTCTACCATGGATATATTTGGTTGATGTTTAGCCTGTTGTGCTTAACATGCCTTTATATGTACTCATGCAAGACAATGTTGACAACAGTGTTGTCTTCCATCGAGGTTTGTTTCATCGCATTGCTTATATGTACTCACTGTTCAGGATTTCGGTAGCTGGTACCATATATCCTGAGGCTGATAAGGGATTAATCGTCGAATCAGACATTTCACTGAATATATCTATAACCCATTTATCAGTAGGTTAACTAGGTCCATATTTAATATATCTGAGGCTACATAGCAACATGCATTGTACTGAATGATTAAATATGCAATCCCAGGCTACATAGCAACAAGGAAGAGTGTTACCTTAATGTTTTGATGATGTCTAGATATACATGTAATAAAATCTTATATAATGGGATGGAGGGAGTGTTGTACTACATCATTTTTCAATTGTTGTTTAACTTCTAATATTAACTTGGTGCTTTTAGGTACATATATCATTGCCAATGTTCCACACTTCACCCTTTCGGGGCAATGAGATATTCATGAACCAAAGATCAAGTCGAAACTGATAAAGATTGTTATTAAATGGGTCCAAAGACGCCAATCAAACTATTTCTTTACACTTTATGCAAGACAACAAAGGAACTGCAAGATGGTAAGTAAGCACCTCAGAGCCTTCTTTTTACCGCCTGTAATGAGTTGTGTTAGATGACAATGTCTCAATCTTTTTCTTTTGAAGTGGATCCTGAAGCAGTTTACTCAAGATTACCTCTCAAACTACATGATTGTCGGCCGACCATCACAAGGGCTTGGACTAGAGTCCTGCAAGCCTTCTGCATCCAGGAGAGCACAATAGGGCCATTCCGCTTCACCTTGTTCAGCAACCGGAATGTTTGTCGCCTCTTACTTTACCATCTGTAATAGTACAAGTATAGAACCCTGGTTCATTGCTACCTCTTGAGCATGCGTTGGTTTTCCCTTGAAGAGAAAAGGGTGATGCAGCAAAGTAGCGTCCAGATTTCCCTCGCTTTTGAGAACCACAGATCAATCCAGCAGGAGACTACACGCAAATCGCCTAGTACCTGCACAAACAATCAAGAACGTTGCAACCAACGCGATAAAGGGGTTGTCAATCCCTTCACGACCACTTGCAAAAGTGAGATCTGATAAAGATAATAAGATAAATATTTTTGGTATTTTTGTTGTATAGATTGGAAAAGTAAAGATTGCAAAATAGTAAACTAGAATTATAGATCAGAAACTTATATGATGTAAAGTAGACTCGGGGCCATAGGTTTCACTAGTGGGTTCTCTCAAGATAGCATATATTACGGTGGGTGAAAAAAATTACTGCTAAGCAATTGATAGAAAAGTGCATAGTTATGAGAATATCTAGGCATGATTATGAACATAGGCATCATGTCTGTGACAAGTAGACCGAAAGGATTCTGCATCTACTACTATTACTCCACAGATCGACCGCTATCCAGCATGCATCTAGAGTATTAAGTTCATAAGAACAGAGTAACGCATTAGGCAAGATGACATGATGTAGAGGGATAAACTCAAGCAATATGATATAAACCCCATCTTTTTATCCTCGATGGCAACAATACAATACGTGTCGTTTCCCTTTCTGTACTGGGTGATAACCCACAAGTATAGGGGATCGCAACAGTTTTCGAGGGTAGAGTATTCAACCCAAATTTATTGATTTGACACCAGGGGAGCCAAAGAATATTCTCAAGTATTAGCAACTGAGTTGTCAATTCAACCACACCTAGAAACTTAGTATCTGCAGCAAAGTGTTTAGTAGCAAAGTAATATGATAGTGGTGGTAACGGCAACAAAGTAAAGACAACAAAAGTAATGTTTTTGGTATTTTTGTAGTGATTGTAACAGTAGCAACGGGAAAGTAAATAAGCGTAAACCAGTATATGGAAAACTCGTAGGCACCGGATCAGCGATGGATAATTATGCCGGATGTGGTTCATCATGTAACAGTCATAACATAGGGTGACAAAGAACTAGCTCCAGTACATCAATGTAATGTAGGCATGTATTCCGTAAATAGTCATATGTGCTTATGGAAAAGAACTTGCATGCCATCTTTTGTCCTACCCTCCCGTGGCAGCGGGGTCCTATTGGAAACTAAGGGATATTAAGGCCTCCTTTTAATAGAGAACCGGAACAAAGCATTAGCACATAGTGAATACATGAACTCCTCAAACTATGGTCATCACCGAGAAGTATCCCGATTATTGTCACTTCGGGGTTGTCGGATCGTAACACATAATAGGTGACTATAGACTTGCAAGATAGGATCAAGAACACACATATATTCATGAAAACATAATAGGTTCAGATCTGAAATCATGGCACTCGGGCCCTAGTGACAAGCATTAAGCATAGCAAAGTCATAGCAACATCAATCTCAGAACATAGTGGATACTAGGGATCAAACCCTAACAAAACTAACTCGATTACATGATAAATCTCATCCAACCCATCACCATCCAGCAAGCCTACGATGGAATTACTCACACATGGCGGTGAGCATCATGAAATTGGTGATGGAGGATGGTTGATGATGACGACGGCAATGAATCCCCCTCTCCGGAGCCCCGAACGGACTCCAGATCAGCCCTCCCGAGAGAGATTAGGGCTTGGCGGTGGCTCCGTATCGTAAAACGCGATGAACCTTTCTCTCTGGTTTTTTTCTCCCCGAAAGCCAATATATGGAGTTGGAGTTGGCATCGGAGGGCATCCAGGGGGCCCACGAGGTAGGGGCGCGCCCAGGGGGGAGGGGCACGCCCCCCACCCTCGTGGACAGGGTGTGGGCCCCCTGGTCTTCATCTTTGGCGAGGATTTTTTATTATTTATTCTAAGATATTCCGTGGAGTTTCAGGTCATTCCGAGAACTTTTGTTTTCTGCACATAAACAACACCATGGCAATTCTCTGAAAACAGCGTCATCCGGTTAGTTCCATTGAAATCATACAAGTTAGAGTCCAAAACAAGGGCAAAAGTGTTTGGAAAAGTAGATACGACGGAGACGTATCAACTCCCCAAGCTTAAACCCTTACTTGTCCTCAAGCAATTCAGTTGACAAACCGAAAGAGAAAAGAAAACTTTACAAACTTTGTTTGCTCTTGTTGTTGTAAACATGGAAAGCCAGCATTCAAGTTTTAGCAATTATTATGAACTAACCATACTCACAATAACACGTAGGTCTCACAATTACTCATATCAATAATATAATCAGCTAGCGAGCCATAATAATAAAACTCGGATGACAACACTTTCTCAAAATAATCATAACATGATATAACGAAATGGTATCTCGCTAGCCCTTTCTGAGACCGCAAAACATAATTGCAGAGCACCTTTAAAGATCAAGGACTGACTAAACATTGTAATTCATGGTAAAAGAGATCCAGTCAAGTCATACCTAATATAAACCAATTATAATGAATGCAAACGACAGTGTGCTCTCCAGCGGGTGCTTTTTAACAAGAAGGGTGATGACTCAACATAAAAGTAAATAGATAGGCCCTTCGCAGAGGGAAGCAGGGATTTGTAGAGGTGCCAGAGCTCAATTTTGAAATAGAGATAAATTATATTTTGAGCGGTATACTTTCACTGTCAATGCAACAACTATGAGATGGCTGTATCTTCCAAACTACATGCATTATAGGCAGTTCCCAAACAGAATGGTAAAGGTTTATACTCCGCCTCCTCCATAAGCATGAATCCATGGCTTGCTCGAAACAACGAGTGCCTCCAACATTCAACGGATCCCATGGAGAGTTTTGTTTAATTATTTTGATTTAGTTTGCATAAAGCATGGGACTGGGCATCCCGGTTACCGACCCTTTCTCGTGAATGAGGAGCGGAGTCCACTCCTCTTGAGAATAACCCACCTAGCATGGAAGATATAGGCAGCCCTAGTTGCACATGAGTTGCTCGAGCATACAAAACAGAATTTCATTTGAAGATTTGGAGTTTGGCACATACAAATTTACTTGGAACGGCAGGTAGATACCACATATAGGAAGGTATAGTGGACTCATATGGAACAACTTTGGGGTTTAATGAGTTTGGATGCACAAGCAGTATTCCCGCTTAGTACAGGTGAAGGCTAGCAAAAGACTAGGAAGCGACCAACTGAGAGAGCGACAACAGTCGTAAACATGCATTAAAATTAATTTACCCAGAATATAAGCATGAGTAGGATATAATCCACCATGAACAAATATCATGAAGGCTATGTTGATTTGATTCAACTACATGCGTGAACATGTGCCAAGTCGAGTCACTCAATTCATTTAAAGGAGGATACCATCCCATCATACCACATCATAATCATTCTAAATAGCATGTTGGCACGCAAGCTAAACCATTATAACTCATAGCTAATCAAGCATGACACAAGCAACTATAATCTCTAAATGTCATTGCAAATATGTTTACTTCATAATAGCTGAATCAGGAATGATGAATCATCATATTTACAAAAACAAGAGAGGTCGAGTTCATACCAGCTTTTCTCATCCCAATAAGTCCATCATATATCATCATTATTGCCTTTCACTTGCACCTAATCGAACGGTGTGAATAATAATAAGAGTGCACGTGCATTGACTAAGCTGGAATCTGCAAACATTCAACTCAAGAGAGAAGACAAGTAATATGGGTTCTAAGTTAAATAAACGATCATGCATATGAGAACCACTAAGCATTTTCAATATGGTCTTCTCGACCCCCAAAGAAAGGAAAAGAAAAATAAAAACTATTTACACGGGAAAGCTCCCAACAAGTAAAAAGAAGAACAGGAAATATTTTTGGGTTTTCTTTTTAATTCTACTACAAGCATGGAAAGTAGACTAACTAATTTTTTTTGTTTTTTTCTTAAAGTTTATCAAACACACAAGAAGAAAGCTAGAAAAAGAAATTTAGACTAACATGGATATTACAGTGAAAGAATATGAGCACCGACATCTAGCAATGAGTGTGTGTGAACATGAATGTAATGTCGGTGGAAATACGATTCCCCAAGCTTAGGCTTTTGGCCTGTTGGTCTATTGCCGTGGATAGCCCGGCCGATACCCGTAGGTGTAGCTGGGTCGTCTCATGATGCAGTGCTATCGCCTCCTGAATTGTAGCGTGGCGCCGAGCTGCCTCCGCTCTCCTCTCATATTCATCTGCCTCCTCTCTGTAATAATATATTTTCCTCTACTGAAAATCAAAGAAGGTAGGAGCAGAAGAGCAACACGGACCACATGCCGTTGTTAAAGATTAGTCGACATCGAAAAGGTGGTCCAGTCCTCTCAATGAACTGGTGAGAAAACATAGAATCAAGATCTAAATAAGAAGGGGGTAACTCCATATCACCCTCACGATTGTCTACATCAAGAAAATTAGCTAAGCGGGTTGCATAAATTCCTCCAAAGAAATCTCCATTACGCCTATTAAGATGCAACCTCGAGCTACAATGGCTCCTATATGATAAGCTTGGTCCCCTAACACAGCGCTTCCGAGAATGCCGAGATCGGGGCACACATGTGACATGCTTCATCCTTAGCATTTATGCATCTACCAATGAAGAGAGCAAAATAATGTATAGCAGGAAAGTGAATGCTCCCTATAGTGGCCTGCGCTATATCTCTAGATTCCCCCACAGTTATTCTAGCAAGAAAGTCTCTATATTCAGATTAGGGGGATCCCTGATACTACCCCAAGATGGAAGTTTGCATGGAAGAGTGAAATCTTCTAAGTCCATGGTATAAGATTTGTCATAAAGGTCAAACATGACCAAGGAGAATTACGCCAAGATGAAAATCAAACCTCCCCACAAATGAACTTGTGAGGTAACGATCTCGGGGCATTTATCAGCTTCAAAGTCCTCAAGACCGCATTACGCAAATATGCGAGAATTCTTCTTTAATTCCCACTTGATTCATAAAATTTTCCTAAGGCCATTCACGTGGCCTCACGGAGCGCCTCTTGGTGGTTCCTCGTCAAGATCACGCATTGCAAGCCTAGGACCTTGGTTCCTTGAAGAACCACCTTGGAACATCCTCCTAAGCATATTGTTTCCTCTGAAAAATAATTCTGAAATTTTTAGTAACTTCAAACAAGAGTGAACCAACTTCAATAAAATTGACAGCAACAACTCCCACAAGTGCCTAGGGCCTTTATCAAGCATTAGAACTACTTAGAACCATATAAATTTGACATGCAAGCTCAAGAACATGGTCACCTATGCAGCACAAATTTGCAAAGAATAAAGCACTAGAACAAAAACTAATTGGACCAATGGAGGAGTCACAAACCAAGGAACAATCTCCACAAGCAGTTTTGCGAGAGGTGCTTTGAGCAAGGAGATCGAAAATCGCAGCAAAAGTTGCTGGAACACGAGCTTGAGTTGGTTTTTCGGGTTTGTGTGAGGCAGAGGAAGACGATGGGTGAAGGGATAAGTGGAGGAGGGCCACCGTGGGCCCATGAGGCAGGGGCGCGCCGGGGGGTAGGGCGCCCTCCACCTCGTGGCTGTGGCAGCTCCCATGTAATTTTTGCACTAAAATCTCAAATATTCGAAAAAATCATATTAAATTGGCATGGCATTCTGATGACTTTTATTTTCGGATATTTTATATTGCATGGATAAGTCGGAGATGTATGTAAAAATACTATTTTACTTTATTTCTACTAAAGAACAGAGAATATAAAGAGGGTACAGAAAGTTGTGCTTCTAGTTCCATCCATCTCATGCTCATCAAAAGGAATCCACTAAGAAGGTTGATCAAGTCTTGTTAACAAACTCATTCCGATTAACATGAAACCGGAGAAATTTCGAAGAACACTATGTTACCTCAACGGGGATATGGACATCCCCAATAATAAGTATATCATATTTCTTCTTGACTGTAGGAAGAGGAAATTCAAAACCTCCAAATATAATCGATGGAATTTTTCCAATAGAGTTGATACTATAAACTTGAGGTTGTTTCCTCGAAAAGTGTACCGTATGCTCATTACCATTAACATGAAAAGTGAAATTGCCTTTGTTGCAATCAATAACAGCCCCTGCAGTATTAAGGAAAGGTCTTCCAAGAATAATAGACATATTATCGTCCTCGAGAATATCAAGAATAACAAAGTCCGTTAAAATAGTAACGTTTGCAACCACAACAGGCACATCCTCACAAATACCGACACATATAGCAGTTGATTTATCATCCATTTGCAAAGATATTTCAGTAGGTGTCAACTTATTCAAGTCAAGTCTATGATATAAAGAGAGAGGCATAACACTAACACCGGCTCCAAGATCACATAAAGCAGTTTTAACATAATTTCTTTTAATGGAGCATGGTATAGTAGGTACTCCTGGATCTCCAAGTTTCTTTGGTATTCCACCCTTAAAAGTATAATTAGCAAGCATGGTGGAAATTTCAGCTTCAGGTATCTTTCTTTTATTTGTTATGATATCTTTCATATACTTAGCATAAGGATTTGTTTTGACCACATCGCTTAATCGCATACGCAAAAAGATGGGTCTAATCATTTCAAAGAAAGCGCTCAAAATCCTCATCATCCTTTTTCTTGGATGGTTTCGAGGAAAAGGCATGGGTTTCAACCCATGGTTCTCTTTCTTTACCATGTTTCCTAGCAACGAAGTCTCTCTTATCATAACGTTGATTGTTTGATTGTGGGTTATCAAGATCAACAACAGTTCAACTTCTACATCATTATCATTACTAGGTTGAGCATCATCATGAACATTATCATTAACATTTTCACTAGTTTCATGTTCATTACTAGATTGTGTTTCAAAGATCGTACATAGAGATATCATTTGGATTATCGTGGTTCAGAATAGGTTCACTAGAAGTTTGCACAGTTCTATCATTTTTCTTTTCTTCCTCTTAGAAGAACTAGGCACATCAACATTATTTCTTTGAGAATCTTGCTCGATTCTCTTAGGGTGGCCTTCAGATACAAAGGTTCTGAGTCATTCTACCAGTTCTAGTAGCCACTCTAACAAAGATAATCATTTTTCTTACTATTCATTTCATTAAGTATTTCTTTCTGAGCTTCAAGTACTTGTTCTACTTGAGTGGTAACCATGGAAGCATGTTTGCTAACAAGTTTAAGTTCACCTCTAATATTAGCCATATAATCACTCAGCGCTTAATCATAAAGGTATTCTGTTTTAATTGTCTACCAAAATAAGCATTAAAGTCATCTTGCTTAAACATAAAGTCATCAAACTCATCCAAGCAATCGACTAGCAATTTTAGTAGGAGGGACTTCACTTTATCATATCTATAGAGAGAATTTACCTTTACTACCAAAGGTCGGGATATCGGGAGGTTCTTCAAGAATAAGTAATTGAGATCATATACTTCTTCAACAAAGGTGAATTAAGACCATGTATTTCTTCAATAGGAGGTAAACTATTAACATCTTCAGCTTTAATACCTTTCTCTTTCATAGATTTCTTTGCCTCTTGCATATCTTCGGGACTGAGAAATAGAACACCTCTCTTCTTCGGAGTTGGTTTTGGAATAGGCTCAGTAATTGGCTCAGGAGCTGGCTCGGGAGTTGGCTCAGGAGGTGCCCAATTATTTTCATTTGTCAACATATTATTTAGTAAAATTTTAGCTTCATCCGGTGTTCTTTCCGTGAAAAGAGAACCATCACAACTATCCAGGTAATCTCTGGAAGCATCGGTTAGTCCATTATAAAAGATATCAAGTATTTCAGGTTTCTTAAGAGGATGATCAGGCAAAGCATTAAGTAACTTGAGAAGCCTCCCCAAGCTTGTGGGAGACTCTCTTCTTCAATTTGCACAAAATTATATATATCCCTCAAAGCATCTTGTTTCTTATGAGCAGGGAAATATTTAGCAGAGAAGTGATAAATCATATCCTGGGGACTTTGCACACAACCAGGATCAAGAGAATTAAATCATACCTTAGCATCACCCTTTAATGAGAACGGAAATATTTTGAGTAAATAAAGGTAGCGTGATCTCTCATTATTGGTAAACAGGGCAGCTATATCATCTAACTTACGAAGATGTGCCACAATAGTTTCAGATTCATAGCCGTAAAAAGGATCAGATTCAACCAAAGTAATTATATCTGGATCAACAGAAAAATCATAATAATCCTGATCAGAACACGAGATAGGTGAAGTAGCAAAAGCAGGGTCGGGTCTCATCCTACCTCTAAAAGATTCTTTACTCCATTTAACTAGCAACCTATTACGTTCAAGACTATCCTGGCAAGCAAGAATAGCTTCAGTAGATTCAGCATTAAAAGGTAACCCTCGTGAATAGCAGGTCTATTTTCATCATCACTAACATCATCATGTTCAGTTTCAATAATTTCTCTTTCTCTAGACCTAGAAATTTGTTCATCTAGAAATTCACCAAGAGGCACAGAGTATCAAGCATAGAAGTAGTTTCATCATAAGTATCATGCATAGCGAGGTGGCATCATCAATAACATGCAACATATCGGAACGAATAGCGTAAGGTGGTTTAGGTGTCGCTAGCTTACTCATAATGTAGGTGAATCAAGTGCGAGCTAGATGGCGTTCCTTACCTCCCTCGTAGTTGAGGGATAAATAGTTGTCTTAGCGCCTTTCATGTTCTTCATAGTGTCCAGCAGATATGAATCCCAAGTGACTCAAAGAATAGAGCTATGCTCAAGAACGGCGCCGTAAAAAGGTCTTGATAACCCACAAGTATAGGGGATCGCAACAATTTTGGAGGGTAGAGTATTCAACCCAAATTTATTGATTCGACACAAGGGGAGCCAAAGAATATTCTCAAGTATTAGAAGCTGAGTTGTCAATTCAACCACACCGAAACTTAGTATCTGCAGAAAGTGTTTAGTAGCAAAGTAATATGATAGTGGTGGTAACGGTAACAAAGTAAAGACAGAAAAGTAATGTTTTTGGTATTTTGTAGTGATTGTAACAATAGCAACGGAAAAGTAAATAAGAGTAAACCAAGATATGGAAAATCGAGGCACCGGATCAGTGATGGATAATTATGCCGGATGTGGTTCATCATGTAACAGCTTATAACATAGGGTGACACGTAACTAGCTCCAGCTCATCAATGTAATGTAGGCATGTATTCGTAAATAGTCATACGTGCTTATGGAAAAGAACTTGCATGACATCTTTTGTCCTACCCTCCCGTGGCAGCGGGTCCTATTGGAAACTAAGGGATATTAAGGCCTCCTTTTAATAGAGAACCGAACAAAGCATTAGCACATAGTGAATACATGAACTCCTCAAACTATGGTCATCACCGAGAAGTATCCCGATTATTGTCACTTGGGGTTGTCGGATCATAACACATAATAGGTGACTATAGACTTGCAAGATAGGATCAAGAACACACATATATTCATGAAAACATAATAGGTTCAGATCTGAAATCATGGCACTCGGGCCCTAGTGACAAGCATTAAGCATAGCAAAGTCATAGCAACATCAATCTCGTAACATAGTGGATACTAGGATCAAACCCTAACAAAACTAACTCGATTACATGATAAATCTCATCAAACCCATCACTGTTCAGCAAGCCTACGATGGAATTACTCACGCACGGCGGTGAGCATCATGAAATTGGTGATGGAGGATGGTTGATGATGACGACGGCGATGAATCCCCTCTCCGAGCCCCGAACGGACTCAGATCAGCCTCCCGAGAGATTAGGCTTGGCAGCGGCTCCGTATCATAAAACACGATGAAACTTTCTCTCTGGTTTTTTTCTCCCCCAAAGCCAATATATGGAGTTGGAGTTGGCGTCGAAGGGCATCCAGAGGGCCCACGTGGTAGGGGGCGCCTGGGGGGGGGCGCCCCACCCTCGTGGACAGGGTGTGGGCCCCCTGGTCTTCATGTTTGGCGAGGATTTTTTATTATTTATTCTAAGATATTCCATGGAGTTTCAGGTCATTCTGAGAACTTTTGTTTTCTGCACATAAAAGAACACCATGGCAATTCTGCTGAAAACAGCAGTCCGAGTTAGTTCCATTCAAATCATACAAGTTACAGTCCAAAACAAGGGCAAAAGTGTTTGTAAAAGTAGATACGACAGAGACGTATCACTGGGATCGAGCACCGGAAGATTGAACCCAAAGCTAAGCACTTCTCCCATTGCAAGAAAGATCAATCTAGTAGGCCAAACTAAACCGATAATTCGTAGAGACTTACAAAGATATTAAATCATGCATATGGTGCGGCCTCCAGGGCACTGTTCGGCGGCAGAGCTAGATCGTGCCCATCGAGACAGTGCGGCACGCTTGGCTGTGGCTCGAATCCGTCAAGATCAAGTCTCCGCGATGTCGGGCCGCCTAGTTCAAACTCCCAAATCTGACTGATGGCTGTATGCGTAGCTTCGATCGCTCCGGATGGCCAAGTGAATTGCCCGCAGCGGCAAAGCCGCCAATACGTAAGATCTGTCCGGGAGAAAAGTCTCACCGGACCGCGTCGTTGTTGATGATCAAGGAGCCATCGGGCCTAAGGACGACGCATACGAGGAACTCTTAATGAAAGCACCAATGTCGGTGTCAAACCGCGGATCTCGGTAGGGGGTCCCAATTGTGCGCCTAGGCGGATGGTAACATGAGACAAGGGACACGATGTTTTTACCTGTGTTCGGGCCTCTCGATGGAGGTAAAACCCTACTCCTGCTTGATTAATATTGATGATATGGGTAGTAAAAGAGTGGATCTACCACGAGATCAAAGAGGCTAAACCCTAGAAGCTATCCTATGGTATGATTGTTGTTCGTCCCACGGACTAAAACCCTCCGCTTATATAGACACCGGATAGGGTTAGGGTTACACAGAGTTGGTTACAACGGTAGGAGATCTACATATCCAGACGCCAAGCTTGCCTTCCACGCCAAGGAAAGTCCCATCCGGACACGGACGAAGTCTTCAATCTTGTATCTTCATAGTCCAGAGTCCGCCAACGGTGATAGTTCGCTATCCGGACACCCCTAATCCAGACTCCTCACGCCCCAAGGAGGTCTTGTGTCGTCCGCCTTGCGAGGCTTGGCCCCTCGCGAGGGTCTTGAGTCCTTGTTGGTGAAGACGGGCCGTACTGGGCCGCAAGTGGAGGCACGCCGTGGGCCGCAGGCAGGCAAGTCTGGGGACCCCCGTTCCCAGAACACCGATAGTAGCCCCCGGCCGCAATGCGCGCTCGGACTTGGCTTCGAGGCAAAGCCAAAGGGCAAGTGCGGAGAGCCACGGGCACCAACAGCCTGCGGCCTTGGTCGACGCGTGGTGATTGATTGGACGTGGGTGTCTCCACTTCCCCATGCTGCCTCGGCAACTGCCCGTGTGACAAAAGGCTGGCGCGGGCAACGCTTGCCTTCGTTGCTTCCTTTCGCCTTGCTCCAGATCCCCTTTCTCACTCCTTGCCTCTGAAATCTCCAGATCTGCCTCAATCCCCTTCCGAGCTTTCGACCAATGGCGCCTCGCAAGGTCCAGCCCGCTTAGTCGCCGACTTGGTATGAGCCGGCTCTGGACGCGCCCAACGTCTGAGAGAAGAACCTCGCCGCCACGCGCCTGCTGATGGCGGGGGAGAGCAACGAGAGGGGGAAGACCAAGCTCCGGGCCGGCTCCGCCGAGCCGGAGGCCTCGAACAACACCTTCTACCCCTTCTTTATGAGCAGCATCATCGCATGCCTGGTTCCCCCTTTCTCCGACTTCTTCTACGCCATCCTCCGCCATTACGGGTTACAGGCCCTTCATCTCCATCCCAACTCCATTCTTCTCTTGTCGATCTTTTCCATCTACTGTGAGGCGTATGTCGGCGTGATGCCGTCCATGGCTCTGCTGCGCCACTTCTTCTTCCTCCATATCAATGATGGTCGTACCTCAGGGTGCGCCAACTTCATCGCGGCCGGCAAGGCCAACGCGATCTCGAGGGCGGGGAAGAAGGCCGACGGCTTTAGGAGCAACTGGGTCATGACGGGCGCCAAGTGCGTCCACCCATGCTTGAGGTTGCCGACGGAGATGCCCCAGTATGACGAGGGGTGGTCTCGAGCGAAGCTCCCTGATGACCGGGCAACGTCGGTGCTGGAGAAGATTGTCGGATGTTGGGTTCCGGCAGACCCTTAAGGTTCGAACTTTGGGTGCGCACGAAGATCTCTCCCCTACCGATCTACATCCGATCGCCTCATGAGATCTAAGCTGAAAATGATAAACATCACAAGGGACACAAGATTTATACTGGTTCGGGACACCATTGTGGTGTAATACCCTACTCCAGTGTGTGGTGTGGTGGATTGCCTCAGGGGCTGATGATGAACAGTACAAAGGACGAAAAGCCTCGTGAGAGGTGTTCTTGAGCTGGTGCGATGAACTGCTTGGGGGAGTTTGATCACCTCTCTCTTTCTGGCTAGGGCTCTATCGGATCTCTCTGTCTACGCTGGTGGCTAGCTCTATTTATAGAGGCCATGGTCCTCTTCCCAAATATTGAGCGGGAAGGGCGCCGACAACGACCATTTTGAAGGGGAACATCTAGTACAAATTATCCTGACTAAAGTTGGTCTTCGGCTGCCAAAAGCACTGGCGATGACGCCGTCTTGGGCTGCACGGTGACCTCCATCCTGCCGCTCTGCTGGTCTTGGTTTCGTTGCACTGAAATGGCAACCTTTGCCTGATGCCTCGGTACTCCACGTCTGTGCTTGCCCCCTTTGCACCAAAGAGGAAACAAGGACACTACGCAGGCCGGCTCCCGCCTGGCGCCCGTCTGGTCTCAATCGTCATGGCTTTCTACGGAGGAGAAGGGGAAGGCCCCCCGAGAGGGTCCCGATCCTCTCCCGCCGAAGAAGCGCCCTGTCCCCGGCCGCTGCGGCGCGATCGCATGGCAGGAGACGTCGCGGCCCTGGTACGAGCAGCCGCCGCCTGGGTTTCCGCTACCCTGGTATGCCCGAATCGAGGGCCCTGGAGGAGAAGGCACCGAGCAACACCGACGATGCCGACAGCAACGCCGACGAGTCACGGCGGTGCGCATCGTCACCCCTGGCGTCCACGCCGGGGGCTCTTCCGCGAGTTCGTGCTTCACGTCGCTATGCCTCCGCGCTCTTGTATTCGCCTTCCTCCTTCCTCCGCCTTTGAGATGCCGCCGAGTGGGTCTCGAGCTCGCTGCAGACGCCGATCTGCTGCACCTTTGCGCCGGAGCGGAGGTTGCGCTGCCGCCCGCAAGGTCTTCATGACCGGGCTCAGGCGAGATCGCCTGGTCTGCCGGATAGGGGTGCCCTCGTAATTCATTTGGAATACGATGGCGCCTCTTTTATGTTCTTCAAGGTCTTCGACGCGGAAGGACGCTGGCTGGAGTGCTGCCCCAAGGAAAGCGGCCGGGGTACCAACGTGGCGAGGGCTAGGCCAGCCAATCGACTCCCCAGCAGCTCCTCAGGTAGCAGCAGAGGAACCGGAGAATCCAGCGACTCCCCCGAGCTTCATGTGACTCCGGAGACGAGCAACGACAGCTACGAAACCTTGAGCTCACGTCACGCTCGGATCAGGGCAGCTACATCAGGCCATCGGCGCCACTGATCTGGATGTGGTTGGCGCCGGCGCCTGACGGCCCACCGTTGATGATGGCGTCTCCTGCGGACACACGCGTAGTTAACGCTCCTTAGGATTGTCACCTTTTGTTCCATGCGAGGAATCAGAGTAGCACCCCGCGGGGGTATGTAAGGCGTCTGCATGCCTTTTGTGAATTATATATCCTTATTATGAATCAATGCGAGATGTGTGCCCTATCCCGGCTTGGCTCCCCCTTTCTTTCCTCACGAGGGCTTGGTGCTGTACGCTAACAGGTCTCGGTCCCCAGGCAGGCTTCAGCCATCGCTGGTATGCCAGGTCGTGATGCCGTGGTCAAGGCCAGGAGGTGAGCGGCCCAAGGTCCAGTAAGAGCCCCCGAGTCGTGATGCTCAGGAGGTCCCCTTTAGCGCTCAAGCAGCCTCCGCTGGGCAAGAAAGGTAGGCAACGTCACCGTGACAGAGCTGCACTAGGCGAGGGTTTGGCGTTGAGTTGATTTAGCTTTTGCGCGACTTATCTCATAAGTTTGGAGTGGTTCTTCGGCGAGGTGTTGGGCCTGCGTGCCGGCAGCTCGGGTGTTGCTGGATCAGGCCCTCGTGAGCTTCTCCCCTCTTCCCCGCACTTTCCTTCGGTTTCACGCCCTCGTGTCCTGCCCTCGAGCGAGCTCACCACTTGGCTGGTATGACAGGTCACGATTGCATGGGTCAAGGCCAGGGGTTGAGGGCTAGAGAGCCAGTAAGAGCCCATGAGTCGCGATGCTCAGGCGCCCCCCTTTTAACATGCGAGCGGATCGTACGGGAGAGAGGGAGAGGGGGCCCACGACGCCCCCACGCTATTCCTTATGCGGATTCTGCACACCAATCACGAGGGAAAAAAGGTCTGCCGTTATGGTTGCCAGCCAGCCGTTCATTGCTCCGAGGGAGTGATTGAGGCATTGAGGGCCTGGCGAGGTAGCGCTATGCGGGGCTGCCGCGGCCAGAGCTCGACCACTCAGATTTGTCGGTGTTGCAGGGACGGACCCATGCGCAAGCGCCGTGCCAGAGCGAGCGACTCCAAAGGTAGGTGTCAATCGAGCAGGCGTTTATCTCAAGCAGGTTAGTCACGAAGAACAAAGCAACTTAGATAGATGCAGAGAAAGCAAACGCTACTGGGTCAGGCCCGAGTGGCCTGGGGATGATGCAGCCCAAGGGGCGCCCCCAACGAGGTAAGCAGAAGACATAAGCAAAACGGATACATGCCGTAGGGACGGACCCACGCGACCTGGGAATGATGTGGCCCTGGGGGCGCTCCCAGCTGAAACGAAACTTGAAAGAAGTCACCTGATACCATTGCAGAACGAGTGTCGGAGTAGCTGGCGGTGCAGGGTGAAGAAGCCGATCCTCACGAGCCCTCGGGACTCCGAGCCTCGGAGGCTCAGAGGTCCGGCGGCTCGCCGAGGTCCATCTCCATCTCCTCCAGAACACGCGATGCTTGGCCACCGAGCTTCCGTGATGCTCCTCATCGCACCGTGGGGGGGGGAGCTGCTCGGCAAGCCGAAGGGCACGCGAACGTAGCTGTGCGGTGGACCCGCACAACGCCCCACGCGTGAGGGCCAGAAGCACTCCTGAGACGCGACTCGATTGAGCCTTGGGTAGTTGATGCAGACGCAGGCCGCCATCCTCGCTTGATGGGGAGCTACGGCTGGCAAAGCGGCGCTGCAAGATGACTCTCTATTCCTGCAACTCCTGAGCGACCTTGGTGATGAACTCCCGAGGGTTGGGTCCTCCTTTCTTTGCGCCTTCCTGAGGGAAGCGTGCCGCGAAGCACGCCTCCAAGTGGTGCCCAAGCGCCTCCCTCGTGATCTTGGGAAAGTTGTGGCTCCCCAGGAGAGAGCGCCCAAGCCCTGCCCGAGGAGGGCGCCGGGCGCGCCTTCCTATGCGATGGAGGGTGGTGCCCCTTGGGCGGGCGCATGTCCGGATGTGGCGCCTCCGGAGGTGCCTACCTCTTGAGGCTTTGAGCCAGGTGATGTCTTCTTCTTCTTGGGAGCTACTCCGGGGAGGTTTCCACTCTTGCTGTCCGGGTCCTCGATTGACGCGGCTCGGATGGCGCACTCGAGAGAGCACACCGCATCCTTCTCTTCATAGGGGACCATGATGACCCCGCCACTTCCTGGCATCTTGAGGACGTTGTAGCCATGGTGAGTCACTGCCATGAACTTGGCCAGGGCCGGATACCCGAGGATGGCATTGAATGGAAGGCGAATGTGAGCGACGTCGAAGTCAATGAGCTCGGTGCGGTAGTTGTTGTGCTGTCCAAAGGTGACAGGACCAGCCTCGCGAGGGAGCTTGGAGAGACCAGTCTCGTGTCCGGCTCTGCTGCGAGCACAGCTGCTCCTTTGCGCTTCACATCCTTGGCCTTGGCTTTCTTCTCCTCTGGGTCTGCCGCCGGGAGCTCGAGAAGGGAAAGGCGTCCCTCCTCAGGCCTTGCGCATTTGGTCGCCAGGTTGAACAACTCCAGTGATGTACACAGATCTTCATGGATCGCCAGCTCCTCCTTCATCTTGACGTCGTGGACGCCATCAGAGAACGCTGAAATGGTGGCCTCCTCGGTCACCCTGGGAATCTTGAGGCAAGCGTTGTTGAAGTGCTGGATGTACTTCTGCGAGGTCTCTCTAGGCTGCTGCTTGATGCGGCGTAGGTCACCCACGGCCGGCGGATGGTCGCGAGTGCCCTGGAAGTTGGCGATGAAGCGGTGCGCATCTCATCCTGTGAAGAGATCATGCCAGGCCAGTTCAGAGCCAAAGGGCACCGCCCTGAGTGCCATGGGAAACCTGTTCGCCATGACCTTTTCGTCCCCGTTGGCGGCTTCAATGCCCAGCTCATAGAGCTGTAGGAACTCCGCGGGGTCGGCAGTGCCGTCGTAGCGAGGGGGCAGGTCAGGCTTGAACTTTCCAGGCCAGGCGACACTGCGCAGCTCGGTGGTGAAGGTGCGGCAGCCTGCAGTGGCCACCGGAGCTCTCTGCTGATGCGGGGCTTGCTCCTGGGGATTCCCGCGCGCTGCTACATGGAGCAGCACGGGGTCTTGACGTGGTGGCGCAGGGATGCGGTCGTGGCGCACCGTTGCCGGGAGCACGCGTGCACCTTCTTGGGGACGAGGGATTTCTTGGCAGCTCCTTTCTTGTCGCGCGGGTGCCGGACGCGGTGGATCTCGTCTCCGGGCCGCGCTTTGGAGCCAGGCGCCTTCTTGGGAGGAGGTGGTGGAGGCACCTCCCGATCTGCGCCTCCTGCAGTGACGGAGGGCGAGGCAGCGAGAGGGACGGCATAGGAGATCCCCCTGAGGCGCTGACGAGCTCGGTGATGCGGGCGAGCCAGTCCTCGTAGAGGTTGTCAATGGGACAGTACTGCAGGAGCTCACGCGCCAGGAGCAACGGGCGTGCGCATCCGTGGGGGCGCGACGGGCGGGACGACGAACCAGCCGGGTCGGCTGACGGGTGGCGGTGCTGCCTTCCCGCCGCACCGGCGATGCAGACGAGGCTGCTGCTCATTCTCGCCGGGCCGGTGGCGGCGTTAGCGGCAAAGCGACGGGAACGACGGGGACACCCGCCGACGGAGCTGTTCACGACGCGACGGGCGGCGAGAGCAGCCCGACGCTACGCGAGCCCGCGAAGGCCACCATGGACACGCCGAAGATCGAACGCGGGCAGCGGAAGAAGATTCCGCACCCTTTACCGGGCGCGCCAAATGTCGGATGTTGGGTTCCGGCAGACCCTTAAGGTTCAAACTCTGGGGTGCGCATGAAGATCTCTTCCCTACCGATCCACGTCCGTTTGCCTCGTGAGATCTAAGCTGAAAACGATGAACAACACAAGGGACACAAGATTTATACTGGTCCGGGCCACCATTGTGGTGTAATACCCTACTCCAGTGTGTGGTGTGGTGGACTGCCTCAGGGGCTGATGATGAATAGTACAAAGGACGAACAGCCTCGCGAGAGGTGTTCTTGAGCTGGTGCGATGAACTGCTTGGGTGAGTTCGATTGCCTCTCTCTTTCTGTCTAGGGCTCTATCCGATCTCCCTGTCTACGGTGGTGGCTAGCTCTATTTATAGAGGCCCTGGTCCTCTTCCCAAATATTGAGCGGGAAGGGCGCCAACAACGGCCATTTTGAAGGGGAACATCTAGTACAAGTTATCCTGACTAAATTTGGTCTTCGGCTGCCAAAAGCACTGGCGATGACGCCGTCTTGGGCTCCACGGTGACCTCCATCCTGCCGCTCCGCTGGTCTTGGTCTCGTTGCACTAAAATGGCAACCTCTGCCTGATGCCTCGGTACTCCATGTCTGTGCTTGCCCCCTTTGCACCAAAGAGGAAACAAGGACGATGCGCAGGCCGGTGCCCACCTGGCGCCCGCCTGGTCTCGTTCTTCATGGCTTGCGTCACGAGCACCTCGCGAGGTACCCTGCCTTGATCTCTCCGCCTCCTCGCGATCCTGCCTGGGGAGGCCGCTCCTGAGGAAGTCTTGTGTCGTCCGCCCCGTGAGGCTTGGCCCCTCGTGAGGGTCTTGAGTCTTGCGCTGATGAAGATGAGCCTTACTGAGCCACCACTTGAACCATGCCGCAGGCTGCATGCAGGCAAGTCTGGGGACCCCCGTTCCCAGAACACCGACAAAGATGAACGCCGACTTGAGGCCGGGCAACGCGAAGGCGGTGAAGCTGACGGGGGCCGTGCTCCTGAGGGAGTTCCTCATGCTGCGGGTGGCTCCACTCAGGTGTGCTCGCGCCCCTTGTGGACGCTTGGGAGTGAAGAAGACAAGCTTTGCCTGAGTCCGGGAGCCTTGTCTGACGAGGAGCTGGCTGTAGCTCTCCACCTCCTGGTTGGGGACGACCAAGAGTATCCGCCGAACGCCATCGTTCCCTTGTTCTGTCGCAAGGACGGGGCACAGGTTGTGGCCGCCATGCCCACCTTCGATGAGCGTGGCCTGGTGCCGTCGGCGCCCCTGGTGGTCCTGGAGGCGACGGTGCCGGTGGACGTGTCTTCAGGCGATTCCCGCAGGAAGGGGGAAGAGGAGGAAGACGAGGATCACGACTCGGAGGTGACCCCCGAGGGGATGGGGGACACCTCCCCCTTGAGCAAGGCCGACATCCTCCGCACCCTTCCTGACGATGACGAGGCCGACGTCCCCCAGGTGAAGGGAGAGCCGCCCGTGATCTCGACGAGGGGAAGGTCGGCATTGATCTCCCGAGATCCTGCTTCTGCTCCGATGCCGCCTGGAGCCGCTTCCGGCCTATCTGCTGCTCCTTTTTCTGCTCCTGGAGCCCGTGCGCCTGCGCCCAAGGCTGTGAGGCTCTCGGGTTTCAAGCTTAGCAAGAGGAGGGTGGACAACACTGCGGTGGACCAGTAAGTGTTCGTGCTCCATCTTGCTCTTGATTATGCTGCTGATTCTTGACGTTCAGCGTTGGTTGGCTAGGCCGCCGCCTGCGGTGAAGAAGAGGAAGGAGGATACGGTGACACCGCCTGGGGCCGATCCACCCGCGGCGGCCGCACCTCCCTCCGTGGGGAAGGGGAGCGACGGTGCTCGCACCTCCCTGGCCCGGTCGTCCTCGCGAGGCCCGGAAGGGCATCCTCGTGATGTGTCAGCCCCCGTGGCCCCGCTGGCTCCGGAGGCGCTGATGTCTGGCGCCGTTGCTGAGGTCCCCAAAGATCAGGAGCCTCCAGCCTCCCAGGCGATGGTGACGTTGTCGCCTCTTCCTCCTCCTGTTGTTCTGCTGATTCGGTCCTTCCGCCTCCCTGGCGTCTTGGAGCATGCCCTTGCTGAGATGACCCGGCTGCGAGAAGATCTTCGGGGCGCCGGACCCCACCTGGTGGCTGGGCGCTTGGAGCTGGTCTCTGGCTGACTTCATTCTGACGTGTCCGTCCGGGCGGCGCTGAGCCAGGCCGCGGCAACCTCCGAGGGAGAGAAGCAGGCCGCCGCCCAGGCAGCAGCTGCTCGCGAGGCGGCGCTGAAGGACATCGAGGCCGCCCAGGGTCGCTACCGGGTGCTGGCGGCCGAGCTGAAGACCCTGCGCGACAAGCGTGCGGAAGAAGCTCGTGGCCGCAAGGCAGAGGAGGAGAAGATGAAGGCCCAAGAGGACGCCATCAAGGGTTGCGACACCGAGCTGAAGCAGTTGGCGAAGGTGAAGGCCGCTGAGCGCGGCCGGCTGGAGGAGCTGGAGCGGAAGGTTAAGGCGGAGGAGGCCGAACTTGAAGCCAAGGCGAAGGTTCTGGCTGAGGACCGCACATCGTTCATGCTTCTCGAGGAGAGATCTCGCGCGGCGTTGAAGGCACTCTACGAGAAGGGTTTGGAGAAGCCGTTGACCACCGACAAGGACGGTCCCGCCTAGCTGCTTCCCTACTTGGTCGAGGCGCTTGAGGATGTCGTGAGCGGCATCGGCCCCATGGCAGAGGAAGAGGCTCGCGTCCTTTCTTCAGCTGCGCTGACGCGCGTCTTCAGCCACCTCCATCTTCGTGACCCTGCCGCCCGTCTTGACGAGCTGCTGGAGCCTGTGGACGACGAGCACTACGCGGCCGCTGCCGTGAAGGGTCAGGTGGAGGCCCTGCTGAAGAAGTTCCACGCCTTCGCTCCCGCGCCTTTGACCGGCGGTGCTACTAATCCTGCAGCCCCAACCGGTGGTGAAGGTGACGCCACCAAGGAAGGAGCGCCTCTCGCGGGCGCCGGCGGTGTCCAGGGATGACTTGCTTACGGCCTTGTGGAGGTGTTTGAACTTGTGTTTGATACTCGGAGAACAATATGTCTTGTAATATTTTCTTTGAGATTTTGCGATTTCCTTCCTATTTGCTTTACGTCCTACATCGGCAGAGCCCGACCCCGCGCATACTTCAGCCGCCGTTGGGTCGTCCAGATCACCAGGACGAGACCAAGGAGTGAGGGGCTACATGGCCAGTTAGGCTCCTGAGTCGCGATGCTCAGGAGTCCCCCTTGACGCGCAAACAACTTTGGAAAGGAGATGCAAGGGTAGGTCTAGTGTTCTACGTCGGCAGGGCTCGACCCCGCGCATACCTCAACCACCATTGGGTCGTTCGGATCACCAGGACGAGACCAAGGAGTGAGGGGCTATGTGGCTAGTTAGGCTCCTGAGTCGCGATGCTCAGGAGTCCCCCTTGACTCTCAAACGACCTTCATACCATGGTCCTCGCTGAGGCTCGGCTCAGGAGGGGCGTGCGACGACCAGGTTCGGGGGACCTGGCTAGGTGGCATACGCTTGGGCGTGACCCGAGCGCAACCACCGTGCCCAGCCCCCTCGCGCGACTCTCCCAAGGGGAGGTGTTGCGATGAGGCCGGACACTGAGCTCAAGGGCTCCCTGAGGTTGATAAGGTCGTGGCGCCGCCTGCCACACCCTGATTTTCATGCCACTATACTTACGCTAACAATCATGATAAAATGTGGTTTGACAAAAATCTTTTGAGTGTTTTGGACCTTGCCTTGATTGGATTTTGTCTGTTGTTTGCAAGTGCTCTAAAAATCAAATAAATCCTCCAACTCCTATACTTCATCTCCTTGCTCCAAACTCTTGAACCAATGATCATGCCATGTGTATAGTACCTTATAGAATTTTCTTACAAAAATAATTTGGCCAAATAGTATTTTTCAGAAATTAGTTTTCCAAAAACCCCTGAATTGAGATTTGCACTGCAAGTACTTAATTAAGGGTAGTAAAAATCTTTCCAAAAATATATTTGACTCCTATTAGATATAGGACATCCAGAAACCACAAAAATATAATTTTAAAAGTTATTCTCCTATTTTGTTTAAAGGCTTTTTCTTAAGGCCAGAAATGGTCTTTAATAGGTTAAAATTATTTTAGAGCTTCAAAAATATTTGAGAAAAATCAGGGAAACTCAGTGGACATATATTTTCCATATCTAAGAGTTTCAACACATGGTCATGTTCAAATTATTGGTCAAATCCCTCAAAAACCCTTTCTGGATATTTCAAGATTTTGAAATATTTACAAAGGAAATATTCCCCAAAAATTCCAAGAAAATTCTAGAATGTCACATATGACATGTTTGATGATCTTGCCAAGTCTCATGTCATGGAGAATAGTATAACACCATGAAATCCCCTCAAAACCATTTCTGTCCATTTTGAAGTTTGAGCAACTTTACATTGCCAAACATGCCCAAATGTTCTAAAACTTGGTGCACATGCTCAAATGGTATAATTATTCATCTATACCAAATGGCAAAAGTTGGAGAGAATGTTATCTTGATCAAAGTGCCCCAAAACCCTCTCTGTCCAGAACCAAATTTGAACAACTTTACATTGGCAACTTTCTCCTTTTGATCTCATCTTTTGTGGACATGTTCATAACCTCAAATGATGACACTACACTAAGTGGTGCATCAAGGAGAATAGATTTGCATGACTAAATCTTGTAAAGTCCATATCTGCCGATTTCTAGTGTTTACAAAAGTTGCATTGGCAACTTTGCCCAAATGAACTTAATCTTGGTGGAACCTCTTATTTTCTCATGGAATTTGACCCTGTCAAGCCTCATGACAAGGGAAGTCCATTTGCTTGTCCAAACCTACATCAAACACCTTCTGGCAGAAATTTAAAATGCATGTTTTGTCCATTTCCACTAATCTCCATGAGCTCAAATTTTTCCAACAGCCTCATCTGGTCCTCCTCTAACTCCTACATGCTTTGCTTCCCAAGGAGCAATGATTAAGGGGGAAGAGGCCCATTTTTCTTCTCTGGACATCCACTTTCCCCTCCCTTTCTCATCTCTCTCTCACTCCTAGCAAGTTCCAGAGCATCCAAAGCCTCCATCCCTCTTGTTTATTCCCCCTGCAGACGCCAGACAAGTGGATCGCCATGAAAGGCATGAAAGCCGCAGATGTCGGCCAAAGACGCGCTCTGGAGCGCGAGGTAGAGCAGGCGACCATTGACGCCACAACCCCCGACCACCTCGAGCCTTCCCCTTGCGCCAGTCCAGGTGCCTCGATATCCGCAACACGCCACCGCGTTGGCCCCCTCCTTTCCTCTCTCTCGTCTCCTGCACGTGTGCCACATGAGCCCAGAGTCAGCCCGAGTTCGCTTAATGCGCGCTTGAAGCTCAGGGCTCCACCTGGAGCTTGCCCCGCTCCCTCTCTCTCTTCCTGGCGCCCTACTCCACCACCAAGAGCACCGCTGACAACCCCTCGCTCTCCCCCCTTGCCGCCCGAGCCATTTCCACGGCCACCCGTGCGCCGCGTCCACGGTGAGCCGCGGGTCAGCTACTTAAGGCCACCCCCGAGCCCCCTCTCTACTCCTTTGGCTCTCTCTCCCTCCCGTGCATCCCCTGGACCAACCCACTCCCCTCCTCGCGCCCTCCAACCTCGTCCATGGCCGGAGCCGTGCCGCAGACCAGCGCCTAAATTCTCGTCGTCCGGGCCCCCTCCTCCCCACCTATGGGTTCCTTTGCATCTCTACTGCCCCCGCGGAGCTCCCCCGCACTCCGGTTACTCCTCCCAACGGCCGGTGTGCCGTGCCCGCCATCGCCGTCACCACGCCCGCCATGCATGCCTTCCTTGACCAGATCCTCCCGCATGCGGTGACCAGGTGGCTGGAAGCGCTCTGCGCTGGTCATGCCGGTAGAACGTCATGGGCGCTCAGAGCCCGCAATCGCCGGCGGGAGCCGTTCGTCACCCAGCCCGAGCGCGCGTGGGAGGAATAAGACTGCCTATCGCTGGGCCCTGCACGTCAGCGACCCAGCGGGCGGGCCCGTCTGTTTAAGTGGAGACGGCTTCGGTCGGATTCGCTTCCCTCGCTCGAAGGTGCCCCACCGGTAATACACCTTCGACGTCGCCCTGTCATCCACGTGGCCGAGCCACTGGGCTGGCCCAGCAAGCTGCGGCGCTATGCTACGCGCAATGCGCAGTATAGGTATAAACCCCTGCCCTTCCTTTGTCATTTTCTTTTTCCAGAAACTTGTAAAATCTCCCAAATATTCATGTTACCCCCAAATTTGATGATTCAAATTTCTACTAGGTCGTAAATTCATTCTCTATCACAGGGTGCAAATTTCACATTTTTCCAGAAACATTTCCTTCACAAATGTTTATGAAATCTTACTTTTCCATTTCTGTCATAAACTTTAGAAAATCACAGAGGGCTCAGATTTGATCCAAATGACATGATTCAAATTCCTAGATGCTTCTAAGTTCATAACTTAGCTTATGAACATTTTTCTTAATACTTTTTGTACCACACAAAATAATGAGCCATTTCTTCATATTTGTCAACTTTGCAAAGTCATAGGAAATTCATTTGAACTCCAAATCAAGTGAAACCAACTCCTAGATGCTTCTAAAATCATTCCTTGTTAAATGGGTGCCTTTTCCCATTTTTCAAAGTAATATTTATGTATACTTCTTGCCAACCCATAAAACCCTTGAATCCTTCATATTGAAATGCTCATAAGTATCCATGGATCCACTTCCAATGAAACCACTTTGGTCATTTTTAATATGACCATAGGTATCCTAGAAAAGTCCAACTCCTATTTTTAGAGCACTTTTATTTTTGCCTTGTTATGTTGCTTATTGTGTTTGTTTCCGACATTAGTTGACGAAGTAGACGGAGTACTTGGAGAAGGACCAGAAGATTTCAAGACTCTGATGAACCAGGCAAGCAGCCCTTTGACCATGATGGACCATTTTTCATCATAATAGCATTTTCGTTGTTTCATCGAGTGCATGATATATATCTTGAATGGCAACCTTGCTAGGCTTGCCTCCATTGCATACCCCGTTGATACTTGCATTGTTCATGACTCTATCCTTGTCTAGAGTTGTGTTGATGGGTTGTAGAAATATGCTATAGTAGTTGGCTACGCAAAATGGGTCAGGGTTATGCATGGAAAGAAACAAGTGTGGTTTCACATACTTGCAAACAGCCCCAGTGGGTGCCACTGACGCCCCTGGGAGATGATGATGAGCTAGGTCACTACTTGGTGGAGAAGTAGTGTACCGAGCCTTGATAAAAGTGTTGTTTACAGAGACGGATTAGATTTAAGATTTGTCGACCATCCCAACCAAACATGCGCGACCACTCTACCCTTATATGGGAAAGGGCACTCTAGGCTGATACTAGCTTGGAGCCCGCATTACTAGTGACGGGAGAGTCGTTGTTGCGCTCTCTCGAGACGGGGTCGTGCCAGGTAGGGTGGCCATGACTGTTTTTACAGGGCATCAGACACACCGTTGGTACCCCGTGCTTTTGGTATGTGATGAATATGGGAGCGTGGCTCCACAAATTTTAAGATGTGAAATGTTGGGCACGGAGGCTGCTACCAATCGAGTGGACTCTATGTTAGTGTCGTCTAGGGAAAGATAGTGATCGGGTTCTTACCCCGGGTACTTGAGGTACCGCAGGTCGTTGATGACACGGAAGTTCCCCGGATCTTGTGGGTAAAGTGTGCAACCTCTGCAGAGTGTAAAACTATTCGAATAGCCGTGTCCACGGTCAAGGACAGTTGGGTGGTGCTGATTAGACTATGTTCGTATGTTTCTGACAAACAACACGGTTTGGTAAATCTGTTGACGTGATTCATAAGGAAGTCACGATGAGCTTGAGTATGAGTTGTTCATAACTCTATCCCGATGTTGATGTCTGTAACCTCCTGATACTTGTTGCAGACGCCTTCATATCCTTGATAAAATGTTGATCATACTTGCATGAGAAAAACTAGCTTTCTCCAAAACTGCCAATTTAGCTGTAGAGCCGTGCATATTGATGCTATAATCACTCTTGGGTTGCTTGCGAGTACATTCAAAGTACTCATTGGCTTGCCACTAGTTATTTTATTGGACAGGCATGAAAGAACAGGAATACGAGGAAGAGTTCTTTGGTGACGATCGTGTGAGCTAGGACGCTTCCCAGTCAGAATGCCTGTAGGGTTAAGGAAGATGGCATGGGTCCAAGTTATCGACGAAGATTTCCGCTGCGTTATACTCCAGACTTGACCATAATGGTCATAATTTATGTAAGACGGTATGTACGGATGTAAGACTCTTGTTATACAGGTTCTATGTGTCAGTGAGCATTGATCTCTGGGATCACTATACACGTGCATTCGATGATGACGACTTATGAGTCGGGGTCCCCACAGAGCTGGTATCAGAGCCATCCTGACTGTAGGAAGCCTTAGTTAGCATGGTTGTTAGTTAGGGTAAAACTATTTCCAAAACTATTACTAGTTTTCAAATCTATCTATACTTCTCTTCCCCTCTAAGTTTTTCTAAAAAACTAAGGTATATTTTCCCTATCGATCTCTTCCCCTTCAAAACTATTGCAATGGTCGCTAGCACCCTCAAGCCCCTGACAACGGGATTCCTTGTAATCCTCGAAGGAGTACACCTTGCCAAACACTCACCCACCTCTTCTGAACACAAGAATGGCGACACCACAGCAAGACGATGCCAACAGAAGATACATCTTCGAGGAATGAGAACATGAAGACCCAGAGGATGGTGATACCTTTGAATTTGCCCCAGGATGATGCAACCTTGTCCTATGACGATCAGGGTGTAAGATATGCAAGATGATGATATACATCGCTAATAGAGCAACCATGTCCTTACCATTGTTGTATCGGCAACCACCGATGGATGAGAACCTCGCCATTTGATCCGCCTCACTATAGTGAGCAGAAAAACGGTTCTCTTCATCCCCCGCTCTCGGTGACGATATTGTCAACAATGTGTCTGGCAGAGGACCTCTACTATGCCTTGTTAGTGTCATTGCATAAAGGATTACCTACCTGGTACCATCGACGCCTTAGAAGGCAAAAGCAATCATCATGATTAAGAAGACAAGAGAAGACCAAGTCAAAGACAGCCACGAGGAGCCACCTTCACCCCATCACCTCATCAGGCGAGAAGTTGTTGAAGATTCTTCAGGCTCAACCCAAATCGTTTCATCGAACAAGAGACGTAGCAACACCTGAGGAAAACTCAGAAAAATGCACGAGGCACAAGGCACGACTACTGAGTCCGAGAACCCCTAGGGTAGGATGAGTCGTGTACCCCCTATGCGTAGTCGAGTCCGTATGATGGTTCAAATAGAACCATGATTGTGTGTTGCTTGTTTTTATTGTTTGTGTTTTGATATAAGTCACACTTTTCCCTAGGCAACAAGTACGCGACTATATCACCTTCCTTACCTTGTTTCTTTTGTTTGGCCCTTTTTGCACCTGTTTTTTTGCACTTGCACTATAGAACCCCCATTTGGCGTTCCCCTCCTCTATGATACTTCTCCATCTCATCTCTCTCATCAACTGAAGATCAGCAAGACAAGATGCACCAAGGATTCCACCTCAGCGACCAACTAGCACTGAAGACTTTTGCAACAGCCTCCTACACCAAGTGCAGCCCGTAGAGTTATGGTTGCCCCTCAAGATTAGAAACCCATTCCTAGACCCTTCGAGACTTCACAAGATACCCCAGCTCGAATCCTTAACCATGTGCTTAACCCACAGAATTGCAAGAGAACCAGTTAAGCCCCCGTAAGCTTGCTTATCACTGGGTTCAATATGGAACTAGTGGACATAGTGAACTAGCACATTACGATCCTAATATAGCACAAGAACTGACGACGCCATAGGGAAGACCAATTTTAGGATGTAGAAATAGAGGACAAATGACTTGATGAGTTTATATCAGTGACCTTGAGGAATTATCTGAGACTCTTTGGTGGATTATAAGGCTTTCATGTTGATAGATGAACTTGGTGGGATCATGAAAATAGAGAAGCATAGCTTCATTACTGAAAGTGCGTTATATCGACTAGAGGTGGGGTGAATAGGCGATTTTTAGAGAATTTTACAAATTCTTCACTGAGGAATTTGCTGATGAGGAAATTCCTTAGCAAAGAAATACATGCAGCGGAATAAGTACTCAGAAGTAAGCATAGCAGATTACAAGCATAGTCATCATGATGAAATGAAGACAATCACAGAGTACATAAAGCGTAATCACAGGATAACACAATATGAAGACAAACAGATCAAGAAATTGAACTGAGGAAATTGAGAAAGTCTTCACCAAAGTCTTCAAACACAGATATGACAAACACTCAACACAAGAATGAGGAAATGAAAGGTTGAGGAAATAGAACCGTTAGGTTGGTGAAGACAATGATTTGTAGACCAGTTCCAATCTGCTGTCCTCAGCTTGTACGTCCTGTTGAGCGGCTGAGTATTTAAACTCGAGGACACGCAGTCCCGGACACCCGACCATCGAAAGCACGCAGCTCAGACACCAAGTCCTCACCGATTCTCCTTGAACTAAGGTCACGCAGACCTCGCCCAATCACTCGTGGTAAGTCTTCAGCGACTTCCAAACCTTCACATACTTGGTCACCGGCGATCCACAATTCCTCTTGATGTTTCTAGACCGTGACGCCTAACCGTCTGGAAGAAGCACAGTCTTCAAAGGTAAAAGCGCCGGATCCATGCGGATCAATTTCTTCAAGGATGCTCAATCACTTTGGGTTTGTTGGGGTTTGGTTTTGGGTTTTCCTCACTTGATGATTTTCACCAAAGTCCTCAGAGGATGGGTTGCTCTCAAATGACAAGTGTCAAGTTCTTCGAGCAGCCAACCAACTAGTGGTTGTAGGGGCGGCTATTTATAGCCTAGGGAGCAGCCCGACATGATAAGACATAAATGCCCTTCAATGATATGACCGTTAGGTGGATAAGATATTTGGGACAGCCAAGCAAGAAACACAAGAACGGTCGGAATTTTGAATATCAAATTCTTCGTGGCTATCATGTTCTCATCGTAGGCAATTCAAGACCGGCGAATTTTAACTCCTCGCCGAATAAATTCTCAAGACTGTAAGAGCTTCGTCTCTCACATCAAGAAATTGACTGAATCGTATGAGATTTCCAAAAGCTTCACTCAAGGGATTGGTAGGTGTAGGATTTTGAGTTGAGCATCAAATGGAAATTTTTCCTTAGTATTTCCTCGACCCCCTTTTTAACAAAGACGGTGTTTCCTATGACTCAAGAAAGAGAAAATGAAACTACGAAAACAAAAGTCTTCACGCTTCATGTTCCTCAAGCGAATACCAAGTCTTCGTGATCACACCAATTTCTTCACTTTCAAAGTCTTCGTAAAGTCTTCGAATATCAAATTCTTCATTGAAGAACTTCATTTTAGGGTCGACTTTCACCGTAAATATCAAACTCCTCATAGACTTATAGACCTGTGTACACTCACAACGATTAGTTACTTAACCTATAAGTCTTCAATACACCAAAATCACTAAGGGCACTAGATGCACTTACAATCTCCCCTTTTGGTGATTGATGACAACATAGGTTAAGTTTTCAACGGGATAAATATATGAAGTGTAAACACCGATAATGAGGATTTTGATTGCAAGATATAGAAGAACTCCCCTCAAGATGTGCATAGTGAGGAATTTGCTTTTGAGGCAATGCACATTTGAAGAATTGAATCATGGAGATCTCCCCTATATCTTGTAATTCATACACGATTTGACATATAATATGAGGAATTTGAAATGCATGATGAAATATGGTGCTTGATGATATGCGAGCATGCAAAATAATGCATAAAGAGTATCGAGCCCAATGCGTATGAGGAATTTGAAACTCTTCATGAGTATCGATCCCAAATCGATTTGAAGATTTTCAACGAGCTCATGAGGATCGAGCATAACAAATATCGAGCATATCAACACTATCAGTAATCGAGCATAGAGCAAAAGCATAATGCATCAAAAGTATCAAAGCACCATCGGTTTAAGATTACAACTCGATCCAATAAAAGGTTTCTAAGAACGAGAGTTGTAACTTAATAAAATACTGTATATAGACAAAACGAGACCCGCTTGAAGACTAACTCAAATTTCTCCCCTTTGTCATCGAATGACCAAAAGGATCGAAACCGAGGACTAACGCCTTGAAGAATTTCAAGTTGAAGACGGAGCGCCAAAGATTGTCGGGTTGTTCGCTGAAGTAGGACCAGCAGCAAAGTGTCTTCCAAATCTTCATTTTCATCGATTGTCGCGAGATGAAGAATAGGAGCTGGCCACCAAGGAAGGAACTTTGACTTTCTTGAATTTCTTCTGAGGAGGTGCGACCAGTCAAATTCTTCCTTGAGTCCCATTGATTGCGTTCTTCTTCATTATAGACATGTGAAAGAACAGCCAAAAGCGCTTGAAGGTTTCATGAAGATAGTAGTGGTTTTTCTTCACCGCATTGTGAGTTGAGGTCATGTTGTAAAGAAGAGTACCAAACCGACGCTTGACCCACTTGTGATTGCGATCAACCTTCCGATGAAGACCGAGGAGTAACTCACGATCACCATCACCACGGGTGCGTGAGCTTGAGGACTATGCTTAATCGAGGTATTTGCTGCGAGTCATGTGTGGCGAGTCATCATTGGTGGAGTAGGATGTCGCTTATAAACTGTCCATCCAATGGACGAGTGCCTTCATCTATCACAGCAGAGCCTTTCCTTTTCATCACCGAGGCAATTGGCCGCTTGAGGACTTCAATCGGGGCAGTAGCTGCAGTGGTTCAAAGTATCGCCTTGTAATTCAGTGAAGATCTTGACCGATGAATCTCATAATCCAAGGCGATAAGGCTTCAGCTCAAAAGGTGACATGGCAATGTTAGCCGAGTCCTCATGAAGAAATCATGGAAATTGACGGAACGCCATGGATGATGTTGAAAAGCATATTCTTCATGATGCCAACGACTTCTTCATCATTCGAGTCGTGGCCTTGATAGGACTCATAGTCTTCGCAAAATTCGATAGACTGTTCGAGGCACATATAATAATTCCTTGACGAGGAATTTGGTCCTTGAGCTTGCCTTGGTTTCAAAGGCTTCATCAAGACTTGCATATAGTGATTTGAAAGTTCCTTTTCTTCATAGATGCGACGGCACCATCAAGCGGAGGATCGAGTGGTAGGGCACGAAGCAATTCACTTGCTGGAGCCTTGTAGTGAGTATTTTCGGTCATCCAATCCAAGACCCATGAAGTTACATCTTCAGCGTCTCCGTGATGTGAAGGTTGCATAGAATCAAGAATTAGCTCTTCGCTCCAATCACAAATATCGGTCAAGAAGTTTAGAAGACCCGCCGTGAAGAACACTTAGGACGGGCTCAAAGCTCGGCAGCGACTCCATATCCACATGAGGAATATGAGCATGATCAAGATTTTGTCCTTGTTGAAAAGCACCGAGGAATAGAAGTTGGCTTGACCGGCAGTCCGTAAGCGCCTCTTCCTAATCCGAGCAGTAATCATAGGGATTATATTCATGAAGAACACATGCTCGGCAAAGAAATCTTCAGCCTTGAACTTTTGCTTGGTTGAGAACGGATTCTTCGCTTTGGCGAGAGGGTGTCGATGAGTTGCATCACCACCTCGTGAATCGTAAGTTCAGTTCTTCACTTGAGGAATTTCTTGGTCCTCAACTTGTGCAGTACCGAGGATTTTCAGCAGAAGCAGCAGCTTCATCAAGACTAGTGGCTGGAATTTCTTCATGCACGTAACCAGCGGGTTGATTTTCTTCAGAGTCTATTTGGACAATCTGCAGGGGGAGTGAGGAACTTGTTGAAGGGGGTGAAGAGAGGAGTATTGGGATGCTGACTTTCCCAAAAGTCATCATTGATCACCGGAGTGGTACATCCAATATCCACATCTTCATTTTCAATTTCCTCGATACAGCTTGAGGAATTTCATGGTCCGATGAGGAATGACCGGGGTTGAAGGGATTGCTTCCACTTCAATTTCTTCATCAATTTTCTCCGACGAAGCGTGAGATTGATGTTCTTCATCGATCCGTTGGCACCTCATATTCTTCTCCAAAAGGAACTACTTCCTTTGATGGTATGGAGGAAATTGGAACAGCATCAATTGGGTTCTCAACAGAGCTGGTCATTGACTTCATTTTCTTCAAATCAAGAATCGACGCAGTGATGCTTTCTTTTTCTTCACAGCAGCTCTTTCCAGCCTTGGTTTTCTTCACATCGAAGCGGATGGAAGAATTGGAGCTGGAGTTGGCGCAGGAGGAGCCGAGGAATTTGGTGCAGTTTCTTCAGAGCAATCGATGCAGTTCCCTGTCTTGAGTAGCTTTCTTCAGCGCACCACTAGTGGGTGCCCGGAAGTTTCTTCAGCAGCTAGAATTTCTTCATCAGCCCTCGAATCAGCATTTTTTCAAGAGGGCTGAACTGATGCTTCACCGAGGATTTTCACGCTTGCACAGTGCAGCAACACTTGAGTTTCTTCGCCGATCGATTTAATCTGGTCTTGACTACTTGCCAATCAGCATAGTATGTGTCAAGTTCTTGCCGAGGTTCAATGTCGCTTGGATTTGAAGGAGTTCCTCGTGTCATCTTGACAACATTTTTCTTCAGAACCTCTCCTTCTGTATTGAGCCTTCTTGATTTCCCTCGCCTTCTCAAACTTCCATTTTCTTCAGCGATGAAGTGAGTCAACGCATGACTTTGACCAGTGTCAAAGGAAGATCAGCAGAGGGTATTGGGATCATTGTGCCGAGGTCGATGAAGTCGAGGACTTTCTTTGGGTCCAAAAGCAAGGGCACAGATGTACCTTTGGCTCTAGCGGCCCTAACTTGGCGGTCTCGATGATTTCTTCAAGTTCTTCATCGATGCCTCATCATCGATGGCACGTGGACTACAAGATGTTTCTTCCTTGGCTAGGCCGAGGACCACGCCCAGTTGTTGCTTTTGTCTTCAGCAGAGTCGGGCCGATGAAGAATTGAGGGCAGCCGAGGAACTTGCAGAGATGCTCGAGGCAATTGAGAAACCAGCAGTCCTTTGACATGTAGCTAGGTGCACAGAACTCAAGGTTTGGACGGAGCAGTTGAGGACTTTGATGGAACAAGAGCGTGTGAGGAATTTGTCACGAGGAATTTGCCTCGAGGGAGCTGCGATGAACTTGGCCGTGAGGGCGCAGATGATGAAGCACTTGGCTTATTAGCGCACTTCTTTTGCATTGATTTCCTCGGTTTGACCGAGACCTCGATGGCAGCAGCAGCGCGTAATCCTCATTGAATTTCTTCACCGCCTTTGCTTGCTTAGCCAACTTTGCTTGGCGCTTAGCCCACTCATCGTGAAAGTCCTCACCGCTTGACGCTAGTGGGATCAGCTATTTGGCCTGGTGCCAAAGGAGCTCTTGGGCATGGAGGATTTAACGCTAATTTCTTCATGTACTTAGGTGTTACATATCGGTATTCCTTCCATTCCGTGCCCATCTCCGCTCAATCTTCCGAATGCGCACCTTGCGCTGATTTTGCTTTCTCATCCGTGTGCAATAGTCAGCATATATTTCCTCGTGGATTTCAATGCTGTCATGACCTCGTGTTTCTTTCCTCCTTCTGCGGCTTACCATCTGCCATTTTCTTCGCTGAGGAAATTGAACAATTGAGTTCTCAAGAAGTGTGCAGTTTTTCTTCGAGGAACGCTGCAAATGAGTTTTTCCTCGCTTTTGAAATTCTTCATTTTTCAAATTCTTCAAATTCTTCAACTTTGCAAAATCTTCACTGCTTCGTCGTCTTTCTTCATTGGCTATATATATATATATATGGATTTATGTCCTCTCAAGATTCACTTATGGTTATTTCTTCAAGTCGCTTTTTCGCTAAGTGAATGTGATCGACCTTTCTCTATGCTATACTCAACCCAATCCATTCACAAATTCTTCATGTGTTCTATTTGAAACTGTTCAAATTCTTCATTGTGTCCTTGACACCAAGAAATTCATGAACGAACTTTTAAAACGAATCTTATTCAAACCGTCGCTTATTCAAACTGCTCCGATCCCACGATGGGTCACGCCACCACCAAAGTTGAAAATCTTCAATTTGAGTTTTTCCTCAGTTTTTGAAATTCTTCAGTTTTTGAAATTCTTCAGTTTTTCAAATTCTTCAGTTTTTCAAATTCTTCAGTTTCTGATACCAATGAGTTAAGTTGATGAGAACCTAGGGATTCAGCAGCAGACATTTGTACCTGTGAACAGAGTATAGGTGCGAGGAATTTGAAGAGGTCATATGCGTTCTCGGGGTTTTTCAAAAGAACAAGTTTGAGGATTTTGACCAGATGAGCCTTGAAGAATTTCAATAAGCGTTCTTTGTCTTAGGTTCCAGAGTTGTATAGATCAAGATCCACACAATTGAGGAATCTTGAAGAAAATCATTGCTTAGAGAAATGAGTCAAGAGATTTGAGGTGTTCATATGTATGAAGATTTGGAGAATAAACACCTTTGAAGAATTTGAAGAAAATTTGAGAATCACATCGAGTAGTAAAAGTAACTTTTAATTTACTCAAGTGAAGAACACGACGAACCGAGATGAACAGTTGGGAAGTTCGTCTGCTCAGATCTTCTCCGCCTAACTTGGCAGAGGAAATCAGCTACGGCGACGGCGGAGTGAAGATATTCCATGGTCGGCGCGAGTACGCCGGCGAAGAGGTCAAGGCAAGGAAGCTTTTCCTCACCGGAGACGATGGAGAAGCGGCGCTTAGGGTTTTGAGGAGCTCGAGCGGGAGAGAGGTCGAGCGGAGTAAAAGAGTGAGGAAGGGAGAGAGGGTATTTATAGCCACGGTGAAAACGGATCGTCCAAGATTTAGGACTAACGTGCCTCGACCGCTTCCCTTCTCACGACATGTGTCACACACGTATCGTAGTGGAGATCGTAAAGCGATCGTGGGTGAATATAATAATGCATCGTGGGATGCGGAACGGTTTGAGCGGTAAAAGCGAAGGTTTGAATAAGATTCGCTTTAAAATTCCGCTCGCAATTTCTTCACTGTCAAGGACACAAAGAAGAATTTGAACGAGTTTCAAAGTAGAACGCACATGAAGAATTTGTGAATGGATTGGGTTGAGTATAGCATAGAGGGAAAGGGTCCGATCACATTCACTTAGCGTAAAAAGTGACTTGAAGAAATAACCATAAGTGAATGCTGTAGAGGACATAAATCCATATATATATATATATAGCCAATGAAGAAAGACGACGGAAACAAAGGAAGATTTTGCAAAGTTGAAGAATTTGAAAACTCAAGAATTTCAAAACTCAAGAATTTCAAAACTGAGGAAAACTCAAATTGAAGATTTTCAACTTTGGTGGTGGCGTGACCCAATCAGATAAGAATGATGATTTCAGACACAGCGCACAATTGTCGAGGGTTCTCGAGAATCAATTTCTTCATTAATTTCTTCACACTTAGAGTGTTATTCTTCATTGATTGAAGAAAACGCTTCTTCATGTGTTGCACATCTAAGTCATCAATTTTGCATAAGTGTTAGGATGTGTGCCTTTTCAAAGAACATTCAAGATTCTAAGATATTTAGCTCACACCGCAACTTGCTAAATCTCTTCTCATCCAAGGGCTTAGTGAAGATATCAGCTAGCTGTTCTTCGCCTTCACATGCTCGATGGAGATGTCGCCTTCAACACATGATCACGAAGAAAATGATGACGAATTTGAATGTGCTTTGTCTTCGAGTGCTGAACTGGTTGTGAGCAATCTTGATGGCACTCTCATTGTCACAAGAGAGAGGCACATTCTTCACGTTGATGCCGTAGTCCTTGAGGGTTTGCTTCATCCATAGTAATTGAGCACAACACGAGCCAGCAGCAATGTATTCAGCTTCCGCAGTGGGATGGTGATACAGCTCTGCTTTCTTCGAGGACCAATGCACCAAAGATCGTCCGAGGAAATGACAAGTACCAGATGTTGACTTATGGTCCACACGATCACCAAAGATAGTCGAGTCGAATATCCAATGAGATCAAAAGTAGAGCCCTTGGGGTACCATAATCCTAGTGTTGGTGTGTGAGCTAGATATCAAGAATATGCTTCACAGCCTTATGGTGTGATTCCTTCGTGTAGCTTGAAATCGGGCACACATGCAAACACTAAGCATTATATCCGCCTAGATGCACATAAGTACAATAAAGAACCAATCATGGAGCGTATACCTTGTGATCAAGTCAATACCATTTTCATCAAGGCATAGATGGCCATTTGTGGGCATAGGAATTTTGACGCTTTGCAATCTTGCATGCCAATTTCTTCGTGACATCTTTGAGGTATTTCTCCGAGATATGAATATGCCATTGTGTTGTTGATTTAATTTGAAGACCTAAGAAGAATTTCAACTCTCCCATCATAGACATTTGATATTCTTCACTCATCATATAGGCAAATTCATCACTATAACGTTGGTCAAGACAGCCAAAGATAATATCATCAACATATATTTGGCACACAAATAGTTCACCATCATAAGATTTAGTAAAGAGAGTAGGGTCAAGTGAACTGGTGTGAAGCCATTCTTCACGAAGAATTCCTTCAATGTATCATACCACGCCGAGGGGCTTGCTTGAGGCCATAGAGGGCCTTATTTAGTCTCAAGACTTTGTCGATTCTTTGGATCTTCAAACCTGGGGTTGAGCAACATATACTTCTTCCTCAAGCTTACCATTGAGGAATGCACTTTTCACATCCATTTGATATAAAGTGATATTGTGATGGTTAGCATAGGCGAGTAATATGCTAATAGACTCAAGTCTAGCGACAGTGCAAAAGTTTCATCGAAATCAATTCCTTCAACTCTGTGTAGCCTTGAGCTACTAGTCGCGCCTTATTCCTCACCACAAGACCATTTTCATCTTGCTTGTTGCGGTAGATCCACTTTGTGCCAATGATATTATGCTTGCGAGGATCTCGACGCTTGACCAGTTCCCGACGTTGTTGAGCTCGAATCGATGTAATTCTTCTTGCATGGCCTGAATCCACTCGGCTCAGAAATGCTTCATCTACCTTAGTGGGCTCTGATAGAGACAAAAGCATAGTGCCCACAAAAGTTAGATAAGTGTGAAGCTTTTGAGCGAGTGAGAGGACCCGCGCTTCAATGTCATCGATGATCTTGTCAACTTGCACTTCTTTTGCAACGCGAGGATGAGCTGGTTGTCGCCGAGGAATTTGATCATTTTCCTCAAAGACCATTTTCTTCAAAGATTATCTTCAGTGCATCACTCGACGTTCTTCACAGACAGAATGAATTCTTCAGCAGTTTCTTCAAGAGGAATGACATCCTCGCTTGCCTTGAACTGATAGAATCCTCAAAAGGGTTCATCTAACACGAAGGTAGGTGCTCTTTTGCGAGCCATTAGTTTCATCGAACCGCACATCTACAAGGTCAACAATCTTGTGAAGAGTGATGTTGAAGACTCAGAGGTGTGCGAGTCCTTTCCGTAACCAAGCATAAACCTTCATGTGCTTTCGTGCAAATTTAGAGGTGTGGTGAGGATCTCTAATCCAGCATTTAGCAATCAAGACTTTGAAATAACTTACATTGGGTTTCTTGTCCTGAGGAGTTCATAGGCAGTCTTTTGAAGAATTTGTGAAGATATACTGTGTTGATGATGTGGCACGCAGGTCAATTGCTTCAATCCGAAACGACTAGGCGTTTTGTATTCATCAAGCATAGTGCGAGCCATCTCAACAAGAGTTCTGTTCTTGCGCCCACGACGCCATTTTGCCGAGGAGTATAGGGAGCAGATAACTCATGAGTAATACCAAGTTCATCAAGATAATCCTCAAGTCCGAATTCTTGAACTCAGTTCCATTGTCACTCCCGATGTGCTTGATCTTCACACCAAAGTTGGTTGAAGCCCTCGAGGAAAATCGCTTGAAGATTTCCTGCACTTGATTTTTGTAAGTAACAATGTGTACCCAAGTGTAATGAGAGTAATCATCAACAATAACAAAGCCATATAGTGATGCTTCATTAACGACAAATGAGTAATGATTGGGACCAAAGAGGTCCATGTGAAGCAATTCAAGGGACGAGTAGTGGTCATGATAGTCTTCACTGGATGCTTGGCCTTGGTCATTTTTCCGCTTCACAGCACCGCATAAGTGATCCTTGAGGAATTTGACATTTTCAATGCCAATGACATGCTTCTTCTTCGCAAGCGCAGTAAATTCCTCATGCCTGCGTGACTAAGTCGTCGATGCCATAGCCAGCCTTCCAAGCTTTTGCAAGTAGACACACGGCTGGTTGTGGTCCCGTGGAAAATCAACAATATACAAGTCTCCTCTCCTAAAGCCTTCAAGACTTTGGAATTGTCACTTCCATAATCACAACACAATGATACTTGCCAAAGATAACTACCATATCAAGATCACAAAGCATTGAGATCGACATGAGGTTATATCCTAAAGACTCAACAAGCATGACTTTGTCCATGTGCATGTCCTTAGAGATAGCAACCTTACCAAGTCCCAATACCGACTTTTGCCTTTGTCAAGAAAGATGATATGCTTCGATGTGATGGTGATAAGGAGCATCCATCAATAGATTCTTGTCACCAATCATGTGATTTGTACATCCACTATCGAGAACCCACTCGGTGGCTTTGGGTTGATCATCCCGCAGATGAATTAGTACAACTTACGATCTCATATACTTCATCGCTGAAGAATATGATATCAAGTTCATCGATGAATTTCATCACCAAGATTTAGATAAGTAGTATGAGGACGTGTGAAATGAAAGTTCATTTCATCATGATTAGCATGTGTCCTTTCGTGCAATTTTGTCGTGCCCCAAAGAAATTCTTCAGACGCTTAAGACACGCCTGAGACCTGACCCGCAGAAGAGATTAGTTCTTTTCTTCACCACCCACATCTCAAGGGGTGGCAAAGAGTTCATCATTCTCATGAGCACCATATGAGAATGGTGGCATAGAGGCCAAACCATTTCGCTTCACATAAGAGGGGTTAGGTAAGCATATGAATAAGCGAGAAATTCTTCGAGGACTTATGAACATATTGGTTTGAAGAATAATGCACATATTCATAGCCCTTAGCTCTACCTCATGAAACAGAGTTATTAGCACGATGATAATCATATGAGGACTTTGATCCTTTTGAGGAATTTGATCCATGTGAGGAATTTGGTCCGTATGAGGACTTGGATCCATATGAAGAATTTTGTCCATATGAAGAATTTGATCTGGGGTTCCTTTTCTTCACAGGTGGTGTCATGAGGACATTCACCAAGACTTTCAAGACATTTCTTGGGAACCCAGATTTTCTTCATAGGGGGCCGCCTCTGCAGCTTAGTGCCAACATATCTAGCAAATACTTCACCATTCTGATTTTTGAACAGTTTATAGTTGGAGTCAAATGACTCATCATCGTAATGAGGAAATTCACATGTAAAACCAGATAAGGTAGATGGATCAATCGAGGTCCCTTTGCAGAACCCATGAGGTTTTGGGATACCGCCAAAGCTTCCAAAGACGCTCCATCAAGATTGAGTTTCCTCTCAAAGGCAATACCTCTTTCCTAGGGTTTCTGTTGAGGATCTGCTTTTAAGCACATCACAAAGAGTCTGATGCCCTTTGAGGCTTTTGTACATGCTCGTCATGTACAATTCCTTCAGCCCTGCATCGTCAAGGATACTAGCAATGTCCTCGTGTGAGGAATTAGTGATAGCAGAGGCAGGTGAAGAATTTGTAACAGTTGAAGCATTTGAACATTCAGTGAAGAATTAGCGATTCACGCTCAATGCATTTTAAGCATGGAGGAACAAATTCTTCTTGAGAAGCGCTGATTTGTTGAGCAAGTAATGAATCGCGCCCTTCTCAAGATCTTCATAACTCACTCTTAGCTTCTCAAGATCTTGCTTTCTTTGAAGAAATTCATAAGAAAGTTTCTCATGATCGATAAGAGAGTGTTATGATGACCTTGAAGGTCGTCAAGCCTAGATCGAACTCTCTCAAGATTTTCATCGTGGCTTGAGTGCGATCCATTTCTTCACCTAACATATCATCACTCTTATCTAGCATGTTTTGAACCTTTTCAAAAGCCCTTTGTTGTTTTATAGCAATCTTAGCAAGTTTAGAGTAGCTGGGCTTGAGATCCTCATCGATTCATTTTCACTAGATTCGAGGAGGTGTAATTGAGTACCTTGGCACCTTTTGCCATGAAGCAATAGGTGGAGCGTAGTCATCATTTTCCTCATCGTGCTTGTCGGTGAGTCGCTTTCTTCAGTGTTGAAGATGGACTTGCTAACATAAGCGAGCAAGAGCCGACTAGCCACACCAGATTCGGATTCTTCGACTCCTCCTCTTCCTCATTTTCCTCGATTCAGCTTCAGAGTCCATTTCCTTGCCAATGAATGCCCGAGCCTTTTGGAGCTGCTCTTCTTGTGAGAAGAAGGCTTTGAGGATTTTGATGATGAAGATTTTGATGATTTCTTCTTCTTCTTCACGCCATCGTAACTATAATCCTTGTGTTTCTTCTTTCTTAATTCCTTTTCCCATCGAGGACAATCTTGGATATAGTGACCAGGTTTCTTGCATTTGTGGCAAAGTCTTCGCTTATAGTCACTAGATGAGGAATCATCGCTTCTTGAGGATTTTCCAAAACGACCACGCCTTGTGAATTTCTGAATTTCTTCACGAGCAAAGCTAGCTCTCGCCAAATTCTTCAGATCTCCAAGGCTACTACCAGATTCTTCACTCTCGATTCAGATTCAGCCTTGGCCTTCGTGGCACGTGTTTTTCCATAGCCGTAACCATAGAGATCTCTTTCAGCAAGTCGAACTCGTGAGTATTTAGCCTTCGAGGATATCAGCAGGATCAAGAGACTTGTAGTCAGCTCGCTCTTGTATCATCGCAAGCAGAGTGTCAAATGAGGAATCAAGCGATCTTAGCAATTTCTTCACCACCTCATGGTCGGTGATGTCAAGGGCACCAAAGCTTGAAGCTCATTTGAGATGTCGGTGAGGCGATCAAGGTTTGTTGAACATTTTCGTTGTCGAGTCTTTTGAAGCGGTTGAAGAGATTCCAAGAACATCAACTCGAGAGTCACGCTGAGTTGAAACACCTTCATTTACTTTGGACAGCCTGTCCCAAATGAGTTTGGCAGATTCCAAAGCACTCACTCTTCCATATTGGCCTTTGCTCGATGGCCACATATGATATTCTTCGCTTGAGAATCGAGTTGCTTGAATCTCTTCACATCAGCATCATTCGTAGAGGGTGTGACCGAGGAAACACCTTTTGTCACAACATACCGTAGATCGTTGTCAATTGCTTCAAGATGCATTCGCATTTTGTTCTTCCAAGAGGGGTAGTCCGTCCCATCAAGGTAGGACACCCTGCCGAGACCTTGATCATACCTGCGGTCGACATAACTAAAACCTGTGGTTAAACTAAAATCACACGTAACAAGGAGTACCTTGCTCGATACCAATTGAAAGTGTTATATCGACTAGAGGGGGGTGAATAGGCGATTTTAGAGAATTTACAAATTCTTCATCGAGGAATTTGTCGATGAGGAAATTCCTTAGCTAAGAAATACATGCAGCGGAATAAGTACTCGTAGTAAGCATAGCAGATTACAAGCATAGTCATCATGATGAAATGAAGACAATCACAGAGTACGTAAAGCGTAATCACAGGATAACACAAGATGAAGACAAACAGATCAAGAAATTGAACTGAGGAAATTGAGAAAGTCTTCACCAAAGTCTTCAAACACAGATATGACAAACACTCAACACAAGAATGAGGAAATGAAAGGTTGAGGAAATAGAACCGATTAGGTTGGTGAAGACAATGATTTGGTAGACCAGTTCCAACTCTTGTCTCAGCTTGTACGTCTGGTTGGAGCGGCCGAGTATTTAAACTCGAGGACACGCAGTCCCGGACACCCAACCATCGAAAGCACGCAGCTCAGACACCAAGTCCTCACCGTATTCTCCTTGAACTAAGGTCACGCAGACCTCGCCCAATCACTCGTGGTAAGTCTTCAGCGACTTCCAAACCTTCACATACTTGGTCACTCGGCGATCCACAATTCCTCTTGATGTTTCTAGACCGTGACGCCTAACCGTCTGGAAGAAGCACAGTCTTCAAAGGTAAAAGCGCCGGATCCACGCTGGATCAATTTCTTTAGTGATGCTCAATCACTTTGGGTTTGTTGGGGTTTGGTTTTGGGTTTTTCCTCACTTTGGGTTTTTCCTCACTTGATGATTTTCACCAAAGTCCTCGGAGGATGGGTTGCTCTCAAATGACAAGTGTCAAGTTCTTCTCGAGCAGCCAACCAACTAGTGGTTGTAGGGGCGGCTATTTATAGCCTAGGGAGCAGCCCGACATGATAAGACATAAATGCCCTTCAATGATATGACCGTTAGGTGGATAAGATATTTGGGACAGCCAAGAAGACAAAGAACGGTCGGAATTTTGAATATCAAATTCTTCAGTATTATCATGTTCTCATCGTAGGCAATTCAGACTGGCGAATTCCTAACTCCTCGCCGAATAAATTCTCAAATACTGTAAGAGCTTCGTCTCATCAAGAAATTGACTGAATCTGTATGAGATTTCCAAGCTTCACTCAAGGGATTGGTAGGTGTAGGATTTTGAGTTGAGCATCAAATGGAAATTTTCCTTAGTATTTCTTCGACCCCTTTAACAAAGACGGTGTTTTATGACTCAAGAAAGAGAAAATGAAACTACGAAAACAAAAGTCTTCACGCTTCATGTTCCTCAAGCGACTACCAAGTCTTCAGGATCACACCAATTTCTTCACTTTCAAAGTCTTCAGAAAGTCTTCAGAATATCAAATTCTTCAGTTGAAGAACTTCATTTTTAGGGGTCGACTTTCACTGTAAATATCAAACTCCTCATAGACTTATAGACCTGTGTACACTCACAAACGCATTAGTTACTTAACCTATAAGTCTTCAATACACCAAAATCACTAAGGGGCACTAGATGCACTTACAATTACCCCCTGAGTAAATTGGATTTATAGGACAATTATGATCGCAAGCTGAAACTCCTGGAAGAATAAGGTTTTGACTTAGCCAAGGGTACGTTCATAGAAGATGGTTGGAATTACGATAATGACTTGGGGGAGACATATAGAAATTCTCGTTGGACATGAGATTTGGATTCAAGTAGGTGATTCTAGTTGAGTATAGATGCTGAGTAAGTCTACATGGTTCGGAGTAAATTGGATTCAGACTGATAATCTTGATCGTGATACCATGTTTCTCGGTGGACAATAAACTAGGAGATTGGATTAATTGTCGGAGTTGATTTAGGGGTCTATACAAAGCCTGACCTTGGAGTTTACTTGACCCCGATAATGGGAATCGGTGGACTGACTATAGCAAAGATAGCCGTTTCAAGTATCTGGGGATTATAGGACATTAGGGGATCATGTGGAACACCATAAACATTGGATTTGTAGAATTAATGGATTGTGTAGTGATTGATGGAATTTAATGGGCTGCTGGAGTTGATTCATAGGAAGGCAACAAGATCTTGGAGTGGCATACGACGTGTTTCCTTAGGATAGAGATGCACTACCTTGGACCTTGGAAGAATGGGCTGAGCACGTGGATTGTGATGTTTAATTCAAGCTTAGCAGCTTGTACGTTCTGCCCATGGATTATTTTTGCATAGATATGAGTTTGGGGATAGTTGACATGTATAGTTTTGTTAGACCTCCTCTTGGGAGTCATAAGGATACGAATAGCATGAGTGATGATTGGAGTTGACCTATACGGGATGATTCTTTCGGTGATATGATGTGATTTGTTCGGAAGACTAGATAGAATGATTGGCATCTCAGAAGCTGTGCTCAAGGATAAGATGATAAACGTTCACTCGCACCCTAGAATCCTTGAAACCCTTAAGCCCTACCAAGAAACAACATGGTCAGATCATGACCACAGGCTTTGGCTCTAGGTCAATAAGACCTTGGCCAATACTCAACCACGACCACCACCAGTACCCCAGCCTACTTTATGTACGTCGTGAACAATGTATTCATGGAGAACATGGACAAGTTGGTTGTCCTCTTTATTTTGGTGACGTACCTGTCTACCCGAAGATGGAAGAAGAGTCATTCATCTGGTCAAGGAACGTCTAAAGATCACCATGTCATGGAGGAAGAACTATAGCAACCACCTTCGTCAAGAAGTAAACTTCCGCGTCGAAGACCATGTGTATCTGCCAGCCAGTCCTCTCAAAGGAACCAAGCATTTCCATGTCAAAGGGAAGCTCACACCAAGATTTATCGGCCCTCCCCAAGATAACTGCAAGACGAAGAATAGACGACTACCGGCTAGAGTTACCACCTGACTCACCCACTGTGCACAACGTTTTTCCACACGACACCACTCCGGAAACGTTTCCAACTTCCTAACTAGCCCAGTCTATACAAGGACATCAATCACCGAGCCATCGACCTCCAGCCCAATGTGACCTACGTGAGAAACCCCTTAGCAACCTGGATCAAGCAGAACATCATACATGAATCCAAACCATCAAGTACTTCAAGGTTCAATGGAGCACCACTTGGAAGCAGAAGCAGTATGAGGACGTGAAGACTACCCCAAATCCAAGTCTCCATACTCCTTTCTGCGCCTAGTTTGGGAATCTCGGGGACGAGATTCTTGTAAGGGGGGTAGGTCTGTCACACCCTGATTTTCATGCCACTACACTTAAGCTAAAAATCATGATAAAATGTGGTTTGACAAAAACTTTTGAGTGTTTTGGACCTTGCCTTGATTGGATTTTGTCTGTTGTTTGCAAGTGCTCTAAAAATCAAATAAATCCTCCAACTCCTATACTTCATCTCCTTGCTCCAAACTCTTGAACCAATGATCATGCCATGTGTATAGTACCTTATAGAATTTTCTTACAAGAATAATTTGGCCAAATAGTATTTTTCAGAAATTAGTTTTCCAAAAACCACTGAATTGAGATTTGCACTGCAAGTACTTAATTAAGGGCAGTAAAAATCTTTCCAAAAATATATTTGACTCCTATTAGATATAGGACACCCAGAAACCACAAAAATATAATTTTAAAAGTTATTCTCCTATTTTGTTTAAAGGCTTTTTCTTAAGGCCAGAAATGGTCTTTAATAGGTTAAAATTATTTTAGAGCTTCAAAAATATTTGAGAAAAATCAGGGAAACTCAGTGGACATATATTTTACATATATAAGATTTTCAACACATGGTCATTTTCAAATTATTTGTCAAATCCCTCAAAAACCCTTTCTGGCTATTTCAAGGTTTTGAAATATTTACAAAGGAAATATTCCCCAAAAATTCCAAGAAAATTCTAGAATGTCACATATGACATGTTTGATGATCTTGCCAAGTCTCATGTCATGGAGAATAGTATAACCCCATGAAATCCCCTCAAAACCATTTCTGTCCATTTTGAAGTTTGAGCAACTTTACATTGCCAAACATGCCCAAATGTTCTAAAACATGGTGCACATGCTAAATGGTATAAGTATCCATCTATACCAAATGGCACAAGTTGGAGAGAATGTTATCTTGATCAAAGTGCCCCAAAACCCTCTCTGTCCAGAACCAAATTTGAACAACTTTACATTGGCAACTTTCTCCTTTTGATCTCAACTTTTGTGGACATGTTCAGAACCTCAAATGATGACACTACACTAAGTGGTGCATCAAGGAGAATATATTTGCATGAATAAATCTTGGAAAGTCCATTTCTACCGATTTCTAGGGTTTACAAAAGTTGCATTGGCAACTTTGCCCAATGAACTCAATCTTGGTGGAACCTCTTATTTTCTCATGGCATTTGACCCTGTCAAGCCTCATGACAAGGGAAGTCCATTTGCTTGTCCAAACCTACATCAAACACCTTCTGGCAGAAATTTAAAATGCATGTTTTGTCCATTTCCACTAACCTCCATGAGCTCAAAATTTTCCCACAGCCTCATCTGGTCCTCCTCTAACTCCTACTTGCTTTGCTGCCCAAGGAGCAATGATTAAGGGGGGTAGAGACCCATTTTTATTCTATGGACAGCCACTTTCCCCTTCCTTTCTCATCTCTCTCTCACTCCTAGCAAGTTCCAGAGCATCCAAAGCGTCCACCCCTCTTGTTTATTCCTCCTGCAGATGCCAGACACAAGTGGATCGCATGAAAGGCTGTGAAAAGCCGCGGATGCCGGCCAAAGACGCGCTCTGGAGCGCGAGGCAGATCAGGCGACCGTTGACGCGGCAACCCCTGACCACCTCGAGCCTCCCCTTGCGCCAGTCGAGGTGCCTCGACGTCCGCAACACGCCACCGCGCTAGCCCCCTCCTTTCCCTCTTTTTCCTGCCCAGAGCCGCCCGAGCCCGCCAATGCGCTGCATGAAGCTAGGAGCTCCACCTGAGCTCGCCCGCTCCTCTCTCTCTCTTCCCGCGCCTTACTCCACCCCAAGAGTACCGCAGACAACCCCTCGCTCTCCCCTTCCCGCCTGAGCTGCTTCCACGGCCACCTGCAGGCCAAGGCCCACGGTGAGCCGCTGGTCACCACTTAAGGCCACCCCGAGCCCCCTCTCTACTCCTTTGGCTCTCTCTCCCTCCTGTGGATCCCCTGGACCAACCCACTCCCCTCCTCGCGCCCTCCAACCTCGTCCATGGCTAGAGCCGAGCCGCCGACCACCGCCTAAATTCTCGTCGTCCGGGCCCCCTCCTCCCCACTTATGGGTTACTTTGCATCTCTACTGCCCGCCATCGCCGTCAGCCACGTCCGCCACGGACGGTGCTCTCCTTGACCAGGTCCTCCTCGGCATGCGCTCGACCATCGGCCGAAGCGCCTCTCTGCTACCGGGTCACGCCGTAGGCGTAACGCCGCCGGGCGCTCAGAGCCTCGCAATCGCCAAGGGAGCCGCTCTTCCCCGTAGCCCGAGCTCGCGCGGGAGGAAGAAGACGGCCTGTCGCTGGGCCCCGCACGTTAGCTACCCAGTGGGCGGGCCCGTCCGTTTAAGTGGAGACGGCTTCGGTCGGATTCGCTTCCCTCGCTCGAAGGCTCCCACTGTAATACGCCGACGTCGCCTCGTTATCCGCTGGCCGAGCTTGGCTGCCCAATACACTAAGGGCGCTTATGTCTGCACCCAATGTGCAGTATAGGTATAAACCCTTGCCCTTCCTTTGTCTTTTTCTTTTTCTAGAAACTTGTAAAATCTCCCAAATATTCATATTACCCCCAAATTTGATGATTCAAATTTCTACTAGTTCATAAATTCATTCTCTATCACAGAGTGCAAATTTCACATTTTTCCAGAAACATTTCCTTCTCAAATGTTTATGAAATCTTACTTTTCCATTTCCGTCATAAACTTTAGAAAATCACAGAGGGCTCAGATTTGATCCAAATGCCATGATTCAAATTCCTAGATGCTTCTAAGTTCATAACTTAGCTTATGAACATTTTTGTTAATAATTTTTGTAGCACACAAAATAATGAGCCATTTCTTCAGATTTGTCAACTTTGCAAATTCATAGGAAATTCAGTTGAACTCCAAATCCAGTGAAACCAACTCCTAGATGCTTCTAAAATCATTCCTTGTTAAATGGGTGCCTTTTCCCATTTTTCAAAGTAATATTTATGTATACTTCTTGCCAACCCATAAAACCCTTGAATCCTTCATATTGAAATGCTCATAAGTATCCATGGATCCACTTCCAATGAAACCACTTTGGTCATTTTTAATATGACCATAGGTATCCTAGAAAAGTCCAACTCCTATTTTTAGAGCACTTTTATTTTTGCCTTGTTGTGTTGCTTATTGTGTTTGTTTCCGACGTTAGTTGACGAAGTAGACGGAGTACTTGGAGAAGGACCAGAAGATTTGAAGACTCTGATGAACCAGGCAAGCAGCCCTTTGACCATGATGAACCATTTTTCATCATAATAGCATTTTCGTTGTTTCATCAAGTGCATGATATATATCTTTAATGGCAACCTTGCTAGGCTTGCCTCCATTGCATACCCCGTTGATACTTGCATTGTTCATGACTCTATCCTTGTCTAGAGTTGTGTTGATGGGTTGTAGAAATATGCTGTAGTAGTTGGCTACGCAAAATGGGTCAGGGTTATGCATGGAAAGAAACAAGTGTGGTTTGATATACTTGCAAACAGCCCAATGGGTGCCACTGATGCCCCTGGGAGATGATGATGAGCTAGGTCACTACTTGGTGGAGTAGTGTACCGAGGCTTGATAAAAGTGTTGTTTACAGAGACGGATTAGATTTAGGATTTGTCGACCGTCCCAACCAAACATGTGCGACCACTCTACCCTTATATGGGAAAGGGCACTATTGATTACCTAGGCTGATACTAGCTTGGAGCCCGCATTACTAGTGACGGGAGAGTCATTGCTGCGCTCTCTCGGGACGGGGTCGTGCTAGGTAAGGCAGCCATGACTGTTTTTACGTGGCACTAGAGACACCGTTGGTACCCCGTGCTTGTGGTATGTGATGAATATGGGAGCGTGGCTCCACAAATTTTAAGATGTGAAATGTTGGGCACGGGGGCTGCTACCAATCGAGTGCACTCTATGTTAGTGTCGTCTAGGGAAAGATAGTGATCGGGTGCTTACCCCGGGTAGTTGAGGTACCGCGGGTCGTGGATGACACGGAAGTTCCGCGGATCTTGTGGGTAAAGTGCGCAACTCTGAAGAGTGTAAAACTATTCGAATAGCCGTGTCCACAGTCAAGGACAGTTGGGTGGTGCTGCTTAGACTATGTCCTTATGTTTCTGACAAATAACACGGTTTGGTAAATCTGTTGACGTGATTCGTGAGGAAGTCATGATGAGCTTGAGTATGAGTTGTTCACAACTCTATCCCGATGTTGATGTCTGTAACCTCCTGATACTTGTTGCAGACGCCTTCATATCCTTGATAAAAAGTTGATCATACTTGCATGAGAAAAACTAGCTTTTCGCAAAACCGCCAATTTAGCAAAGAGTGCCGCGTATATTTATTCTATTATCACTCTTGGGTTGCTTAAGTAGTACATTCAAGTACTCATTGGGTTGCCATCGGTTATTTTATTGGCCAGTGCATGAAAGAACAGAATACGAGGAAGAGTTCTTTGGTGACGATCGTAAGAAGCTAGACGCTTCCCAATGTAATGCCCGTAGGGTTAAGGCGATGGCATGGGTCCAAGTTATCGACGAAGATTTCCGCCGCGGGTTATACTCCAGACTTGACCATAATGGTCATACTTTATGTAAGACGGTATGTATGGATGTAAGACTTTGTTATACAACTTCGTGTTCGTGAGCATTGATCTCCGGGATCACCAGACACGCAGCATTCGGTGATCACGACTTATGAGTCGGGGTCCCCACACCGCCTCGCTTGTTTATCACCGCAGGGAGCACAGCGCTCAAGACTTGCAGACGGGCATAGCCGCTCCTCGGCAGTGTCGACGGCCAGTGCGGAATATGGTGCTTCCACTGGTACGCGGGAGGGGACTCCCTACTATGGAGAGCCCCCGGGGCGTGTACAACCCGACCCTGACACGTGGCTCGCACGACAGGGCTAGACGAGCTGTGTCTGGGCACTCGTGAGCGAACGCGGGTCTCACGAGGACCTACCTCAAGGCGCGTTGCGCCTGGTCTTGGTTCTTGATGGCTGTGGTGGTCCTGCGAGATTGTTAGACAACCTGCGCCGAACGAATATCCCGAGGTTATCGCATGAGAAGGCCAAGCACCAACGACCCCAGGAGGTGACGTGAACGGGATTGGCTCGCCAGACAGAGCTCAGCCGTTGGATTTATCGACGCTGCAGGGAAGGGCCCGAGCACAGACACCGTGCCTAGCCTTCTTATGCGAAGGGTCTTGAAGAAAGACGGTCGGCGCGCAGCTCCCATGGTGGGCGACAGTCAAGCAGGTGATAACCATAGATAGATTATGCATGGATAGCATACTAGCTTAGGTAAATGCAAGAATGATACAGCCACTGGGTTAGACCCGCGCGGCTTGGGGATGATGCAGCCAGAGGGGCGCCCCCAACAGAGTAAGCTAAAGACATAAAAGGATACATGACGCAGGGACGGACCCACGCGGCCTGGGAATGATGCAGCCCGAGGGGCGCTCCCAGCTAAATAAACTTGGAAGATGTCACTTGGTTCTGTTGTCGAAAGGGGTGTTGGGGCAGCTGAAGATGCGTGATGAAGGGGTTGCTCCTCACGAGCCACCGGGGCCCTGAGCCTCGGGAGGCTCTGGGGGTCCAGGCGGTCCTTGAGGACCGTCTCCATCTCCGCCAGGACTGCGTGGTGCCTGGCCTCCTGAGCCGCCAGGATGCTCCGCAGGTTGCGTTGGAAGGCGGACGCCACGCTCGGCAGGCCAAAAGGCATGCAAACGTAGCTATGAGGTGGGATCTCGCAGGGTCCCACGCGCGAAGGCCAGAAAAGCTCCTGATATGCGGCCATGTTGAGCCCTGGGACGTCAATGCAGACGCGCAGCCCGCCATCCTCGCCTGGATGGGTGGCCGCACCAGGTGAGCGGCGGTCGCCGCGCATGGCTTTGGCATCTTGCAGTTCCTGAGTGGTCTTGGCAATGAACTCCTGAGCATCGGGCGCTCCTAGCCCGGTGTCCTCCTTAGGGAAACGTGCTGCAAAGCATGCCTCTACGTGGTGCCCGAGCGCCTCCCTCGTCATGTTGGCAAGGTCGGAGGCCCTCCAGAAGAGAGCCCCCGAGCCCTGCCCGAGGAGGGCGCTGGGCGCGCCTTCCTATGCGAGGGAGGGAGGCGCCCCAGGCGTGGGCACCGAACCTGACGCAGCTCCACTTGTGATGCCACTCTCCTGAGGCCCTGTGCGGAGTAGCTGCTTCTTCGTCTTGGGGACGACCTCTGGAGGGTACTGTGTCGGGGTCTTCGATTGACGTTGCTTGGAAGGTGCGCTCGAGGGAGCACACCGCATCTTTTTCTTCGCAGGGGACTGTGATGTCCCCGCCGCTTCCTGGCAACTTGAGGACATTGTAGCCGTGGTGTGTCACCGCCATGAACTTGGCTAGGGCCGGATACCCGAGGATGGCATTGTATGGCAGGCGGATGTGGGCGACGTCGAAGTCGATGAGCTCGGTGCGGTAGTTGTTGCACTGTCCGAAGGTGACCGGGAGGCGGACCTACCCTTTCGGCGTGGTGGTGCCGTCGGTCACTCCTGAGAAGGGCTTGGTAGGCTGAAGCTGATCGTAGGGCACTTGAAGGCTGTCGAATGTCTCGACGGACAGGACGTTAAACCCTGCGCCACCATCGATGAGGGTCTTGGTGACTTGTACGTTGCTGATGACGGGTGAGCAAAGCATCGGGAGGGTGCCAGCGGTGGCCGCGCACTTGAGCTGATCTGCCGAACTGAAAATGATGGCGCACTTGGACCACCTAAGCAGGCGTGTGGCCTCGAGCCTGGGGAGGACTGCTTTCACCTCGCAAGCAAACTGCTTGAAGATTCACTGATTGGCTGGGGCTTGAGCTCCGCCCAGGATGCAGACGATAGCTCATGGCTCCTGGAAGCCCCTAGCCCCCTCGTCCTGATGGTGGTCGTCGTTCCTTCTTGGTGGTGGCCGCAGTGGAGGAAGACCAGCGTTGCCCTGGGGGCGGTCCTCGAGAGGCTGATCCCTCCAGGAGCCTTCGCGAGGCTGATCTTGCCAGCGGTCCTCACGAGGCTAGTCTCGCCACTCCTGATGAGGGCCACGGTCGTCCCAGCATCCTCCGCCATGTCCTCCTCCTTGGCCGTAGCCCCGGTCGTTGCGCTCGGGGCGTCGACCAAGGCGTCCATCTCGAATGGCCCTTAGCTCTTGACAGTCATTGGTGTTGTGGCTGTGAACATTGTGGAAGGCGTAGAATGGTCAGCTGCTCTTGGATGACTCGGGTTGGTCCCGGCCGCGCTTCGTGTCTGGCTCCATCGCGAGTATGGACGCTGCCTTGCGCTTCACGTCCTTGGCCTTGGCTTTCTTCTCCTCCAGGTCGACAGCTGGGAGCTCGAGGAGGGAAAGGCGCCCTTCCTTAGCCCTTGCGCACTTGGTCGTCAAGTTGAACAAATCCAAGGACGTGCACAACTCCTCGTGGATGGCGAGCTCCTCCTTCATCTTGACATCGCGGATGCCATCAGAAAATGCGGAGATGATGGCCTCGTCCGTCACCTTGGGGATCTTGAGGCAAACACTATTGAAGCGCTGCTTGATGCGGCGCAGGTCACCCTTAGGCAGAGGGCGGTCGCGAGTGCCCTGGAAGTTGGCGAGGAAGCGGTCACACATCTCGTTGTAGGAAGAGATGGAGCCTGGGGCAGGTTCAGGAGCCGCGAACGAGCGCCATCCTTGAGAGCCATGGGGAACCAGTTCGCCATGACTTTTTCTTTGCCGTTGGCCGCCTCGATGCTCAGCTCGTAGAGCTGCAGGAACTCCATAGGGTCGGGGGTGCCGTCGTAGCGAGGAGGCAGGTCTGGCTTGAACTTGCCCGGCTATGCGACGCTACGCAGCTCAGGAGTGAAGGCGCTGCAGCCCGCGGTGGCCACCGGGACCCTTTGCTGATGCGGAGCCTGCCCTTGATGTCCGCGCACCGCCACCGCAGGCGGCGCGCGGTATTGCCGTAGTGGTGCTGGGAGCGCGGGAGCATTTTCTTGCGGACGAGGAACTTCTTAGCAGCTTCCTTCTTCGCGCGCTGGCGCCCGATGTGGTGGGTCGGGCCAGGGGGCCGCGCGCCTTGGCGCCATGACGTCGTCCTGGTGCGGAGGTGGTGGTGGTGGCGCTCTGTGAGCCACGTCACCCGCAGCTGGCGCAGGGCGAGGCAGTGAGAGAGATGGCATAGGGGATCCCCCTGCAGCGCTAACGAGCTCGGCGATGCGGTCCAGCCAGGCCTCGTAGAGGTCGTCGACTGGGCGGTAGCGTAGGAGCTCGCGTGCCATGAGCAGCACGCCTGCACATCCGTGGGAGCGCGACGAGCGTGAGACGACGAGCCGGCAGGGGTCAGCGATGGAGTGGCGGTGCGGCCGTCCCGCCGCACCGAGGGGTGCAGCAAGGACGCTTGGTGCTCGTTTCCCGCCGGGCCGGTGGCGGCGTTGGCGGCAGGTGACGGAGAACGATGGGGAGGACCGCCGACGGGAGCCGTCTAAGCAACGCGGGCGGTGAGGGCGGCCCGGCGCTTAGCGCGAGCTCGGCGAGCGTCCACCATGGATGCGAAGAAGCGATGGGACGTGGATCGACGGAAGGAGAGCTTCGGCACACCCCTACCTGACGCGCCAAATGTCGGATTCGGGTTCCGGCAAAACCCTTGAGGTTCGAACACTAGGGTGCGCACAAAGATCTCCCCCTGCTTAATCACGCTCTCAGCCTCACCGCGATCTCAAAGACTAGCTCGACGAACTCGCAACACAAGATACACGAGATTTATACTTGTTCGGGCCACCGTGGTGGTGTAATACCCTACTCCAGTGTGGTGTGGTGGATTGCCTCTTGGGCTGAGGATGAACAGTACAAGGGGAAGAACAGCCTCCTGAGGAGAGTTGTTCTTGTGCTTGGTGTGTGTGAGGATGGAGTGGATCCAGTCCAAGATGAGTTCGAAATGCCTCCTACCGTGGTGGCTAGTCCTATTTATAGAGGCCTGGTCCTCTCCCCAAATATTGAGCGGGAAGGGATGCCACAACGGCCAATTTTGAAGAGGGACAACTAGTACAAGCCATCCTGACCAGCAGGTCTTCGCCGCCAGCTCAGAGTGGTGACGCTGCCTTGGGCTCCACGGTGACCTCCGTTCTGCCATCCTGCTGGTCTTGGTCTCGTTGCACCGATATTGAAACCTTTGCCTGATGCCTCGGTACTCCTCGCCTGCGCTTTCCTCCTTAGCATAAAAGACGAGACCACGGCAAGACGGGCGCCTCACCGGTCTTGGTCGTCATGGCTTACGGCATTGAACCTTGCGAGCGCCTTGCCTTGATCTCTCCGCCATGAGCCAGCCTAGTGAGGCAGCCTCGAGGAGGTCTTGTGTCGCCTCCGCCTGCGAGCTTGGCCCCTCGCGAGGGACTTGAGTGCTTGTTGTTGAAGACGGGTTGTACTGGACCGCGAGTGGTGCCATGCCGTGGGCCACAGGCAGGCAAGTCTGGGGACCCCCATTCCCAGAACGCCGACAATCTCTTCATCAACTAGGCATTCAAGACCCTTGCGAGGGGCCAAGCCTCATGAGGCGGATGACACAAGACCTCCTCAGGAGCGGCCTCGCCAGGCAGGCTCGTGAGGGGCGGAGAGATCAAGGCAAGGAAAACCTCGTGAGGTTATCGTGATGTGAGCCATGATGATCGAGACCAGGCGGGCGCCAGCGCGCGTATCATCCTTCTTTCCTCTTTGGTGCTAAGGAGGCAAGCGCAGGTGCGGAGTACTGATGCATCAAGCAAAGGTTTCCATATCAGTGCAACGAGACCGAGACCAGCAGGACGGCAAGACGGAGGTCACCATGGAGCCCAAGGCGGCGTCACCACCAGAGCCTTTTGCAGGCGAAGACCGCTTTTGTCAGGATAAGGTGTACTAGTTGTCCCCATTCAAATTGGCCGTTGTTGGCTCCCTTTCCGCTCAATATTTGGGGAGAGGACTAGGGCCTATATAAGTAGGACTAGCCACAACCGTAGGGGGGGATCGATCTCATCTTGAGTAATCCTCACCTACACAAGTTCGCCAAGCACAAGAACACCTCAACCTCAGGAGGCTGTTCTTCCCCTTGTATTGTTCATCATCAGCCCAAGAGGCAATCCTCCACCACCACACTGGAGTAGGGTATTACACCATAATGGTGGCCCGAACCAGTATAAATCTTGTGTCTCCTGTGTTGTGAATTCGTTGAGTTCGCCCGTGAGATCTTAGCAAGCTAGGGCATGGATCGGTAGGGAAAGAACTTCGCGCGCACCCCAGAGTTCGAACCTTATGGGTTTTGCCGGAACCCGTGATCCGACATTCGGCCCGCTAGGTAGGGGTGCGCCGTAGCTTTCCTTCCGTTGATCTATGCTCCATCGCCGCAAGCCCGCCTGCATGGCAGGCGCCTCGCCCCCGGCCCGATGGCGGGCCGACGATAGCTGGGGGCTTGAGCCTCGCCTCCTTGCGAGTAGGTGTGATGGCGCATGTTCAAGCCGAGATGCCCCGCCACGACGGCGCTGGCGGACCTGGCCAGCTTTCCTGCTGGCATAGGAAGAGGCCGTCTTCAAGGCCGGAGGAGACGACAAGGTCATGGCCAACTGGCTTCCCATGGCCCTCGCCGGCGCGCCGCGCGCCTGGCTGCTCAACCTCCCCGGATCCATTGTGGCATCTTGGGAGGAGCTGTGCGACCTTCTTCATCGCTGCTGCTACGCTGGCACCAGCCAAGACGCTGTCGCTGCCCTGCTAGGGCGGTTTAAGCACCACCTTCAGATCGCCATGTCAAGCCACTCCTTCGCTAGATCAGCGCCACCTCAAAGTGCTCGGGGGCTCCGCCGGGCTGGGCTGTGCCCGAAGCCGACCTCACCTTTGACTCAGAAGACCACCCCGTCACCACTGTCGGCTCGGGTATGCTCCCGATGCTCTGCACGCCCACCATTTGCAACGTTGCCGTCACCAAGACTCTCATCAACGGCGGCGCCGGCCTCAACGTGCTCTCCGTGGAGGCCTTCAGCCTTCTTCATGTGCGGCTCGAGCGGCTCAGCCTCAGCAAGTCTTTCTCAGGAGTTGGCGGCGGCACCACCCACTCCTTGGGGCAGATCCGCCTCCCCGTCACCTTCGGCACGCGCGACAACTACCACACCGAACTGGTCAACTTCGACCTCACCCGCATCGGCCTCCCATACAACGCCATCCTCGGGTACCCAGCACTGGCCCAATTCATGGCAGCGACCCATCCGGCCTACAACCTCATGAAGATGCCTGGAAGCAAGGGCGTCCTCACCATCAAGGGGGACGCCAAGGAGGCCCTGGCAGTGCTCAAGCTTGCCCTCAAGACCACCGCAGCGGCGCAGCCCGCCGACGTAGGCACCTCCGAGCCAAAGGGCGCCGCACCAACCAAGAAGAAACGGTTGTTCACCCAAGACAAGGCGGAAACCAAGAAGGTGCCGGTCGATGAGGACGCGACCTCAGGAGCCACCTTTAGCATAGGTGCCGGCCTCGACCCAAGCCAAGAAGAATCATTGGTTAAGTTCTTGCGCGCAAACTAGGAATTATTCGCATGGGAACCCAAGCAGCTTGTGGGGGTCCCGAGAGAGGTGATTCAGCATCACTTAAGGCTGTGCCCCAATGTACGCCCTGTGAAGCAGCGGGCGAGGCGGCAGTCCACGGAGAAGCAGGCCTTCATCGTCCAAGAAATCCGCAAGTTGGAGGCGGCGGGTGCCATTCGCGAGGTGCGGTACCCCGAATGGCCGGCGAACCCCGTCTTTGTGCCGAAGAAAGGCGGGAAGGAGTGAATGTGCGTCGACTTTAGCAACCTCAACAAGGCCTGCCCCCAAGATCCATTCCCCGTTCCATGCATTGACCAGATCGTCGACTCCACCGCCGAGTCTGACCTGCTGTGCTTCCTGGATGCGTTCTCAGGGTATCACCAGATCAAGATGGCAGTGGAAGATGTAGAGAAGACAGCCTTCCTGACCCCGTGCGGGGTGCTGTTACACTTGCATGCCTTTCGGACTGCGCAACGCGGGCGCGACCTTTCAGCGGTTGATGCATATCGCCTTAGGGCGACAGCTCGGGAGAAATGCGGAGGCCTACGTCGATGACATCCTGGTGAAGTCTCGGGAGGCCCGAACCTTGATCCAAGATCTGGAGGAGACTTTAGCGAGCTTGCGCCAGGTGAACTTGCGACTTAACCCAGAGAAATGCATATTTGGTGTCCGTTCGGGCAAGCTACTGGGTTTCCTCATGTCCCACAGAGTGATCGAGGCGAACCCAGAGAAGATCAAGGCCATTGAAGACATGAGCCCACCACAAACCCTCAAGGAAATGCAGAAGCTGGTTGGTCGGGTAACTGTGTTGGGGCACTTAACTGCGTTGGGGCGCTTCATCTCCAAGCTGGGAGAGCACGCCCTACCCTTCTTCAAGCTGATGAAAAAGAAGGGCCCGTTCGAGTGGACCCCAGAGGCAGACCAAGCTTTTCAAGACCTCAAGAGATACCTGACCAGCCCTCCAGTGATGGTAGCGCCACGACCTCTCGAGCCCCTGGTGCTTTATCTTGCTGCCACCCTATACTCTGCCAGCGCGGCTCTGGTGGCAGTTCGGGAAGAGCACCAGGCCAAAGGCGCGTCGCGCCAAGCCACACCGCCAGCTGAGCTGACGCAAGATCAGGAAGGCGCAGCAAGAGCCGCAGCGGCATCGACAAAGGACCAAGCTCGGCAGGGCGGTGCCACCAAGGTCCCAACAAGCGATCAAGTGTCAGGGGTCCCGCTACCTCAGGAGACACCCCAACTCCCGCAAGACACGAGCCTCACCAACGCGCCTGCTCTCATCGAGCACCCGGTGTATTTCGTCAGCACGGTGCTACGGGACGCAAGGGCACGATATCCCATGCCTCAGAAGCTCTTGCTCGCGCTCCTAGTGGCCTCGCGGAAGTTGTGGCACTACTTCCAGGGTCACCCCATCAAGGTCGTTTTAGCCTACCCATTGGAGAGGGTGCTCAGGAGCCCCAACTCTGCCGGAAGGGTCGCTGAGAGGAACATCGAGCTGCAGGCGTTCCACTTGGAGTTCAGCACTACCAGGGTCATCAAGGGAGCTGCACTCGCTGATTTCATGGCGGAATGGACGGATGCCCCGACCCTTGAAGAAGGCAAAGACCAGTCCACCTCGCCAGGGAGTGAGGCGCCAGATGGCTAGGTCATGTATTTCTATGGCGCCTTCGCGCACCAGGGCGCGGGGGCTGGAGCAGTACTCATCTCACCCACTCAGGACAAGCTCTACTACACTATGCAGCTCTGCTTTTAGCAGGGCAAGAAGGTCTCCAACAACATTGCCGAATACGAAGGCCTCATAGCTGGCCTGAAGGTTGCGGCAGCTCTGGAGGTGAAGCGCCTCACAGTTAGGGGCGACTCGCAGCTCCTCATCAACATCTCCAACAAGGTTTACGAGCCGAAGGATGAGCACATGGAGGCGTACCTCGCGGAGGTGCGCAAGATGGAGAAGCAGTTCCTGGGCCTGGAGTTGCAGCACGTGCCCCGTGGCACCAACAAAGAAGCTGACGACATCGCCAAGAGGGCGTCCAAGCAGCAGCCCCAAGAGCCTGGCATCTTCGAGGAGCGGCTCTTCAAGCCGTCAGCAACACCACCACTTTCAAGAACAGCTCAGCCTCGGGAGGATCTCCCGCAGCCGCCTGCCACGGGAGCCCCAGCCTGTGGCCCGACTTCGGAGGGATGCTAGACCAAGGAATTCAAGGAATACCTGATGCAAGGGACGCTGCATGAGAAGGAGGAGGACGCGGCATACTGCATCCTGGATGGTGAGTTATACAGGAAGCGGCCAAATACGTTTCACTGTGTTGCATCTCTAGAGACCACGGGAAGGAGTTGCTGACCGACATACACGGTGGGGACTGCGGGCACCACTCGTCATTGCGAACCCTCATTGGTAAGGCATTCCGTAGTGGATTCTACTGGCCCACGGCGCTCAACGACGCAGCCGAGCTGGTGAAGTCCTGTGAAGCCTGCCAGTTCCACGCCAAGAAGATCCATCAGCCAGCTCAGGGCCTCCAGACTATCCCACTCACATGGCTGTTTGCGGTCTGGGGGCTGGACATCTTGGGCCCGTTCCCTCGAGCGCCTGGGGGCTACCGCTAGCTCTACGTCGCCATTGATATGTTCACCAAGTGGGCGGAGGTGGAAGCCGTCCGCACGATCCCAGCTGGCTCTGCAGTCAAGTTCATCAAGGGTCTCGTGAGCCGCTTCGGGGTCCCCAACTGCATTATCACTGACAACGGCTCGCAGTTCACTAGTAACATCTTCAAAACATACTGTGCTAACCTTGGAATGCAGATCTGCTACGCTTCGGTGGTGCACCCCAGGAGCAATGGTCAGGCTGAACGCGCCAACACAGAGGTCCTGAGGGGCCTCAAGACCAGGACCTTCAAGAATAAGCTCGAGGCCTGCAGCAGGGGCTGACACGACAAGCTCCAGTCTGTGCTGTAGTCCATCCGCACCACCAACACCAAGCCGACGGGCGAGACCCCGTTCTTCCTCGTCTACGGAGCCGAAGCGGTCCTCCCTCACGAAGTCAAGCGTCGCTCCGCACGGGTCCTGGCGTTTGATGAAATGCAGCAGGATGCCACGCGGGGGATGGACCTCGTGCTAGGGGAGGAACGTCGCCGCGAAGCTGCACTAAGGGCGGCAAGGTACCAGCAGGCGCTGCGGTGATACCACTGCCGCAACATCCACTCCAGGACACTCGAGGCGGGCGACCTCGTCCTGAGGCGGGTCCTCTCCAGGGAAGGGCTGCATAAGCTCTCACCCATGTGGGAGGGCCCGTTCAAGGTCGTCCATGTCTCCAGGCCTGGTGCCGCGCGCCTGGAGACACAGGATGGGGTGCCCGTCCAGAACGCCTGGAACATCCAGCACCTCCGGAAGTTCTACCGACAAAGCAAGGCCCATTGCCTGTGAAGAAAGGCCCAGTGCCTATGAAGAAAGGCCCAATGCCTGTGAAGAAGGCCCAATGCCTATGAAGAAGGCCTAGTGCCTGTGAAGAAAGGCCCAGTGCCTGTGAAGAAGGCCCGGTGCCTGTGAAGAATCGCCGCCCGTGACACTCTCACGTAATAATGAGTGGGGCTGTACACGCCTCGAGTCTCGTGGAGTGCCGCCTCGGCCTCGGGGCTCCTCCCCACGTCTTAGTGGCAGCACTTAGCTTTGCACTGGTGAGAAGACTTGAAGACTAGACTAGGTTCCGGACGCAGCTTTTCATTTGCTTTCTGTAGTTGGCTCGCCTTCTTTTAATTGAAGTTTACTTATGGAGTTCCTTGCTGGTTTGGTTCCGTCACTTTTTGTTGCTGTTTCCGGTTATAGTTTAACCTGTTTTCTCTCTCGCACGTACCTCGCGAGGGGGCTAGGCAGGTGCCCTCGCGAGCCTTTTTCCTTTCCTCTGCCCTTCGTCTATTTTTTGCAAGGCCCTTCGTCTATTTCTTCGCGAGGCACCCTCGCTCGAGCCCACCAGCTGGCACATCTCTCATAATCCGTGCCCCTCGGGTACCGTGATATGAAGCGCTGTGTCAAGGCTTGGGTGAACAATAAGTCTCGTAGCGAGCTTCCTAACGAATTTTTTGTAGTTCCTGAGCGACCACTAATCAGGACGGGCACGAGGAAACAAGTGCCTCGTCAAGAGGAGGCTACCCCGAATGCGCCAAGCTAAGTTATCTCTACACAAAATAACGACACAGCACGGAAACAACAAACATAGCATAATGATTGAGGAATCATAGTTCGATACACGCCCCTCCAGGGCCCATACTGGTTTCATCTTTGATGCAGGAAGGAAAGGAAGAACAAAAAGAAAGCGACGCTTGCCCCTACAGCGGTCCACGGGGGCAGGCCCTTGGCGACGTCCTTCCTTGCGCCGGACCCCTCCTCGCGCTTCACGGAGGCGTGGCGACGAGATGACCCGCTACCACCTTCGAAACGAGCGCGGCGGCAGGTCGTAGCCGCCACTGCTGGAGCTGTCGCCGAGAGAAGAGCCACCTTAGACGAGGTGCGGCCGGTACCTAGGGCGGGTTCGCCCTCGTCCTCGTCGCGGCCATCGCCGAGGCCGAGCACCTCCTTGCCATCATTCACCTCGGGGCAACACCCAGCGCGGCGACCGTGCTCCCTGAACACCCTAACATAGAGGGTCGCATCACCGTCATACTTGAAGTGGAGGGTGCACCGCCGCCTGTGTCAAGGCTACAAGAACAAACGCTCGCCAACCGCGAGCCAGGGCTATGTTGCCCGCAGCGGAGACCTCGACCACAACCCAAGAAGCTCTGCTGCAGCAGCCGTCCGCCTGTAGCCAGAGCCCGTCTGGATCAGAGGCCGACAGTTGCCGGTCGGGTTCTCCGACCAGACGACAAACTCCAGCTACACCTCTACAGAATGGAAGCGTGACCGGGGAGGCCGCGCGACCATGGCGCGTCTCCCTTAGTCAATAGGGCTCCCACGACTGGAACGACCCCTGCAGCAGCGGCGCCACCAGGAACGGGGCCACTGGGGTCGCGGTGTGCTTATGGGGACGGCCGCGTCCCCGCTTGGGCGCCGGGCAGCCGGGCCCCTCGCGAGGGGCCTTTCCCTTCTCTGTGACCCAGAACCTCTTCGACGGTGCCATTGGAGTCGGTAGTGGAGCAGATGAGGAAGAAGCAAGCGGAATGGGAACAAATGGGCGACGGGGGCTCTAGCCCCCTCCTCATTTATAGCCGGAGAAGGCCAACCAGCGCCCCCCACGATCACAGGTAATGATGGTTTTCCTTGCATGTCGTAGGGACTTGTCAAGTCGGGCAGTTACCGAGGCAGCATGGGGAAGCGGAGACGCCCACATCCAATCAACCGCCACGCATCGACCAAGGCCGCAGGCTTTTGGGGCCCGCGACGCTCTGCGCTTGACCGTTGGCTTCGCCTCGAAGCCAAGCCCGAGCGCGCCTTGGGCCCGGGGGCTACTGTCGGCGTTCTGGGAACGGGGGTCCCCAGACTTGCCTGCCTGCGGCCCACGGCGTGGCTGTGCTAGCAGCCCCGTATGGCCCATCTTCATCAACTAGGCATTCAAGACCCTGGCATGGGGCCAAGCCTCGCGAGACGGACGACACAAGACCTCCTCAGGAGCGGCCTCGCCAGGCAGGCTCGCGAGGGGCGGAGAGATGAAGGCAAGGCAAATCTCGCGAGGTTCTCGTGACGTGAGCCATGACGATCGAGACCAGGCGGGCGCCAGCGCGCGCGGCGTCCTTGTTTCCACTTTGGTGCTAAGGAGGCAAGCGCAGGTACGGAGTACCGAGGCATCAAGCAAAGCTTTCCATATCAGTGCAACGAGACCGAGACCAGTAGGACGGCAAGACTGAGGTCACCATGGAGCCCAAGGCGGCGTCACCACTAGAGCCTTTTGCAGTCGACCACTTTTGTCAGGATAAGCTGTACTATTTGTCCCCTTACAAATTGGCCGTTGTTGGCTCCCTTCCCTCTCAATATTTGGGGAGAGTACCAGGGCCTATATAAGTAGGACTAGCCACCACCGTAGGGGGGGGGGATAGATCTCATCTTGAGTAATCCTCACCCACACAAGTTCGCCAAGCACAAGAACACCTCAACCTCAGGAGGCTATTCTTCCCATTGTATTGTTCATCATCAGCCCAAAAGGCAATCCACCACCACGACACTGGAGTAGGGTATTACACCACAACGTTGGACCGAACCAGTATAAATCTTGTGTCTCCTATGTTGTGAGTTCGTTGAGTTCATCCGCGAGATATTAGCAAGCTAGGGCGTGGATCGATAGGGAAAGAACTTCGCGCGCACCCCAGAGTTCGAACCTTAAGGGTTTTGCTGGAACCCGTGATCCAACACCACTCTACTGCGACAACGAAAGCGCCATCAAGATTGCCAACAATCCAGTTCAGCACTCGAAGACAAAGCACATTCAGATCCGTCATCGCCTTCTCAGAGATCATGTCATGAAGGAATATATTGATATCATTCATGTCAACACTGAAGAGCAATTGGCAGATATCTTCACAAAGCCCTTGGTTAAGAAAAGGTTTGGAAGTTGCGGTGTGAGCTAAACATCTTAGAATCCTCGAATGTCCTGTAATTGGACACACATCCTAACGCTTATGCATGTTGATGACTTAGATGTGCAACACACGAACTAACGTATATCTTCAATCAATGAAGACATACACTCTAAGTGTGAATACATTAACGCATAATTTGACTTCGGAGCGCCACGATAATTGTGCGTCGTGTTTGGGTGTAATACTTCCTATACGGTGGGTAATGTCACCACCAAATTTCTCGAAGATTTTCTTCTAGCGTCATGATTGCATTGTCTTCGCATTTGATTTGTCTTCAACATTGATTTGTCTTCTAGATTTATCTTCGCAATGTTGATTTGATTTTTTAACATATATATACATATGCATGTTTTATCCTCTACAGCATTCACTTATAGCTATGTCTTCAAAATTGCCATTTTCTGAACTAAGTGAATGTGATCGGACCCTAACCTCTTCTGTGCTTCTTCCTCAAACTCTATCTATCTAGTAATATGCATTCTGTTGAAACGTCTCAAATGTCTTCACTATGTCCTTGTTAGCTGAAGATACAGAGACACACATTTAAACCTGCTTTCAATTCCATATCTCTTTTGCCTGAATACCGGAGAAGCCAGAACGACGACCCGACAAACCAGGCGTGCGTGGGAACATGGAACAAATTTCAATGAGTTGCATGCACGCCACATGTTCATCAGATGTGAACCGCCAGGGGCACCTGCGTAATTGCGCTGTGCAGCCCGTTACCTTATAAATACTCACCGCACGCGGTCATAATCTCCCCTTCCACCTGGCCACCTTGCTCAAACCCTAGCGCCACCGCTAGCTCGCGTCGACACCGGAGACGAAGCGCTTAGCTGCCGCGACTTCTTCGACGCCGTCCTCACGCTGGCAGCCGACCTCGTCTTCTCCGCAACCGCCGTAGGTCTCTTCCGCCGCCAAGTTAGGGCGCGGGAGATTGGACTGCTCGGCTTCCTTCTCTGCCTCATCTAGGAGTTCGTCAGTGGTAATTAAATCTCACTTTTTACCGTCTTTTTGATCTGTCAAATCCATCCACTTCATCCAAAAGTGGTTTCTACACTTCCAAATCTGGATATGTCTCTTTCTACATCTCATATCATGCTAAGGGTATTCACTCATGCTTCACAACTAGTTAGATTCCTCACTTGTACTTATTCATGGATTCGTACAAATCTGGAACCAATTCTCTTCAAATAAGTGAATGTCTTTGCACTATGAGGTCAATGTCTTCAAACTGATTTATCTTCGAAATCTTCTGAGGATGCATATGAGCTCTTCCCTTCCCTCACATCTCTAATGTTGTCACAGGTACATGTCCGTGGGAGAATCCCTTGGTTCTCATAGTATGCATTCATTTGTAGAGTTCTTATAGCATCATATTCACTCCCCTAAAGCCAGTTCTTGTCTGACTAGTAGACGGATGCCTTTCACTGTTCTGAAGCCTATCAGTCTGAATATCATGGCCACTGAGAAATCAGCAAGGAAAGGTGGCAGGCAGCACCGAGGCAATACAACTCTAGATCTGCCTCCGGATCTGTATGAACTGTACAAGACAGATCCATAGGAGAACTACAATCAGCGCAAGACCCGGATCCAACGGATCCGACGATATTGGGCAGAACAGTGGTTCAAGTACAACTTTGTCACTGCCGAATATCCTGAGAAAAATGCCATCAAGCGCCCGTGGGGCGATATTCTTTATAGAAATCTGCAACCCAAGTCGAAGCCTAAAGCTATTGCTCAAGGTTTCTATCCTTGCATGGTCAGAGGACCACAACCTGAAAATGCCGACCCATCATGTTTTTTATGATGTCGTGATGACAATCTCTTCAAGCGCAACTATCAGTTTGCAAAGGAGTTAGCTGCACAGAACAGGAAGGATCTCGTACTTAACTTCAACCCCGGTTCGTCTGCTCCAAGACAGGATGGCACTCGCGAAGTCAATCCCAATGTCATCGGCCCCTTCACAAGCTTCGATGGGATCCTCTCCCACATTGCTGCTCAGAGGGCCACGGTGGATCAATCTCCTGATGACGCTGACTCTGAAGAAGCGCCAGCACCACCAAAGCAGAAGAAGAAGATGAAGAAGAAGAAGAAGGAGAAGAAGAAGACAAAAGCTTCGAAGCCCTCTGCTGTACCAACCGCTTCGACTATGAAGCCATTGAAGATTGCACCTACTGAACCCAGTGTGTAGTATGAAGACCTGTCTTGTGTGTCCAAGAGGACAAAGAAGACCAAGAAGCCCAAGAAGATTTCTGGGCATGATCTCACTCTTGCTGCCTTTCTGTGCAACGAGGAAGACACCATTGATCTATCAAGTGATGAAGATCTTGGTTATGAGGCTCTAGAGATGCTGATCAAGAGCAAGCAAGAGGCAGAGATCTTCAATGATCTGCCCCTCTTTGATGTTGACATATTGAACAACTTCATCGATGAATGGTTTGATGAACAAAGCATCAGTATTGATGACCTTCAGCTGCCCGTGGACATCAGCGTCACATTCCATGGAGCCATTGCCGATGAATTATCCTTGGCTCAGAAAATCGTCGAGCTCAAGAACAAGATTGATCATCAGAAGGCGCACTTCAAGAAGCACATGGCCAAGATCAATGTGGTTGATGTGCAAATCTTCAAGAAGATGCTGCCAGATCTTAAGGAAGAGTTCCACAAGAAGCGTGAAGAAACCAAAGGCTCATGTGAGCGCATGAAGTATTATGCGCAGAAATGTGTTCAAGCCCATAATGAAGCAGAGAAGTGAAAGGCTCTTGGGCGTCCTGGCGTCGACCCCAGAATGGCTACCAAGCAAAAGAAGAAGTCTGCTGAAGCCCAACCTGAAGCCCAACGGCAGAACAACCTAGCATTGTCTTCCCTTCCAGCATGACTGGCTCGAAGCCAAAGGTCCCCTCAATAGCTTCAAAAATGAAGAAGACACGACAGGTTGAAGCCGAAGCCAAGAAAAGGAAGAACACGGATACATCTGATGATGCTCCCTCCAATAAGAAATTGAAGACAAAGCCTTCAAAGTCTTCAAAGAAAGAGCGTATTGCTACCCCAGAGCCCCTCATCATTGAACCTATCTCAGTTGTTCTTCCTGCTTCTACCAACCAACAACGTCGTCTTGTGATTCATTAGCCTGCTTCCACAGAGGCTCATGCAAGTGAAGAAGTTCCAGCTGCGGACACCAACACAACTGAGGACATTGGTCACAAAGACAATGTAGATGATGATGTAGTCCTTCCTCAGCTCGAGCCCCAGTCGGTATCATCGCCTGCTCTCACGAGCAGTGAACTCATTATCATTGGTCATCCATTGACGCCAATCGCTCAAGATGACTCATGGGCCGAGCGCCAACAACAAGACACCCCAGTACAAGATGAGACACCACGTACCCCCCTACTCAAGTTACATCTTCAGTCCTTGATGATGAAGACTACATGGAACAGACCACTCCTCCAAAGGCGCCGCCAGCGTTCCGCGGGTTCTGCAAGGGCCTCCGAACACAGGTCTCCATGTCCACCATTCTAGAAGGAGAAGCGCAACACACTATCTCAGTAGCACGTCAAGTGTTTTCTTAAGCCACTCCTTCTGCAACTGCCTCAGAGTCTGAAGCCAAGATTGCTGAAGACATTTCGGCTGCTTCAGCCGAAGAAGAAAGAGGAGCCACACCCCTAGCAAGTGATCAAGTCATTCTCAAGGAGAATATGATTGTGCCCGACCCTCCAGTCCTTGAACAGATGGAGGTTGAAAACCCTAAGGCTGCCACCAACAACGCCACTGAAGCCAATGACTCTGTCATGGCTGAAGACAATGTGGATCCTGAAGCTACTGTAAATGATGAATCCAGCGTGACGCCAATCATCACTGATGGTGCGTTCCTCCTCCAAGGCCACATACCATGGAACGTGCATTCAATCACGCGGGTGAGCTTGTCATAGTCAGATGCCCAGTTATGGTTCCACCCACTACTCCCGGACCATAGTACGATTATCATGTGGAACAAAGGCCTCAAGTTCAGAAGCCCAAGCCACGTCTGCCAAGGCTTCCAAGTGTTGTCACTACTCAGGGATCATTCGGTGTTCTCAGCTTCAGAGAGCACAACACTTTCTTTGACAGCGCGAAGAATCCATACTCGAAGCCCAAGATCTCCTCTGATAGGTTTTTGAGCCACCAGCAGCGAATCTACTACTCATGCATCCTATACAACCAAGAGTGGATCTTTCCACACATGCGTCCGGATTGTGAAGCTATAGCTGGGCTGCCATGTCTAGAAGAAGCTCTTGAATGCTTTAGGGATGTTGGTCTTGTGCCTTTTGTGACTGACAAAGAACACTGGACTGAAGAGCTTCTGCTGCAGTTCTATGCCACACTCCATATTCGCGGCTACAACAGGGATCCGAAGACTTGGGTCCTTGAGTGGATGATAGGTGATGTACATCACGAAGCCAAAGCTCAAGACATCATCGAGCTTACTTCCCCGCCCACTCCAGGTGAGTTATATGAACCTGGTTGTTGATAACTCACAAGTATAGGGGATCAGTTGTAGCCTCTTTCGATAAGTAAGAGTGTCGAATCCAACGAGGAGCTAAAGGTAGAACAAATATTCCCTCAAGTTCTATCGACCACCGATACAACTCTACGCACGCTTAACGTTCGCTTTACCTAGAACAAGTATGCAACTAGAAGTACTTTGTAGGTGTTGTTGGATAGGTTTGTAAGATAATAAAGAGCGCGCTAATAAAAAGTAGGGTCTGTTTAGATGAAGACACAACTAAGTTAGTTTTATTAGAGAGCTTTTTGTCACACAAGAAAGTTATTTGTCCCTAGGCAATCGATAACTAGACCGGTAATCACTATTGCAATTTTATATGAGGGAGAGGCACAAGCTAACATACTTTCTCTCCTTGGATCATATGCACTTATGATTGGAACTCTAGCAAGCATCCGCAACTACTAAAGATCATTAAGGTAAAACCCAACCATAGCATTAAAGTATCAAGTTCTCTTTACTCCCATACGCAAACAACCTACTTACTCGGGTCTGTGCTTCTGTCACTCACGCCACCCACCATAAGCAAATCATGAACATGTTGCAAACCCTACAGCGGGGATCCCTCACGCTTGCGCGACATGGGGAGCACCATAGGACATCACCAATAATAAAACATGCAACTCAAACCAGTCACGATCATCAATTAACCCACAGGACAAAACGGATCTACTCAAACATCATAGGATAGCCATACATCATTGGGAAATAATATATAGCTTTGAGCACCATGTTTAAGTAGAGATTACAGCGCATAAAAGAGGGATTACACCGCTGCATAGAGGGGGGAAGAGTTGGTGATGACGGCGGTGAAGTTTTTGGTGTAGATCGTTGTCGCGATGATGGCCCCGGCGGTGTTCCGGCGCCACCAGGAGAGAGAGGGAGAGAGCCCCCCTTCTTCTTCTTCTTCCTTGACCTTCCCCCTAGATGGGAGAAGGGTTTCCGCTCTAGTCCTTGGCTTCAATGGCAGCAGAGGGGCGGGAGCCCCTCTTAGATTGGATCTATCTCTGTTTCCTTCTGTTTCTGCACTCCCTGATTCTGCCCTTTCACCGTTTCATAAATTCCCGGATATTGTAACTCTGATTGGGCTGAAATTTGGACACGATTTTTATCTGGATATTGGCTTTCTTGAGGCGAAAGAAGGGCACCAACCACCTTACGGAGTGGCCACGAGGGCCCAGGGCGCACCCTACCCCCTGGGGCGTGCCCCTCACCCTCGTGGGCCCCTCGAGCATCATCTCCCATTGATTCCACTTCCCAAATTTCACATATATTCCAAAAAAAATCTCCTTAAGTTTTTATCCCATTTGGACTCCATTTGATATGGATTGTTTCTGTGAAACAAAAAAACATGCAACAAACATGAACTGGCACTGGGCACTGGATCAATATGTTAATCCCAAAAATAGAAAACATGTTGCCCAAATTATGTAAAAGTTGTAGAATATTGGCATGAAACAATAACAAATTATAGATATGACGGAGACATATCAGTTGTCAGGGATGAGCTGCAGAGTATCTTTCAGAAGCCAGATCCAAACATGAATCAGATGCTTAGCCTGATGAAGCCATTGCCTCAAGACGCTGAATATCCAATGGAATTCTTTGTGAAGGACCTTTAGTACTTGCCACACACAGTGTATCATATTGTGAGGTGTACTCTATGGCCCATCAAGGGACATTCTTCTGAAGCTAAACTTGAAGGCGCCATGAATACATTGGTATTCTATATCATCAATGGCATCAGATTCAACACTCAGGATTTCTTCATCAGACAACTTGCTGCTTCTGGGATTGATCTGTTTGGCCTGAAGTTCTATGCTCCATGGGTGATGCGCTTGATTAAGCTTCATTCCACCATTGACTATCAGCCTTCAGCGCGCAACCACATTGTTTTTCTGCCTAAAGTTGATCTGTCGATTGAAGCCATCTACCCCGAGCCTACCAAGAAGCCCCTACATATTCAGAATGCTGAATATCAAAGCTTCTCGCAGCCAATTGAAGGAATTCTTGTCCCCAATGCTGCAACCCCTACTTATCCTCTGGCTAGAAACATGAGAGTGCCACACCGTACTAACACTGAAGCCACTGCAAGTACAATTGCCCAAAGGCGTCAAAAGCGTCATCCTATACTCAATGACCGAGAGCTTTTGGTGGAATTGCATCAAAAGCAAGATAAGCATCATGACTGGCTGAAGCATCAGATGTACAGTCTCTTGGTGGAAGTCAATCGCATCCATACCTTGGCCACCAAGAACTCATTTGTTGCTCATGAAGCCTGTCGGCGGTCCTGGAAGAGCCTCACAATGCTCTGTCCTGAAGACAATCTTTGCGAAGATGGCTTCACAAAGAACTTCAACTTTGACTCCAGGCCTCCACCGAATGCAAGCTGGCATCACATTCCGTCTATTGAAGATTCTGAATATTTGTCTTCGATGAAGAAGACGATGCCACTTCACCGACGATGGCTGCAATGCATCTAGATTCTGTGTCAGGCCCGTCTGCACCAACAAACTCCAACGACGACCCTGCTCCATCATCTACTCCAGCTGGGAATGAGTAGATACTCTATGTCTTCAAACCTTTTTGGTCATTACTGACAAAAGGGGGAGACACATATGAGTTGATAGTCTTCAAGTGGGTCCATATGGGTGGTTGAAACAATTTGGTTTTTGAGTTGTAACACTTAAACTCGATGGTCATCTGCTACGTTGTTTTGCTGCCACTTTGTGATGCGATAATAAATCCTGCATGAAGTCATTCAGCAGACGCCCATTTCTCATTATGCATGTTAGTATCTTTGTTATTCTTATATATGCATGATGAATTGTCTTCGTAAGTTGAAGATGATCTCCACAAAGTAAAACCTGCCATGTGCATTTGCATTCAATGGCAAACTACTTATATGCACATCTTTAGGGGGAGCCTTTTGCAACTTATGAAGACAATTCTTTTATCCTTCACTCTCACATATTTTTATCCCTGTTGAAAACTTCAACCGGGTTGTCATCAATCACCAAAAAGGGGGAGATTGTAAGTGCATCTAGTGCCACTCCTAGTTGGTTTTGGAGTATTGACGGCAAACTTGGTTGAGGGACTAATGTGTTTGTGAGAATTGCAGGATAACACATGTAGTAGTCCCTTATTGATTCGGTTTACCTACCAGAGATGACCCCTAAAAATGAGTGACGAAATTGAAGACAATGGTGGTTCGTGAAGACATTCACTATGAAGATTATGACATGAGAAGACTTTCAATGAAGACTATGGAGTGCGAAGACATAGTTGTTTCGTAGTTTCCTTTTCTTATTTGTTGAGTCATAGGAACCACCATACTATTAAGTGGGGTCCCAGTGAACAAAGTCAGAGTGATTGGAGTAATGCTCAACCAAATCCTATGTCTTCGAGCAAAAACAATGAGAGGAAATCTTATCCAGAGCTAGATGAGTCAGCTTTTCTTGTAGCGCAAGCCAAGCTGCCGCGTGTGTTTGTAATCCGACCATTGGACACGTGTTGATTCCTTAGTGACCCAGGGCCATTTCGGACAAATCAGGTCGGGTTGCCTCCTGGCTGTAAATAGCCCACCCCCTACACCATAAATTGGTGGCTGCTCAAAGTTAGTGCACGGATTTTGTCGTTTGGGAGCAACCCACCTCCGAAGCATTTGAGAGAGAGATCCTTGCGAGGACAAAGCCCAAAACACCCAGAGCCAAAGTGTGTTAGGCATCAGTGAAGTCTATCTGTCCGCGTGACCTGAACACTTGTTACACTTGAGGACTGTGAATCCTCCAACCGGTTAGGCGTCGTGTTCTGAGCATCCAAGAGCCATTATGGATTGCCAGTGAATGAAGTCTGTGATGGTTTGGAAGTTTACCTTGAAGACTTACCAGAGTGATTGGGCGAGGACTGGGTGTCTTTAGATCAAGGGGAATAAGGTGAAGAAGCGGTCTTCTGAGTTAAATCTCAGCCTCCCTAACCAGACGTACAGTTGTCACAACAACTAGAACTGGTCTACCAAATCCATGTCTTCACCAAGCAAATGGTTCTATCCTCCACTTCCCTTACTTTACTATTTGTCTTCGTGAAGTCATTGCCTGCTTGCATGATCTGATTGTATTCACTGTGTGAAGACTGTTTACTGTTTGGCTTCATACTATCTTCCATCCTGATCCATACTACCTAGCTGCTGATAGTCATCTTGCTTTCACGTCATTGCCTACTTGACTATGGCTTGTCTAGTGTAGTCTACCTTCCGCTGCGTATCAATAGGTTCATTTTTTTAGACTATACACAGTAGGGCAAAACCCCACTGCAATTTTTTATATTATTTAAAAAGAACAAAGGTCCAACATTACAAAGGCTTGAGATAAGCCAAAAGAAAAGAGAAACTAAAATAACTAACTACTAGAATTACAAAACAAGGTTGTCAAGCCATGAACAAAAGCCCCCAGCATAGCTCTTCTTAATTCTAAATCTGAGCAAGTTGAGCTCCTCAAAGAAGATGACTTTCCACCTTTGAATACTAGGCTGAATTTCTTGAAAGATTGGATTAATCCTAGAGATCCAAATAGCCCAAGAAGCCAGGATGATGATTTCCATGAAGAAGGGCACATGGAGTTTCTGTCTGAGGTCAGCAAAGGCTTCAAGCACTGAAACATTGTCCTGTCTTGAGGGGCATATCGGATCCCAACACTGGGCTGCAAAAGGGCAGGTCCAAAAGAGATGTTGTAGTGTTTCCTCCTGTTGACAATTATTGACAGCACATTTATAGTTGTCCAGATGAATTTTTTTCCTTCGTAGTATATTCCTAGTATTGAGCCTATCATGAAGGAGTCTCCAAAAGAACACCTTGTGCTTTGGCTGACATGAGCTATTCTAGATCCAGTTGAACTGTTGGGGCACTATTTTAACTCCCATTATCACTTTATAGGCCTTAGAAACTGAGAATTGATCGTTTCCCCAAATGTAACTCCAGGTATCAGTGCAATCCATGGAGTCATAAGCCCTTAAAGCTATACAAATGTCTTCCATAGCTTCAAATTCCTGGAAAGCTTGCACAGTCAGGGGTAAGTGGAACAGATCCTTCAGAAATTTAGTGTGTATAATGGTGTGTACAGTAGTAGTCTTGTTTTTCACAAAAGAGAAGAGGTGATGGAACATGTCTTGCAAACAAGCTGAGTGCCATAAATCAGACCAAAATAGAGCACTTTTTCCATCTCCTATGTTACATCTGGCCAAAGATTTGAAGTTATCAATGAGCTTAAGGTTTGCCTTCCAGCAAAATGATCCAATCCAACTACTGCCAGGCAACAAATCATTGCTGTAATAGGATTCCCAAATAAAGTTGACCCGTGGAACGTTGTGTCTGTCTTAGAACTTGTGCAGATTCTTAAGTAACAAAGCTTTGTTTTGGACAAAGATATCCATCACCCCAAACCTCCTTGATTTTTTGGTCGACAAACCGTGCTCCAGGCCACCATGGCAGGCCTGTGATCCTCCAGGTCAGGGCCTCTCCAGAGGCAATGCCTCAAATACTTGATAGCTTGAGTTTTAATAGTGACAGGAGCATCCGGGCATCCCATGAGATAGATCAACAAAGAGTTTAAAACAGATTTCACCAGCAACAATCTCCCAGCCATTATCATGAAAGAAGACAGACCCACTATTTTCTTCTGCAGTCTTGTGACTAGAGGGAAACATTGCTCAACAGTAGGCTTATGAAGACCTAAAGGTGCTCCCAAGTATTGTATGGGGAAAGTTTCCTTTTTACAATGAAAAGTATTTGTCAAAATCTCCACCTTCTCTTCTGGCACATTGATTGGGATGAGACTTGATTTATTATAGTTCACTTTAAGGCCAGTAGCATCTACAAAAGTATTGAGGAGGGCTTTCAGGCAGTGAAGTTGCTTTGCATCTGCTTGAAGGAGAACCAGAGTGTCATCTGCATACTGGACAATTGGAAAATCAGGACATGATTGCACTTGCAAAGGTGAAGTAAGTAAACCCAGGTGCATGGCCCTATTGAGGATTGACTGGAGTAGGTCTGCAGCAAGCACAAATAAAAGGGGTGACAGAGGGTCTCCCTGTCTGACTCCTCTAAGACAATAAAACTTCTTGCCAGGTACACCATTGAGCAAGATAACAGATGATGCAGAGGTGAATAACATTTTGATCCAGTTAATCCATCTATCTCCAAAAACTTTGGCTTTTAAGATATCCAAAATTGCCTGGTGCTCAATTGTGTCAAAATCCTTTTCAAAGTCCAATTTAAGCACAATAATTTCGTCCTCATGTTTTGTCTCATCTACCGTTTGTCTTCAAATACCTCATGTTTTGAAGACTTTCATAAAAATCGCCTATTCACCCCCCTCTAGTCGATAACAAGCACTTTCATGTTGCCTAGCATTTTCAGTTCCTTGTGGGACCTCAGTTGAGCATACCGACTATTGGCAAACCGCACCCCACCCGCTGCGTTGGAAAACACAAAGGAGGAGGGGAAGATCTAGCTGTAGCACGGAAGCCAAGAAATTTGGTGTCACATGGGGCTCGTTGATAGAGTAGGAGAATTTCTTACTACTACTCCTACTAGTATGAAGTTTTTACTACAACTAGTACTACCACTATACAACTAGGTACGTGCACGACACATCATTGTAGGAAGAAAAAAGGGGAAGATCTTGTTTTCGGTGATTTATCTTTTTTCAGTCAACGTAGTATGAATAATATGATGTGGGGGGCACCCATGAAGCTTATGTGGCTTAGATGCATGGCTAGGGAAGGCTAGAGAAAAACAAATAGATATTGTGTTTAGAGTGCACTCCACTAAATAGATATACTTTGGATCCATTGCAATGCACAGGCCGGCACATTGGAAGTAGTAAGAAACAAATTCCAGGTTTGGCACGAGTTCGTACTGCGGGAGCACCATAAGGCCTGCCGCATGAGTTACATTTCCCTCTCGGGGCCCACGGCATCGAGCTTCAGTGGATTAGTGCACCGGCCTATGAGTCAATGACATGTGGACCTTAAATGCGGCTGGCCCACATGTCATTCTTATGGTGGTGGCATGGTTCGCGACTCACTCGTTCAAGATGAACCAAGCGGTGGTGATGTGGCCGTGGCGAGGGTGCCACACCTGGGCGTCGGGGCGTTACGAGGCGTAGATGGCCACACCAGTGGGTACTACCTGTAGTAGAGAAGTACTCTAGCTAAGGATTGATGCCCGAGACGAAATGTGTCACAGCCGCTGGATGAAATTTCGATGGTGTGGGAGTACGCATCGGAGCACAGGAGCGGAGCAGGCAAACCGCGTCAAATCGGGTGTGGCTGTGGTAGAAACTTGATGGTCGCTGCAGCTCAGCTGGCCCGCATGTCATGCACACAAAGGCAGAGGAGCGGTGGGGCCGAGAGGGATGAGGCGCACGTCAGGGGACGTCGTGCCGTGGGTTGGAGCGGCGTCATGGGAATCGCGTGTGGTAGTGGTAGAAACGTGATGGTCGTCGTGGTTCAACTTCCATGGACAAGCTGTCATGTCTGCTGACACATGCATTGCATACCGCTCACTGCAAGGAACAGTAGTAGAGAAAACTTGTTCCAAAGATACCATTTTTCTAATAAAATTCTCGAGATATCATTAGTTTTTACACATGGGATAACTGCAAGGGTCAATCACAACAGGTGTTTCGTAAAAAAATGCATCTTGATGTTCCCTGCAATGCACAGACATCTTGCTAGTTATAGAAGAAGCCCACACGGGCATCTTGCCGCAGGGTGTGCCACCGGCCCAAACTCAATTTTTTTTCAGACGCTTAGGTGCACCGGATGCCGTGCCACGCTACAAAATGTAAAAAAAAATACCTCCAATTTTTTTAAACCTGTTATCTTCAAACCAGCCACACCCGTCCCTCACCTCATCAAAACAGCCCAAGAAATATATTTTGAGTGAAGAATGATTTATTTTTACTGATATATGTATATCAAAACTAGAGTGTTTATATTTCAAGACCGTGAACAAGTATTATTCTACTAATTTGGATCCATTGTAACGCTCAAGCCTGCACATTGGTAGTAGTAGTCTCTATCTCTACTCTTATAAAAACAGAGTTGTTGATGATGGTGTGCCTGCCATCCTGCAATATAGGCCGTCCGATTTATATCTGACTGATAGGAAGGAAACTATGGCTATTTTGCAAAAAGATACCCACACCCCTCTCCACATTTGCAAATAAGGCCTTCCCTTGTTCATCCTTTTCTCCCACAAGATAAACTACTCATACAAATGCATCTTGATGTTCTGTGCAACGCACGGGCATCTTGCTAGTCTAGTACTCTTATAAAACATAGAGTGTGTGATGATGGTGTGCCCGCTATCCTGCAATATAGGCCGTCCGATTTATATCTGACAGATAGGAAGAAAACTATGGCAATTTTGCAAAAAGATACCCACACCCCTCTCCACATTTACAAATAAGGCCTTCCCTCATTCATCCTTTTCTCTCACAAGATAAACTACTCATACAAATGCATCTTGATGTTACGTGCAACGCACGAGGATGTTTCCTTGGGGGTCTCTCCAGCACGTCGTGGCCGTAGTTGCAAGTTGACGCCCCTTGAGGTGCCGATGTTGAGGGGCACTTGGATTTTGTCCGATGAGCAGGTGAGTGATGAGTTCGATCATGTATTAAATGCATTCTAAAGACTACTTCCATGTCCATTTCCTAATTCTCCTGCTGCCCACTGTTTCACAAGTAAGGCTCGGTGCCAGTGGAGAATGGCTTGCATATGTACGTACGCGAGGGTACCAACATCAATTTGCATAACATTTACAACAGTGACACCATTCCATAGAACCTTTGTCCAACATTGGGATGAGCCATCCAATGGGCCACCGCCTGAATTGGTATGATGGAACCACGGTGAGATTGAATAAGATAGCAATCATGGAAGCCCCGATAAGGTCGTCCGCCAACCAAAATTACACTCTCAGCGCAGTGTTCGATAACACGATTGCTTTCACGAACCTTGCACATGGCGGTCAAAGGTGGACCATGCTATCTGCGGCCGATTTGTTGCTATACGAGTACGAAGACACTATGCTCCTTTCTAACCGCATCTTCGCGGTGACAAACCAGGGACGTGTTTCGTATGGGACACATCCTACGGTATACTCCCTCTCTTCCAGTTTATTTGTTTTGATTTTTTTTGTTTTTATAAGTTTCAAATTCAAATTTATAGCTCCACATCACATGTTGAGATTAGAATGTCCATTAAATCGTTGCGTGCATGTACTAGCAAGAAACAAATCTCGAGTTTGGCATGAGTACGTGCAGCGGTAGCACCACAAGGCCTGGCGCAGGAGTTACATTTCCCTCTCGGGGCCCTCGGGACTGAGCTTCAGCACCTTACTACACCTGCCTTTGACTCAATAACATGTGGACCCAATAGGTGGCTGGTCCACATGTAATGCTCCCGAAGGCAGAGGGGGTCTTTGGGCCGAGAGGGGTGAGCCGCAGGTCGGGGGACGTGTGGTGTCATGGTTTCGAGCGGCGTCGTGGGAATTGCATGTGGCTGTGGTCGAAACTGGATGCTCGCCGCATTTCAGGTGGCCCACATGTCATGCACACAAAGGCAGAGGGGCGGTGCGGCCGATAGGGGTGAGGCGCACATCAGGGGACATGGTGCCATGGGTTGGAGCGACGTCGTGGGAATCGCAAGTGGCAGTGGATGAAACATGATGGTCGTCGTAGTTGAACTTCCATGGACAAGCTGTCATGTCTACGGACACATGCATTGCATACCGATCACTGGAAGGAGTAGTAGAGAAAGCTAGTCGGATAAATAGTTCCTTATAGTCAAGTGGACCCATGCTACTACTTGTTCCAAAGAAATGCACACCATCGAAATAGTCCATCTATATCAATGGCAGCATATTTTATCCGCTCGTACGTCAAGGGATAATTCTCCATCCAGACGACCTTAATGCCACCATCTCGTCACCCTTCTGAAGATTTGTTTCGAGCACAAAATTTTCTATGTCGAATAGGGAGGGTGTTGGTTTATCACAATCTTCTACAGGAATTTTTATTTTGGTTTGTACGTCAGCGATGCTTGTCAAATCAAGGTTGTACGGCTCCAACTTCTGTTTGTCCCCTGCGATGGCTGCCCCACAGAAGTATATGTCCTCCCGAGACAAGAAATCGTGGAGTTCACCTGGTATGGAAGGCACGTGTATGATGTGGTACACCAAAACATCATCTTTGAGGCACAACTGAAGGACGGCGGCGCGTTGGATCTTCCCAGTGGCATGCTTCGTGTACTCTACATCGAGACCGATGACCTTCATCTCCACCTTTTGGAGGGAGTTGGATACATTGTTCGTCCACTTCCGAAGAACCCTTGGGTGGTCGGTGACAGTGGCAACTGTCGGATGTGGGGTTCCAGCAAAACACTTAAGGTTCGAAATCAGGGGTACGCGCGCAGTTCTTTCCCTCCTATCGATCTACACCCTAGCTCACTAAGATCTCGCAGACGAACTCGACGAACTCGCAACACAGAAAGACACGAGATTTATACTGGTTGGGGCCAGCGTTGTGGTGTAATACCCTACTCCAGTGTGTGGTGGTGGATTGCCTCTTGGGCTGATGAAGAACAATACAAAGGGAAGAACAGCCTTCTGAGGTTGAGGTGTTCTTGTGCTCTGCCGACTTGTGTGGGTGAGATGGCTCTCTATCGGATCCACCTGTACTGTGGTGGCTAGCTCTACTTATATAGGGCCTGGTCCTCTCCCCAAATATTGAGCGGGAAGGGAGCCAACAACGGCGGGCAAATTTGAAAGGGGACAACTAGTACAGGCTATCTTGACAAAAGCGGTCTTCGCCTGCAAAAGGCTCTGGTGGTGACGCCATCTTGGGCTCCATGGTGACATCCGTCTTGCCGTCCCGTTGGTCTTGGTCTTGTTGCACCGATATGGAAACCTTTGCCTGATGCCTCAATACTCCGCGCCTGTGCCTGCCTCCTTAGCACCAAAGAGGAAACAAGGACGCTGCACGTGCTGGCACCCGCCTGGTGTCGATTGTCATGGCTCACGTAACGAGAGCCTCATGAGGTTTGCCCCACCTTGATATCTCTGCTCCTCGCGAGGCAGCCTGGTGAGGCCGCTCCCGAGGAGGTCTTGCGCTGTCCATCTCGCGAGGCTTGGCCCCTCGCGAGGGTCTTGAATGCTTTGTTGATGAAGATGGGCCGTCAGGCGCTTAGCGTGGCCACGCCCGTGGCCGCAGTGAGCAAGTCTGGGGACCCCTGCCTCCGAACGCCGTCGAGCCCCCCGCCCAAGGTGCGCTGGGCTTGGCTTCGCAAGCGGGGGTCAAGTACGGAGCGCCGCAGGCCCCCAAAGCCTACGGCCTCGGTCGACGCGTGGCGGTTGATTTGACGTGGGCGTCTCCGCTTCCCCACGCTGCCTTTGAATCCGCCTAGCTATGCGGCCCCCGCAGTCTACACAGTTATTCCTCCGTCGCATGTGTCTTGCTTCCCCAATCTCTCTGCTTCCTCGAGACTCTGCTTCTCCTCTCCAATCGGACCTGCCTCCTGCCAGCTCCTTCGCCATGGCACCGAAGCAAGCAGACAAGGGGAAGAAACCCTTGTCTTCGCCGAGCGCGCCTCTGGCCGTAGAGCCGGCGCTCGGCCGTCCCCGGGTGCTCAACGACGAGGCCATGGACAAGGTGCTTCCAATGCTCGCTTCCAGCTTCAACGAGTGGGGAGAGACGGTGGCTTGGACCATGTCTCGCACTCGCATGGCCCGGGCTGCCACTGAGGTCCCAATTTTCAAAGATGCCCTCTGGGCTGGCCTGATTCCTCCCTTCTCCGCCTTCTTCAACGCGGTGCTCGAGCATTATCACATCCACATGCTGCATGTCGACCCCCAATCTGTGACCCTTCTCGCTGTCTTCGCCTTTTTGTGCGAAGCCATGATGGGCATCGCTCCTTCGGTGGCCTTCTTCCATCATTTCTTCTCATTGCATCTAACTGGCCCTCGTCAGAGCTCGGGGTGCGTGAGCTTCCAGGTCAGGGCCGCGACGGCGGGCGCGCGGATTGACTTTGAGCTTCCTCCATCCACGAGCGAGTTCCGGACACGATGGGTGTTTGTCGACGCCGATGTGCTCGGCCCTCTGCTCCATGCTCCGGCAGGGCCTACTGTTCCAAACTCCGGTTGGGGCCATCAGAAGCTCACGAGCCCCCGCCTCGCTCTTGTCTGGGCCAGGCTGAGGAGTGATACGTCTCCGTCGTATCTACTTTTCCAAACACTTTTTCCCTTGTTTTGGACTCTAACTTGCATGATTTAAATGGAACTAACCTGGACTGACGCTGTTTTCAGCAGACTTTCCATGGTGTTATTTATGTGCAGAAACAAAAGTTCTCGGAATGACCTGAAACTCCACGGAACATCTTTTAAGAAAATATTGAAAATACTAGAAGAAAATCCACGTCAGGGGGCCCACACCATGTCCACGAGGGTGGGGGCGCGCCTACCCCCCTGGGCGCCCCCTACCTTGTGGGCCCCCTGACGCTCCACCGACCTCAACTCCAGCTCCATATATTCACTTTCGGGGAGAAAAAAAATCAGAGAGAAGGATTCATCGCGTTTTACGATACGGAGCCGCCGCCAAGCCCTAAAACCTCTCGGGAGGGCTGATCTGGAGTCCGTTCGGGGCTCCGAAGAGGGGGATTCATCGCCGTCGTCATCATCAACCATCCTCCATCACCAATTTCATGATGCTCACCGCCGTGCGTGAGTAATTCCATCGTAGGCTTGCTGGACGGTATGGGTTGGATGAGATCTATCATGTAATCGAGTTAGTTTTGTTAGGGTTTGATCCCTAGTATCCACTATGTTCTGAGATTGATGTTGCTATGACTTTGCTATGCTTAATGCTTGTCACTAGGGCCCGAGTGCCATGATTTCAGATCTGAAACCTATTATGTTTTCATGAATATATGTGTGTTCTAGATCCTATCTTGCAAGTCTATAGTCACCTACTATGTGTTATGATCCGGCAACCTTGAAGTGACAATAATCGGGACCACTCCCGGTGATGACCATAGTTTGAGGAGTTCATGTATTCACTCTGTGCTAATGCTTTGTTCCGGTACTCTACTAAAAGGAGGCCTTAATATCCCGTAGTTTCCATTAGGACCCCGCTGCCACGGGAGGGTAGGACAAAAGATGTCATGCAAGTTCTTTTCCATAAGCATGTATGACTATATTCGGAATACATGCCTACATTCAATTGATGAATTGGAGCTAGTTCTGTGTCACCCTATGTTATGATTGTTACATGATGAACCGCATCCGACATAATTCTCCATCACCGATCCAATTCCTACGAGCTTTTTATATATTGTTCTTCGCTTATTTACTTTTCCGTTGCTACTGTTACAATCACTACAATTCACCAAAAGTATTACTTTTGCTACCGTTACTTTTGTTACCGTTACCACTACTAACATATTACTTTGCTACTAAACACTTTGCTGCAGATACTAAGTTATCCAGGTGTGGTTGAATTGACAACTCAACTACTAATACTTGAGTAGTTTCTTTGGCTCCCCTTGTGTCGAATCAATAAATTTGGGTTGAATACTCTACCCTCGAAAACTGTTGCGATCCCCTATACTTGTGGGTTATCAAGACTATTTTCTGGCACCGTTGCCGGGGAGGTCTACCCAAAAGTCAACATACCAAGTACCCATCACAATCCCTTATCTCCCGCATTACATTATTTGCCATTTTCCTCTCATTTTCCTCTCCCCCACTTCACCCTCGCCGTTTTATTCGCTCTCTCTTTTTCGTTCGCCCCTTTTTTCGCTTGCTTTTTGTTTGCTCGTGTGCTGGATTGCTTGTCACGATGGCTCAAGATAATACCAAATTATGTGACTTTACCAATACCAACAATAATGATTTCCTTAGCACTCCGATTGCTCCTCTTACCAATACCGAATCTTGTGAAATCAATGCTGCTTTGTTGAATCTTGTCATGAAAGATCAATTCGCCGGCCTTCCTAGTGAAGACGCCGCTACTCATCTAAATAGCTTCGTTGATTTGTGTGATATGCAAAAGAAGAAAGACGTTGATAATGATTTTGTTAAATTGAAGCTATTTCCTTTTTCACTTAGAGATCGTGCTAAAGCTTGGTTTTCATCTTTGCCTAAATATAGTATTTATTCTTGGAACAAGTGCAAAGATGCTTTTATCTCTAAGTATTTTCCTCCCGCTTAGATCATCTCTCTTAGATACAATATTATGAATTTTAAGCAACTTGATCATGAACATGTTGCAAAAGCTTGGGAGAGGATGAAATTAATGATACGTAATTGCCCTATTCATGGTTTGAATTTGTGGATGATTATACAAAATTTTTATGCCGGATTGAATTTTGCTTCAAGAAATCTTTTAGATTCGGCCGCGGGAGGCACTTTTATGGAAATCACTCTAGGAGAAGCTACTAAACTCCTAGATAATATTATGGTTAATTATTCTCAATGGCACACTAAAAGATCTACTAATAAAAAAGTGCATGCGATAGAAGAAATTAATGTTTTGAGTGGAAAGATGGATGAACTTATGAAATTATTTGCTAGTAAGAGTGTTTCTTCTGATCCTAATGATATGCCTTTGTCTACTTTGATTGATAATAATAATGAATCTATGGATGTGAATTTTGTTGGTAGGAATAATTTTGGTAACAACGCGTATAGAGGAAACTTTAATCCTAGGCCTTATCCTAGTAATTCCTCTAATAATTATGGTAATTCCTACAATAATTCTTATGGAAATTTTAATAAGATGCCCTCTGAATTTGAGACTAGTGTTAAAGAGTTTATGAATTCTCAAAAGAATTTCAATGCTTTGCTTGAAAAGAAATTGCTTAAAGTGGATGAATTGGCTAGGAACGTTGATAGAATTTCTCTTGATGTTGATTCTTTAAAGCTTAGATCTATTCCTCCTAAGCATGATATCAACGAGTCTCTCAAAGCCATGAGAACCATTGATGAGTGCAAAGAAAGAACCGCTAGGATGCGTGCTAAGAAAGATTGTTGTATGAAAGCGTGTTCTTCAAATTTCTATGAAAATAAAGATGAAGATCTAAAAGTTATTGATGTGTCCCCTATTAAATCTTAGTTTTGCAATATGAATCTTGATTATGATGGGACTGAATATGATCCACCTTTACATAGAAGGCGTTCCAAGAATCCGGAGTTTTTAGATCTTGATGCTAAAATTGATAAAAGTGGGATTGAAGAAATCAAAACCCTAGATGTTGCTAAACCCACTATTTTGGATTTCATGGAATTTAATTATGAAAATTGATCTTTGATTGATTGTATTTCCTTGTTGCAATCCGTGCTAAATTCTCCTCATGCTTATAGTCAAAATAAAACGTTTACTAAACATATCGTTGATGCCTTGATGCAATCTTATGAAGAAAAGCTTGAGTTGAAAGTTTCTATGCCTATAAAACTTTATGATGAGTGGGAAACAACTATTAAAGTTAAGATTAAGGATCATGAGTTCTATGCTTTATGTGATTTGGGTGCTAGTGTTTCCACTATTCCCAAAACTTTGTGTGATTTGCTAGATTTCCGTGATTTTGATGATTGCTCTCTAAACTTGCACCTTGCGGATTCCACTATTAAGAAACCTATGCGAAGAATTAATGATGTTCTTATTGTTGCAAATAGTAATTATGTGCCCGTAGATTTTATCGTTCTTGATATAGATTGCAATCCTTCATGTCCTATTATTCTTGGTAGACCTTTCCTTATAACGGTTGATGCAATTATTGATATGAAGGAAGGGAATATTAGATTCCAATTTCCATTAAAGAAAGGCATGGAACACTTCCGTAGGAAGAAAATAAAATTGCCATATGAATCTATCATGAGAGCCACTTATGGATTGCCTACCAAAGATGGCAATACCTAGATCTATCCTTGCTTTTATGCCTAGCTAGGGGCGTTAAACGATAGCGCTTGTTGGGAGGCAACCCAATTTTATTTTTAGTTTTTTTGCTTTTTGCTTATGTTTAGGAATAAATCTTTGTTCTAGTCTCTGGTTAGATGTGTTTTTATGTTTTAATTAGTGTTTGTGCCAAGTTAAACCTATAGGATCTTCTTGGATGATAGTTATTTGATCTTGCAGAAATTTCCAGAAACTTTCTGTTCACAAAAATAATTGTTAAAAATCACCAGAACATGATAAAATAGTGAATCCAATTTCTTCTGATCAATAAACAAATTGCCTAGGTTTCCAGAAGTTTGCGTTAGTTACATATTACTACAGACTGTTCTGTTTTTGACAGATTCTGTTTTTCGTGTGTTGTTTGCTTATTTTGATGAATCTATGGCTAGTAAAATAGTTTATAAACCATAGAGAAGTTGGAATACAGTAGGTTTAACACCAATATAAATAAATAATGAGTTCATTACAGTACCTTGAAGTGGTCTTTTGTTTTCTTTCGCTAACGGAGCTCACAAGATTTCTGTTGAGTTTTGTGTTGTGAAGTTTTCATGTTTTGGGTGAAAGATTTTGATGGATTATGGAACAAGGAGTGGCAAGAGCCTAAGCTTGAGGATGCCCGTGGCACCCCCAAGATAATCTAAGGACACCAAAAAGCCAAATCTTGGGGATGCCCCGGAAGGCATTCCCTCTTTCGTCTACTTCCATCGGTAACTTTACTTGGAGCTATATTTTTATTCACCACATGATATGTGTTTTGCTTGGAGCGTCTTGTATGATTTGAGTCTTTGCTTTTTAGTTCACCACAATCATCCTTGCTGTACACACCTTTTCAGAGAGCCATACATGATATGGAAATTATTAGAATACTCTATGTGCTTCACTTATATCTTTTGAGTTATATAGTTTTGCTCTAGTACTTCACTTATATCTTTTAGAGAACGGTGGTGGATTAGTTTTATAGAAACTATTGATCTCTCATGCTTCACTTAGATTATTTTGAGAGTCTTAAATAGCATGGTAATTTGCTTAAATAATCCTAATATGCTAGGTATTAAAGATTAGTAAAAACTTTCTTATGAGTGTTTGAATACTAAGAGAAGTTTGATGCTTGATGATTGTTTTGAGATATGGAGGTAATAATATCAAAGTCGTGCTAGTTGAGTAGTTGTGAATTTGAGAAATGCTTGTGTTGAAGTTTGCAAGTCCCGTAGCATGCACGTATGGTAAACGTTATGTAACAAATTTGAAACATGAGGTGTTCTTTGATTGTCCTCCTTATGAGTGGTGGTCGGGGACGAGCGATGGTCTTTTCCTACCAATCCATCCCCCTAGGAGCATGCGCGTAATGCTTGGTTTTTGATGACTTGTAGATTTTTGCAATAAGTATGTGAATTCTTTATGACTAATGTTGAGTCCATGGATTACACACACTCTCACCCTTCCATCATTGCTAGCCTCTTCGGTACCGTGCATTGCCCTTTCTCAGACTGAGAGTTGGTGCAAACTTCGCTGGTGCATCCAAACCCCGTGATATGATATGGATAAACCTCCTTATATCTTCCTCAAAACAGCCACCATACCTACCTATTATGGCATTTCCATATCCATTCCGAGATATATTTCCATGAAACTTTCCACCATTCCGTTTACCATGACACATTCATCATTGTCATATTGCTTAGCATGATCATGTAGTTGACATAGTATTTGTGGCAAAGCCACCGTTCATAATTCTTTCATACATGTCACTCTTGGTTCATTGCATATCCCAGTACACCGCCGGAGGCATTCATATAGTCATACTTTGTTCTAGTATCGAGTTGTAATCATTGAGTTGTAAATAAATATAAGTGTGATGATCATCATTTTCTAGAGCATTGTCCGAAGTGAGGAATAAAAAAAGATAGAAAGGCCATAAAAAAGGAAGAAAAAAATGAGAGAAAAAGAGAGAAGGGACAATGCTACTATCCTTTGCCACACTTGTGCTTCAAAGTAGCACCATAATCTTCATGATAGAGAGTGTCTTGTTTTGTCACTTTCATATACTAGTAGGAATTTTTCATTATAGAACTTGGCTTGTATATTCCAACAATGGGCCTGCTCAAGTGCCCTAGGTCTTCGTGAGCAACCAAGTTGGATGCACACCCACTTAGTTTCGTTTGTTGAGCTTTCATACATTTATAGCTCTAGTGCATCCGTTGCATGGCAATCCCTACTCCTTGCATTAACATCAATCGATGGGCATCTCCATGGCTCATTGATTAGCCTCGTTGATGTGAGACTTTCTCCTTTTTTGTCTTCTCCACATAACCCCCATCATCATATTCTATTCCACCCATAGTGCTATGTCCATGGCTCGCGCTCATATATTGCATGAAAGTTTATAGGTTTGAGATTACTAAAGTATGAAACAATTGCTTGGCTTGTCATCAGGGTTGTGCATGATGAGAGCATTCTTGTGTGACGAAAATGGAGCATGACTAAACTATATGATTTTGTAGGGATGGACTTTCTTTGGCCATGTTATTTTGTGAAGACATAATTGCTTAGTTAGTATGCTTGAAGTATTAATGTTTTTATGTCAATATAAACTTTTATCTTGAATCTTTCAGATCTGAATATTCATACCACAATTAAGAAGAATTACATTGAAATTATGTCTAGTAGCACTTCGCATCAAAATTTATCTTTTTATCATTTACCTACTCGAGGACGAGCAGTAATTAAGCTTGGGGATGCTTGATACGTCTCCAACGTATCTATAATTTTTGATTGCTCCATGCTATATTATCTACTGTTTTGGACAATATTGTGCTTTATTATTCACTTTTCTATTATTTTTGGGACTAACCTATTAACCGGAGGCCCAGCCCAGAATTGCTGTTTTTTTGCCTATTACAGAGTTTCGCATAAAATGAATATCAAACAGAGTCCAAACGGAATGAAACCTTCGGGAACGTGATTTTTGGAATGAACAAGATCTAGGAGACTTGGACCCTACGTAAGACAAGCTTCCAGGAGGCCACGAGGTAGGGGGGCGTGCCCACCCCCCCAGGGCACGCCCTCCACCTTCGTGGGCCCCATGTTGCTCCACCGATGTACTTCTTCCTCCTATATATACATACGTACCCCGAAACGATCAGATATGGAGCAAAAAACCTAATTCCATCGCCGCAACCTTCTGTACCCACGAGATCCCATCTTGGGGCCTGTTCCGGAGCGCCGCCGGAGAGGGCATCCATCACGGAGGGCTTCTACATCAACACCATAGCCTCTCCGATTAAGTGTGATTAGTTTACCTCATACCTTCGGGTCCATAGTTAGTAGCTAGATGGCTTCTTCTCTCTCTTTCTGGATCTCAATACAATGTTCTCCCCCTCTCTCGTGGAGATCTATTCGATGTAATCTTCTTTTTGCGGTGTGTTTGTTGAGACCGATGAATTGTGGGTTTATGATCAAGATTATCTATGAACAATATTTGAATCTTCTATGAATTCTTTTATGTGTGATTGGTTATCTTTGCAAGTCTCTTCGAATTATCAGTTTGGTTTGGCCTACTAGATTGATCTTTCTTGCAATAGGAGAAGTGCTTAGCTTTGGGTTCAATCTTGCGTGTCCTTTCCCAAAGGATGAGGGGCAGCAAGGCACGTATTGTATTGTTGCCATCGAGGTTGACAAGATAGGGTTTTATCATATTGCATGAATTTATCCCTCTACATCATGTCATCTTGCTTAAGTCGTTACTCTATTTTCGTGAACTTAATACTCTAGATGCATGCTGGAGTCGGTCGATGAGTGGAGTAATATTAGTAGATGTAGGCATGAGTCGGTCTACTTGTCTCGGACATGATGCCTATATACATGATCATACCTAGATATTCTCATAACTATGCTCAATTCTATCAGTTGCTCAACAGTAATTCGTTCACCCACCGTAAAATACTTATGCTCTTGAGAGAAGCCACTAGTGAAACCTATGGCCCCCGGGTCTATCTTCATCATATTAATCTTCCAACACTTAGTTATTTCCTTTGCTTTTTTACTTTGCTTTTATTTTACTTTGCATCTTTATCACAAAAATACGAAAAATATTATCCTATCATATCTATCAGATCTCACTCTCGTAACTGACCGTGAAGGGATTGACAACACCTTATCGCATTGGTTGCGAGGAGTTATTTGTTTTGTGTAGGTACGAGGGACTCGCGCGTAGCCTCCTACTGGATTGATACCTTGGCTCAAAAACTGAGGGAAATACTTACGCTACTTTGCTGCATCACCCTTTCCTCTTCAAGGAAAAACCAATGCAGTGCTGAAGAGGTAGCAAGAAGATTTATAGAAAATAGTCTTGATAACCCACAAGTATAGGGAATCGCAACAGTTTTCGAGGGTAGAGTACTCAACCCAAATTTATTTATTCGACACAAGGGGAGCCAAAGAATATTCTCAAGTATTAGTAGTTGAGTTGTCAATTCAACCTCACCTGGATAACTTAGTATCTGCAGAAAAGTGTTTAGTAGCAAAGTAATATGATAGTAGTGGTAACGGTAACAAAAGTAACGGTAGCAAAAGTAATATTTTTGGTGTTTTGTAGTGATTGTAACAGTAGCAACGGAAAAGTAAATAAGCGAAGAACTATATTTGAAAATCTCATAGGCATTGGATCGGTGATGGAGAATTATGCCGGATGCGGTTCATCATGTAACAATCATAACATAGGGTGACACAGAACTAGCTCCAATTCATCAATGTAATGTAGGCATGAATTCCGAATATAGTCATACGTGCTTATGGAAAAGAACTTGCATGACATCTTTTGTCCTACCCTCCCGTGGTAGCGGGGTCCTAATGGAAACTAAAGTAAATTAAGGCCTCCTTTTAATAGAGTACCGGAACAAAGCATTAGCACATAGTGAATACATGAACTCCTCAAACTAAGGTCATCACCGGGAGTGGTCCCGATTATTGTTACTTCGGGGTTGCCGGATCATAACACATAGTAGGTGACTATAGACTTGCAAGATAGGATCTAGAACACACATATATTCATGAAAACATAATAGGTTTCAGATCTGAAATCATGGCACTCGGGCCCTAGTGACAAGCATTAAGCATAGCAAAGTCATAGCAACATCAATCTCAGAACATAGTGGATACTAGGTATCAAACCCTAACAAAACTAACTCGATTACATGATAGATCTCATCCAACCCATCACCGTCCAGCAAGCCTATGATGGAATTACTCACGCACGACGGTGAGCATCATGAAATTGGTGATGGAGGATGGTTAATGATGACGACAGCGACGAATCCCCCTCTCCGGAGCCCCGAACGGACTCCAGATCAGCCATTCCCAAAGGCTTTCGGTCTTGGCGGCGGCTCCGTATCGTAAAACGCGATGAATCCTTCTCTCTGATTTTTTTCTCCCCGAAAGTGAATATATGGAGGTTGAGTTGAGGCCGGTGGAGCGTCAGGGGGCCCACGAGGTAGGGGGGCGCCCAGGGGGGCAGGCGCGCCCCCACCCTCGTGGACAGGGTGTGGGCCCCCTGATGTGGATTTTTCTTCCAGTGTTTTTGATATTTTCCGAAAAGATGTTTCGTGGAGTTTCAGGTCATTCCAAGAACTTCTGTTTCTGCACATAAATAACACCATGGAAAGGCTGCTGAAAACAACATCAGTCCGGGTTAGTTCCATTCAAATCATGCAAGTTAGAATCCAAAACAAGGGCAAAAGTGTTTGGAGAAGTAGATACGACGGAGATGTATCAACTCCCCCAAGCTTAAACCTTTGCTTGTCCTCAAGCAATTCAGTTGATAAACTGAAAGTGATAAAGAAAAACTTATACAAAATCTGTTTGCTCTTATTGTTGTAAATATGTAAATCCAGCATTCAAGTTTTCAGCAAAGATTATGACTAACCACATTCACAATAACTCTTAGGTCTCATGTTTACTCATATCAATGGCACAATCAACTAGCGAGCCAAAATAATAAATCTCGGATGACAACACTTTCTCAAAACACTCATGATATGATATAACAAGATGGTATCTCGCTAGCTGAGGGAGTCCCGGACTAGGGGGTGTCCGGATAGGCGGACTATCATCACGGCCGGACTCCAAGACTATGAAGATACAAGATTGAAGACTTCGTCCCGTGTCCGGATGGGACTTTCCTTGGCGTGGAAGGCAAGCTTGGCGATACGTATATGTAGATCTCCTACCATTGTAACCGACTCTGTGTAACCCTGACCTATCCGGTGTCTATATAAACCGGGGGGTTTTAATCCGTAGGACGAACAACAATCATACCATAGGCTAGCTTCTAGGGTTTAGCCTCCTTGATCTCGTGGTAGATCTACTCTTGTACTACCCATATCATCAATATTAATCAAGCAGGAGTAGGGTATTACCTCCATCGAGAGGGCCCAACCTGGGTAAAACATCGTGTCCCTTGTCTCCTGTTACCATCCGCCTAGACGCACAGTTCGGGACCCCTACCGAGATACGCCGGTTTGACACCGACATTGGTGCTTTCATTGAGAGTTCCTCTGTGCCGCCGCCATCGGTAGGATGCCTCATCTCGCCTTTAAAGACGATACCATCGCCAAAGAAGCCTTGGCCATGGGTCGACTCTTGCTAGGCGGTTTTCTCATGACCGCTAGTTCGCCGCCGCTACCGATTTATAACCTCTCGAGTCATCAAAACCAATCTCCATGTTAGTTCGGAACTTGCCGAACAGTTAGATCCGATCGAGCTCTCCTCCATAAACGAGCTCTTGGACCGCATCGCCGCCCTGGGAGTGGCCACAGATTACGACCGGATCGGGCCTAAACCGATCTGAGAGAGATCAACTCTCCCCAGGCTACCCATCATGTTGCTGTGATAGTGGAGCAATGCGGCGATTCTTCTTCTATCTTAAGGACTAGCCACGTCCGGATTCCCGATCCCTCCATGCCGGATTACCGCGGAGGGACGGATGTCGATCAAGCCCTGAACTTAAAGTCAGGCGGCGGGTCGGACTCATCGGATAGCACTCAAAAATCCGAACTTCCGAGTTCGGAAATTTCTCGGCCCTTGAGTCCTAAATTGGACGGGGTTCCGGATTTAGTGCCAGCCGCCCACCCAAACATTAGCGATCTCTCTCGAATTCGGCAAGAGCCCGCTGAAACAGTACATCATTACTGGGCTAGATTCCTCCTGGTTATGAACAGGATAAAGGACTGCCGAGAGGAGGACGCAATCCCAATTTTCTGCAATAATTGCACGGACAAGGGAATCCTAAACGCCATAAGTCGTCGTGAAATTACACGCTTTGTTGACTTGGTGACCATAGTACAAAAGTATTGTGCGATGGAGAGCGCCTGGAAAACCGAAAGTAAATTTTGGGATAATCCGGCCCCGAATACATCCCTAGTCCGGAACAAAAGGGTGCATCATTATCAAGCACCTGGGTTGAATACCAAAAAACCAAAACCCCCTAAAGGGTACGGAATCGTACTGGAGGGTTGGCTAAACGGACCCTGCAAAATTCATAGCACAGAGGGCGCCACTCCAACTCACAGCCTTCGAGCATGTTGGATACTACGGCAGGTGGCCAAAAGTGGCGAAGAGCTTCTAGCTTCGGAATCCCAGCCCAGCAACACTAGTACGGTGTTAACAGTCTTCGAGACTTTCGCATCAAATAACATGCGAAAACGAACACTCCGCAACCTTGCCGAAGTCTACCAAGTAGCAATAATAAATCCATGGAGTGACACGGCTATTACCTTTAATGCCAGTGACGAACCTAAATTCCGAACTGCCCGGGCACCGACCGCATTGGTCCTCAGCCCGATAGTGGACGGCTTTCGCCTTTCTAAGGTACTCATGGATGGCGGCAGCGGACTAAACCTCATCTATGAGGAAACCCTCCGAAAAATGGAAATAGACTGGAACCGCATTGAGCGAAGAAGCACAACCTTTAGAGGAATAATCCTAGCCGGCAAGCATGCTGCAGGAAAAATCACGCCGACGTAGTGTTTGGCTCGCGGACAATTACAGGTCCGAGGAGGTCACATTTCAAGTGGCCCGCTCAACAGCGGATATCATGCTTTATTAGGACGAGAGGCATTCACAATTTTTCAAGCTATACCCCATTATGGGTACATGAAGCTTAAAATGCCCGGACCTAACGGAATCATCACTCTCGCTAGTGATCCGAACATAGCACTCTGCTACCAAAACAATACAGCCGCACTAGCCCTCGAGGCACTATCCGCCCTAGCGGTCGAGGAACTCACCGCGATCGCCCACGGTGTCTGTGGACGATGTGATACTTGATAAAAGATCCAAGTCCACTTCTTTTAAACCAGCGGATGAAATAGTCAAATTCCAAGTCCACCCAACGGACCCTGCAAAGACGGCTTCCATTGGGGCACAATTAAACCCTGATGTAGACGCCGCACTACAAGAATTTCTACAAGAAAATTGGGACATCTTTGCCTGGCACCCTTCAGACATGCCAGGTATCCCACGTCGGCTGGCCGAGCACAGCCTAAATATCCTAAAAGGATTCAAGCCAGTCAAACAGGCTCTTCGGCGCTTTTCCGAACCCAAGAGACAGGCCATGGGAGAGGAGCTAGCCAAACTTTTGGAAGCCGGATTCATCAGAGATATAAAACATCCGGACTGGCTAGCAAACCTGGTGATGGTACCAAATAAGGATAAGTCCTGGCGCCTATGTGTTGATTTTAAAGACCTTAATAAGGCTTGCCCGAAGGATCCCTTCCCCCTCCCTCGAATTGATCAAATCATTGACGCTACAGCAGGACACGACTCATTGTGCTTCCTCGACGCGTACTCCGGCTACCACCAAATCAAGATGGCGGAGCCAGACCAAGCTCCAACATCATTCATCACTCCATACGGCCCGTTCTGCTTCAACACAATGCCCTTTGGGCTCAAAAACGCCGGCGCAACATATCAGCGCATGATTCAGACATGTCTGACAAACCAGATCGGCAAAACAGTGCAAGCATATGTAGATGACGTGGTCGTCAAAACCAAGCACGTCGAAACTCTAGTAGACGAATTGAGGCTCACATTCGACAATATTCGAAAATATGACATCAAGCTCAATCCGGAAAAATGCGTCTTGGCGTCCAAATTGAAAGCTCCTGGGTTTCATTGTGTCCGTAGAGGAATTGAAGCAAACCCAGCCAAGATCCGAGATCTGTCACAATTGGATATTCCAAAAGACCTCAAACAAATACAAAATTAATGGATGCGAGGCGGCTCTAAGCCGCTTTATTTCCCGATTGGGGAAAAGGCGTTACCCTTTACCGCCTCCTCCGCCGCACCAACACTTCGAGTGGATTTGATGCGCCACGGCGGACTCAAGAAATAAAGGCCATTTTGGCAACAACCGGTCTGGCCGCGTAACGTATGCGAACCAATGCTATTATATATCACCGCAACACATCAAGTTGTCAGTGCGGTGCTCGTTGTCGAACGAGAAACGGATGGACACCGGTTCCTTGTTCAAAAACCGGTTTATTATGTGTCCACTGTCCTAACTCCATGCAAGTCCCGGTACCCACACTATCAAAAGATAGCATATGCGGTGTTCATGGCATCCCGGAAGCTGCGACACTACTTTCAAGAGTGTTCGATAACGGTAGCCTCCGAAGTACCTCTTAACGACATTATAAACAACCGCGACGCGACAGGCCGGATTGCTAAATGGGCCATAGAGCTCCTTCCATTCGATATAACTTATAAGCCACGACGAGCTATTAAGTCGCAGGTTTTGGCCGACTTCGTGGCGAATGGACCGTCGAACTCCCTAAAGAGTACGGCGATACTCCAATTGGATCATGCACTTTGACGGCTCCAAAATGTTGGCGGCACGGGGGTGGCGTCGTCTGGACGTCCCCAACCGGGACATAGTCCAATCGCCCTTCAGATAATGTATACGAACTCCAACAACGCAGCGAATCGAGGCCCTACGCACGGCCTCCGGATGGCGATCTCCATGGGCATTCAACACCTAGAGGTGCGCGATTCAACCTCGCAATATCTCAACTAAACGGGGACTTTGATGCCAAAGATCCAAAAATGGCAGCATACCGCAATGCGGTCCTAAAAATGTCAGCACGGTTCGAAGGGCTCGAATTTCATCATATAGCCCGGGATAACAACCAGGCGGCGGATATATTGGCACGCATCGGTGCAAAACGCGATGCCGTCCCACCCAATATCTTTCTGGAACGGCTGTTCAAGCCATCTGTACTATGGGAAGGGGAGTCCGGCAATATCAATCCGGACCCAACCGCACTGCCTGACGCCGAACACTCTGACATAACCGGAGGCTCTGCCCCCGAGATAACACCCTCTGCTCACGAAATAATGGCGGTTATCGCCCCGTGGACGGAACCATTCCTAGCCTACCTAACTAGGCAGGAACTCCCTGAAGACCAAAATGAGGCTCGCTGCATAGTACGACGCTCTAAAGCCTATAAAGTCCATGAGGGAGAGCTTTATAAGAAAAGAACTACCGGAGTCCTTCAAAGGTGTATCTCCGAAGAGGAAGGGCGAAACCACTTGGCTGAAATTCATGCCGGACTGGGTGGGCACCACGCCGCAGCCCGAGCCCTTGTAGGCAAGGCCTTCCGTACAGGATTTTATTGGCCGACGGCCCGGCAGATCTTGCAGACTTAGTCCAACGATCGTCGGTTGCCGCTTTTCGTAACCAAAGCCACATGCCACCCACCGCCTTAAAAGTATACCCATCACCGGCCGTTCGCGGTGCAGGGGCTTGACATGGTTGGACCCCTCAAGGAGGAACCCACAAGCAAAAATACCTATTGGTCATGGTGGACAAATTCACCAAATGGATAGAGGCCAAGCACATTAAAGCGGCGAATCCGGACCAGTGATAGACTTCATATCGGGGTAGTGCACCGTTACGGTGTCCGCCACAGTATCATCACTGATAATGGCACCAACTTCACGGCCGATGAGGTCAAATCATGGTGCAAAAACATGAGCATCAAGCTCGATTACGCCTCAGTCTGTCACCCTCAAACCAACGGACAAGTCGAACGGGCAAATGGTCTAATCATGAGCGGCATTAAACCCAGACTAGTGCGGTCCCTCAAGGAATCTAACACGCACTGGGTTGAGGAGCTCGACTCCGTACTCTGGGGACTGCAGACCATGCCGAATCGTACTACCGGATTCACACCATTCTTCATGGTGTATGGCGCAGAGGCAGTCTTGCCCTGCGACATAATACATGACTCACCTCGCGTGCGCATGTACGAAGAAAGAGAAGCCGAGCTTGATCGACATGACAGTTTGGACGCATTGGAGGAGGAGCGCGACATGGCAAAAGCTCGTTCCGCATTCTATCAACAGTAGGCTTGAAGATATCAAAGCAGGGAAGTACGGGCCAAAGCTTATAACGTTGGCGAACTAGTTCTACGCCTGCCGGACAAGAAAAAGGACAAACTCAAGCCCAAATGGGAAGGTCCATTCATCATCGACCAGGTCCTGACCGGTGGAGCATACCGTCTGCGAAACGCATCGGATAACCGACTCGAGCCGAACCCATGGAACGCAGCCTGTCTATGAAGATTCTACGCCTAAGCGCCGGACTCCAAGTTCGTCTCCTTCCTCCGTCCGCATTCTTTATTTTTGCTTTTTGCTGTCTTTTATCTCTCTCCTTCCTCCTCCTTCTTCTTGTAGCCTCTAGAGGCTCGTTTGTGCTTTTTTTCCGCAACATTATATCCGGGGCTTCTTTAACGAAGCTTATTTATCTGAGCTTTCATGCCCAACACATGCTTAAACTTCCGCATGTACCTTTTATTCACCATTATATGCATCGATATGACTTAAGTTTTGGCCAAGCTAGGTTGCTCGCTCCTGTGCTTACCCCTCGCTCCCGATTGTTCGGCTAGGTGGTAAAGGAGCACCTCTGCGATTATTATTGCCGGTCAGCCGGATGTGTACCTCGACCGGATGAAGCCGAAAGCTAGCGTTCTTAAGGGAATATTCGGTCGGTGAACTGAAAGATGATTTTAACTATTTACCCATCTGCCCCGGATGATTTTCTGCTTTCCTAGCAGCTTTGACATGCACTTTAGGGCATGCATCCTAGCGAACGGAACCCTTAATGGAACTATTCTCCCTGGAAGATGTTTCTTACTACCCATGTAATATAACATAACTAGTTGGGCACTTGTCTGATACAGCAACAATGACCCCTACGCCTTGTCTCCATGCATACCACGGTTCTTATATAACCACGAAGGTATTCGGACACACTCCGGGCTATTGGGTCCGGAGGTCGAAACGAAAAGGTCCGCTATGACAAACGATCTACAATACGGCTAGAAGACAATTTTTTCATGTCATATTTTTACATAGTCAACTCGACTCATTGTATTCCTCCTCAATGTCATCTAATAGGCTATCTAATTTACAATCTTGCTGGGAATACTTGGCGGCCAATTCTACTTGGCCGTATACTAAGCTTACACGGATCTCCATCCCATCCGGCCCCATAGGTCCGACCTCGGCCATGTGGTTTGGGTCAGCCTTCATGTACCGCGTCTTTACCATGGCCCAGGCCTCCCTGGCGCCTTGACGGTAGGACGATATCTTCCACAGCCGAAAGCGCCGCCGTGCTCCTTGAAGCCGCTCTGCCAGCTCCCCAATGCCTTCGGGCAGGGAGATAGATGGCCACAAGGCCTGGCCGATGCTTTTCATCACCTACCGGACTCGTTCGTGCAGCTGCCGCAGTTCGGGAAGAAGATCACCCGAAGAATTGGGCATCTCCTCCTCAGGACGACCTGTGGGCAAACCTACATACATGTTTTTGTTAGTCGCCTTCCTCGCCGAACTCTTTCAAAGTTTGTTCAAGCACTTACTAAAAATGCCGCGACGAAGCCGCCGATTCTCCTTTACGGAGTCAGATAACTGGGCACGAACGTCCTTTAGTTCCTCACCCAGCTTGGTGTTGGCGTCTTGGTGGTTATTCTTCTCCTGCCGCACCCTCGTAAGCACGCTCTTGCCGGCCTTTAACTGGCGTAAGAGCTATTGCTTGTCCGGATCTAGTCCGGCGCCATCTGCAATGTTTTTGTCAGATTTACACACTCGCCGCACTTCATAAATTATTTATCTTCCAAGCGATATTACCCGAGGGGTCTCTGGGCTCCCCGAGGCGGCTAGTGCGGCCTCAAGTTGGGCCTGCACTCTTCCAGCTCTGGGGGCAGTCGGGTATTCTTTTCTCGTAAGATCTCAGATAACAAAAGATCCTTAAATCAGTTATTCTAACTATTTTAAGTCTCGGGCTACTGGCATATATAATCACAAACTTCCGTACCGTATGTCCTTCACATACTGCTCCGTGGCTCGCTAGACCATCTTGAGTGGCACGGAGGTGCGATCTCCAATCAAAGGCATTCGAGGCCTCTTGGGAGAAACATGCGCCACGAAGAACTGTCCGGCGGCGCCTGTGATTCAAGGCGCTCTCCACCTCGGAGTTGGTGGCGGACAACCTGTCGGCATCCTCTCGTCGGAGGAGCATCCGACGACGTCTCGTGCTCGCCTCAGCCTCCGGACCCGCTTTGAAGCTTGTCCAAAGAAGGCTCGATCGGCAACCTCTCCGGACTCGGTCCGCGAGCGCTTTTTCCGAAAAGAGCATCAGCGTTAGTACGCCTTCCAGGAATCTATCCCGGGAGTATGGTGACATGCCATACCGCTATGGCGGAGTTTCGATCCGACCGCACTTCTTTTTTCTTCTTGAGGCCGCGCCCTTTGTTGGCCAGTCCGCGCTGGCTCGGCTTCCTGCCTCGAAGATACCCCCTGTGAAGCACCATTGGTATACGGTGATAAAAAATAAGCATGGACGGGTCGTTATCAGGGTTTTGGGATCTCGGTCTCATTTACCTGTGAGGCTGGAAGTATTCTGGGGTAATCAGCCGTAATGGCAACCAACGCATTGTCGATGCTAAGTTGGTGGAATACCCCGTCGATCAACTCCACCTTTATATCTGGATCCTCTTCGGAGGTCGGATCGAGGGACCGTTCCGGATCCTCGGGTTGTGGGGGCGGGCTGTGTATCTTCTCCACAGTCCGGCGCAGTTCCTGCGCGGAAACCGCTAAATGAGATATTTAACCATGGGAACATGGATCGGACAGGTCACAAAGATGTTTGCTTACCCAGTTTCGAGGATTATTCGAAGAAAACTCCTTCAGTGGATTGACACGGAGGAAATCCTCCTCCTCCCTTTATACATGGCGCATAAGATTTTCACCAGTTCGGTGACCGATCCTGCCCTTTGCGGCCTTGGCGGGTGGCATCGCCCTCCCGCTGAAGTCCCACATGGGTGGCCCCTGATTGGAGCGGCTGCACTCCTCATAATGCAGATTGCCATGACTCCTGTCATGGTCAATCCGCATGAGCCAATAACCTTATTCGGCTCATCAAATAACGGACATCCCGGTCATCTTCTCTCCGGGGCTCGAGGGCGCCAGCTTAGGCGCTTCTTCAGAGGAGCATTGCTGAACTCCGGAAGGCCGATCCAACAGGATCCGCAGCGGACGCCCTCCATGTAAAACCATTCAAGGCCAGTCTTGGACGCCTCCTTGGGGTTCCGGATAGGTATCCGTCCCGGCGATGCGCCATAGCTCGCTCCGCCCACTTGATATATTGACCCTCATGAGAACGGGGTACTAGGCGAATATTCTCTTCCACAGCCCAAATGAGCCTCGACGCCAAGAATAGTTCGCAAAGGGCCACGAAGCCCGCGATGTGCAGGATGGAGGCAGGAGTAAGGTGGTGCAATTGGAGGCCGTAGAACTCCAAGAGCCCCCGGAGAAACGGATGGATGGGAAATCCGAGTCCTCTTACTAGATAAGAGATGAAGCATACCCGCTCTCCTTTAGAGGGATCGGGGACTCTCTCCGCTTGCTTTCCGCCCTTGTAGGTGGCAAGTCCAGCTCGAACCGGGACCATGAAGGCCGGGGGAAGAAATCCCTTGGCTTGGAGTATGACTAGCTCGCTATGCGGGACTGAGCATCTCTCCCAACTTCCTGGCTAAGGGCTGGGAGCGCGAGAGGAGGAGCCGTGTCGACTGTCCATGATGGAATGGGCTTTGGTCAGAGGCGCTCCGATGAAAGCTCGCAAAGGGGGGATGGTGTGACTCAGATCTAGATCCTTGCCCCTTTTATAGGCGGCTCATTTGCGCGTCTAGGGGGGTAATTGTAAAATTACCCTGTCTTTTCGCATTCATTCAAACACGTGGAAGATGGCCATTATTGGGCGTAGAAGCCGAGGAGCGCAGCATTTATCAGAAGCGGACACTATTCGACAAGTATATGGAATTTGGAGAAGAACCCGCCGCAATGCCGAAGACAATCAACGCGCCGACTCATCGCTATTGACGCCTTTGGTTCGGGGCTACCGAGGAGTCCCGGACTAGGGGTGTCCGGATAGCGGACTATCGCCACGGCCGGACTCCAAGACTATGAAGATACAAGATTGAAGACTTCGTGACGCGGTCCGGATGGGACTTTCCTTGGCGTGGAAGGCAAGCTTGGCGATACGGACATGTAGATCTCCTACCATTGTAACCGACTCGTGTAACCCTAACCTATCCGGTGTCTATATAAACCGGAGGGTTTTAGTCCGTGAGGACTAACAACAATCATACCATAGGCTAGATTCTAGGGTTTAGCCTCCTTGATCTCGTGGTAGATCTACTCTTGTACTACCCATATCATCAATATTAATCAAGCAGGAGTAGGGTATTACCTCCATCGAGAGGGCCCAAACCTGGGTAAAAACATCGTGTCCCTTGTCTCCTGTTACCATCCACCTAGACGCACAGTTCGGGACCCCCTACCTGAGATCCGCCAGTTTTGACACCGACACTAGCCCTTTCTGAGACCGCAAAACATAAATGCAGAGCACCTTTAAAGATCAAGGACTGACTAGACATTGTAATTCATGGTAAAAGAGATCTAGTCATAGTCATACCCAATATAAATTAATAGTAATGGATGCAAATGACAGTTGCGCTCTCCAGCTAGTGCTCTTTAATAAGAGGGTGATGACTCAACATAAAGGTAAATAGATAGGCCCTTCGCAGAGGGAAGCAGGGATTTGTAGAGGTGCCAGAGCTCGGTTTTGAAATAGAGATAAATAATATTTTGAGTGGCATACTTTCATTGTCAACATAACAACCAAGAAATGGCGATATCTTCCATGCTACACACATTATAGGCGGTTCCCAAACAGAATGGTAAAGTTTATACTCCCTCTCCACCAACAAGCATCATTCCATGGCTTGCTCGAAACAACGAGTGCCTCCAACTAGCAATAGTCCCAAGGGGAGTTTTGTTTGCAATTATTTTGATTTAGTTTGCATAAAGCATGGGACTGGGCATCCCGGTGACCAGCCATTTTCTCGTGAGTGAGGAGCGGAGTCCACTCCTCTTGAGAATAACCCGCCTAGCATGGAAGATACGGACAGCCCTAGTTGATACATAAGCTATTCGAGCATACAAAACAGAATTTCATTTAAAGGTTTGGAGTTTGGCACATACAAATTTACTTGGAACGGCAGGTAGATACCGCATATAGGAAGGTATAGTGGACTCATATGGAATAAATTTGGGGTTTAAGGGATTGGATGCACAAGCAGTATTCCCGCTTAGTACAAGTGAAGGCTAGCAAAAGACTGGGAAGCCACCAACTAGAGAGCGACAACAGTCATGAATATGCATTAACATTAATAAACATTGAGTACAAGCATGAGTAGGATATAATCCACCATGAACATAAATATCGTGAAGGCTATGTTGATTTGTTCAACTACATGTGTGAACATGTGCCAAGTAGAGTCACTTAATTCATTCAAAGGAGGATACCACCCCACTATACCACATCACAACCATTTTAATAGCATGTTGGCACGCAAGGTAAACCATTATAAGTCATAGCTAATCAAGCATGGCACAAGCAACTATGATCTCTAATTGTCATTGCAAACATGTTTATTCATAATAGGCTGAATCAGGAACAATGAACTAATCATACTTACAAAAACAAGAGCGGTCGAGTTCATACCAGCTTTTCTCATCTCAGTCAGTCCATCATATATCATCATAATTGCCTTTCACTTGCACGACCAAACGAAGTGAATAATAATAAGAGTGCACGTTCATTGGACTAAGCTGGAATCTGCGAGCATTCAATAAACAGGAGAACACAAGGCAATATGGGTTCTTGGTTAAATCAACAATAATGCATATAAGAGCCACTTCAACAATTTAATTATGGTCTTCTCCTATAGACCCCCAAAGAAAATAAAAGAAATAAAACTATTTACACGGGAAAGCTCCCAACAAGCAAAAGAAAAATGGGAAATCTTTTTGGGTTTTCTTTTAGTTATTACTACTACAACAAGAAAAGTAAACTAACTAAAAGCTACTACTATTTTTTTGGTTTTTCTTAAATTTTAACAAACACACAAGAAGAAAGCAAGAAAAAGAAAATAAACTAGCATGGATATTACAGTGAAAAAGTATGAGCACCGACATCTAGCAATGAGTGTGTGTGAACATAAATGTAATGTCGGTGAGAAATACGTACTCCCCCAAGCTTAGGCTTTTGGCCTAAGTTGGTTCATTGCCAAGGATGGCCTAGCGGATACCCGTAGGTGTAGCTGGGATCGTACTGCGATGCAGCGGTTATCGCCTCCTGAGCTGCAGCGTGGCGGCGAGCTGCCTCCGCCCTCCTCTCGTACTCATCTGCCTCCTCTCTGGTAATAAAATGTCTTCCTTTTGCCTGATAATCAAAGAAGGCAGTTGCAGGGAGAGTAATACGGATATCATGACATCTGTCAGAGATTAAGCAATATCAGAGAGGTGATTCATTCCTCTCGACAAACTGGTGTTAGACCATAGAATTATAGTCTAAATAAGTAGGAGGCAACTCAATATCATCCTCACGAACGTCCACACCAAGAAAATCAGCTAAACGGGTTGCATAAATTCCACCAAAGAAATCTCCATTAAATCTATTATTATGCAACCTACATGCAACAATGGCTCCTAAATTATAAGATTTGTCTCCTAACACAGCACTCCTAAGAACACTAAGGTCAGGGACACACATATGACATGCTTCATCTTTACCATTTATTCACCTACCTATGAAGAGAGCAAAATAATGTATAGCAGGAAAGTGAATGCTCCCTATGGTAGCTTGTGCTATATCTCTAGATTCCCCCACGGTTATACCAGCAAGAAAGTTTCTAAATTCAGATTTACGGGGTTCACTAACACTACCCCATTGTGGAAGTTTGCATGTAGAAGTAAAATCCTCTAACTCCATGGTATACGATTTTTCATAAAGATCGAACAGGACAGTTGGAGAATTACGTGAAGATGAAAATTCAAACCTCCTCGTAAATGAACTAGTGAGATGATGGTATTGGCTGCACTTCTCTGCCTCAAAGCTCACAAGATTAGCGTTACGCAAATATGAGTTAAATTCTTCCTTGATTCCTGCTCGATCCATAAAATTTTCTGAAGGCCATTCACAGGGCCGCACTGGAGCATCCCTTGGTGGCTCCTCATCAGCATCACGCATTGCAAGCCTGGGTCCTTGCTTCCTTGAAGAACCACCTTGGAACATTTTCCTAAGCATATTTCTTTCTCTGAAAAATTTCTGAAATTTTTAGTAACTTCAAACAAAAGTGAACCAAGCTCAACAAAATTGATAGCAACTACTCCCTACAAGTGCCTAGAGACTACATCATGCATTAGAACTACTTGGAACCATATAAATTTGACATGCAAGCTCAAGAACATGGTCACCTAGGTAGCACAAATTTGCAATGAATAAAGCACTAGAGCAAAAACTAATTGGACCAATGGAGGAGTCACATACCAAGGAACAATCTCCCCAAGCAGTTTTGTGAGAGGTGCTTTGAGCAAGGAGATCGAAAATCACATCAAAATGAGCTAGAACTCATGCTTGAGCTGGATATTGGTGTTTGTGGGAGGAAGAAGGAGTGTATGGGTGCAGGAATAAGTGGAGGAGGGCCACCGTGGGCCCACGAGGCAGGGGGGCGGCGCCTGGGGGTAGGCGCGCCTCCACCCTCGTGGCCAGTGCTTGCCCTCCTGCTATGTTCTCAGTGCTGAAGTTCTCAAATATTCTAGAAAAATCATATTCCATTTTCGGGCATTTGGAGAACGTTTATTTTCGGGTATTTTATATTGCATGATAAATCAGAAAATGCATGTAAAAATACTATTTTTACTTTATTTCACTAAATAACAGAAAGTAGGAGGGTATAGAAGGTTGTGCCTTCTAGTTTCATCCATCTCATGCTCATAAAAAAGAATCCACTAACAAGGTTGATCAAGTCTTGTTAACAAACTCATTCCGAATAACATGGAACCGGAGAAATTTCGAATAACACTATGTTACCTCAACGGGGATATGCACATCCCCATTAATAAGAATATCATATTTCTTCTTGATAGTAGGAAGAGGAAATTCAAAACCTCCAAAAATAATTGATGGAAAATTTTCAATGGAGTTGATACTATGAACTTGAGGTTGTTTCCTCGGAAAGTGTACCGTATGCTCACTACCATTAACATGAAAAGTGATATTGCCTTTGTTGCAATCAATAACAGCCCCTGCAGTATTCAGAAAAGGTCTTCCAAGAATGATAGACATGCTATCGTCCTCGGGAATATCGAGAATAAGAAAGTCTATTAAAATAGTAACGTTTGCAACCACAACATGCACATCCTCACAAATACCGACAGGTATAGCAGTTGATTTATCAGCCATTTGCAAAGATATTTAAGTAGGTGTCAACTTATTCAAGTCAAGTCTACGATATAAAGAGAGAGGCATAACACTAACACCGGCTCCAAGATCACATAAAGCAGTTTTAACATAATTTATTTTAATGGAGCATGGTATAGTAGGTACTCCTGGATCTCCAAGTTTCTTTGGTATTCCACCCTTAAAAGTATAATTAGCAAGCATGGTGGAAATCTCAGCTTCCGGTATATTTCTCTTATTTGTAACAATATCCTTCATATACTTAGCATAAGGATTCATTTCGAGCATATCAGTTAATCACATACGCAAAAAGATAGGTCTAATCATTTCAGCAAAGCACTCAAAATCCTCATCATCCTTTTTCTTGGATAGTTTGGGAGGAAAAGGCATGGGTTTCTGAACCCAAGGTTCTCTTTTTTTACCATGTTTCCTAGCAACAAAGTCTCTCTTATCATAACATTGATTCTTTGATTGTGGGTTATCAAGATCAACAACAGGTTCAATTTCTACATCATTATCATTACTAGGTTGAGCATCATCATGAACATCTTCATTAACATTTTCATTAGGTTCATGTTCATTACCAGATTGTGTTTCAGCATCAGAAATAGAGATATCATTTGGATACTCAGGTGGTTCAGCAATAGGTTCCCTAGAAGCATGCAAAGTCCTATCATTTTTCTTTTTCTTCTTTTTAGAAGGACTAGGTGCATCAATATTATTTCTCTGAGAATCTTGCTCAATTCTCTTAGGGTGGCCTTCAGGATACAAAGGTTCCTGAGTCATTCTACCAGTTCTAGTAGCCACTCTAACAACATAATCATTATTCTTACTAATCATTTCATTTAGCAGATCATTTTGAGCTTTAAGTACTTGTTCTACTTCAGCGGTAACCATAGAAGCATGTTTACTAATGAGTTTAAGTTCACCTTTAACATTAGACATATAATCACCCAAGTGTTCTAGCGTATCGGAATTGTATTTCATTTATCTTCCAAAATAAGCATTGAAGTTTTCTTGCTTGACAATAAAATTATCAAACTCTTCTAAGCATTGTCTAGCAGACTTATAGTGATGAATATCACCTTCATCAAATCTATAGAGAGAATTTACCTTTACTACCTGTGTCGGGTTATCAAGACCATGAGTTTCTTCAATAGGTAATGGATTAGGATCATATACTTCTTCATCAGGCGGTAAATTAACGCCATGTATTTCCTCAATAGGAGGTAAATTCTTAACGTCTTCAGCTTTAATACCTTTTTCTTTCATAGATTTCTTTGCCTCTTGCATATCTTCAGGACTGAGAAATAGAACACCTCTCTTCTTCGGAGTTGGTTTAGGAATTGGCTCAGGAATTGGCCCAGGAGCTGGCTCAGGAAGTGTCCAATTATTTTCATTTGTCAACATATTATTCAACAGAATCTCAGCTTCATCTGGTGTTCTTTCCCTGAAAACAGAACCAGCACATCTATCCAGGTAATCTCTGGAAGCATCGGTTAATCCATTATCAAAGATATCAAGTATTTCATTTTTCTTGAGAGGATGATCAGGCAAAGCATTAAGTAACTTGAGAAGCCTCCCCCAACCTTGTGGGAGACTCTCTTCTTCAATTTGCACAAAATTATATATTTCCCTCAAAGCAGCTTGTTTCTTATGAGCAGGGAAATATTTAGCAGAGAAGTAATAAATCATATCCTGGGGACTACGCACACAACCAGGATCAAGAGAATTAAACCATATCTTAGCATCACCCTTTAATGAGAACGGAAATATTTTAAGGATATAAAGGTAGCGAGATTTCTCATCATTAGTGAACAGGGTGGCTATATCATTTAATTTAGTAAGATGTGCCACAACAGTTTCAGATTCATAGCCATGAAAAGGATCAGATTCAACCAAAGTAACTATATCAAGATCAACAGAGAATTCATAATCCTTATCAGTAACACAGATAGGTGAAGTAGCAAAAGCAGGGCCAGTTTTCATTCTAGCATTAAGAGATTGCTGCTTCCATTTAGCTAATAACCTCTTGAGTTCATATCTATCTTTGCAAGCTAAAATAGCTAAAGCAGCTTCTTTTTCAAAAACATAACCCTCAGGGATAACAGGCGATTCATAATTATTAGGAGGAGAGTCTTCATCATCACTTTCATCAATATTATCAGTTTCAATAATTTCATTCTCTCTAACCCTAGCAAGTTGTTCCTCAAGAAATTCACCAAGTGGCACAGTAGCATCAAGCATAGAAGTAGTTTCATCATAAGTATGATGCATAGCAGAAGTGGCATCATCATGCATAGCAGGTTTAAGTGTCGCAAGCTTACTCAAAACAGAAGGTGAATCAATTGTAGAGCTAGATGGCAGTTCCTTACCTCCCCTCGTAGTTGAGGGATAAATTGTTGTCTTAGCGTCTTTCAAGTTCTTCATAGTGACCAGCAGATATAAATCCCAAGTGACTCAAAGAATAGAGCTATGCTCCCCGGCAACGGCGCCAGAAAATCTTCTTGCTACCTCTTGAGCACTGCATTGGTTTTTCCTTGAAGAGGAAAGGGTGATGCAGCAAAGTAGCGTAAGTATTTCCATCAGTTTTTGAGAACCAAGGTATCAATCCAGTAGGAGGCTACGCGCGAGTCCCTCGTACCTACACAAAACAAATAACTCCTCGCAACCAACGCGATAAGGGGTTGTCAATCCCTTCACGGTCACTTACGAGAGTGAGATCTGATAGATATAATAGGATAATATTTTTGGTATTTTTGTGATAAAGATGCAAAGTAAAATAAAAGCAAACTAAAAAGCAAAGGAAATAACTAAGTGTTGGAAGATTAATATGATGAAGATAGACTGGGGGGCCATAGGTTTCACTAGTGGCTTCTCTCAAGAGCATAAGTATTTTACGGTGGGTGAATGAATTACTATTGAGCAATTGACAGAATTGAGCATAGTTATGAGAATATCTAGGTATGATCATGTATATAGGCAGCACGTCCGAGACAAGTAGACCGACTCCTGCCTGCATCTACTACTATTACTCCACTCATCGACCGCTATCCAAAGATGCATCTAGAGTATTAAGTTCATGAAAACAGAGTAACGCCTAAGCAAGATGACATGATGTAGAGGGATAAATTCATGCAATATGATAAAACCCCATCTTGTTATCCTCGATGGCAACAATACAATACGTGCCTTGCTGCCCCTCATCACACCGGGAAAGGACACCGCAGATTGAACCCAAAGCTAAGCACTTCTCCTATTGCAAGAAAGATCAATCTAGTAGGCCAAACCAAACTGATAGTTCGAAGAGACTTGCAAAGATAACCAATCATACATAAAAGAATTCAGAGAAGATAATCTTGATCATAAACCCACAATTCATCGGTCTCAACAAACACACCACAAAAAGAAGATTACATCGAATAGATCTCCACGAGAGAGGGGGAGAACATTGTATTGAGATCCAAAACTAGAGAAGAAGCCATCTAGCTACTAACTATGGACCCGATGGTCTGAGGTAAACTACTCACACTTCATCGGAGAGGCTATGGTGTTGATGTAGAAGCCCTCCGTGATGGATGCCCCCTCCGGCGGAGCTCCGGAACAGGCCCCAAGATGGGATCTCGTGGGTATAGAAGGTTGCGGCGGTGGAATTAGGGTTTTGGCTCCGTCTCTGATCATTTGGGGGTACGTAGGTATATATAGGAGGAAGAAGTATGTCGGTGGAGCAACGTGGGGCCCACGAGGGTGGAGGGCGCACCCTGGGGGGGGCGCGCCCCTACCTCGTGGCCTCCTGGAAGCTTCTCTTACGTAGGGTCCAAGTCTCCTAGATCTTGTTCGTTCCAAAAATCACGTTCCCGAAGGTTTCATTCTGTTTGGACTCCATTTGATATTCTTCTTATCCGAAACTCTGAAATAGGCAAAAAACAACAATTCTAGACTGGGCCTTCGGTTATTAGGTTAGTCCCAAAAATAATATAAAAGTGAATAATAAAGCCCAATATTGTCCAAAACAGTAGATAATATAGCATGGACCAATCAAAAATTATAGATACGTTGGAGACGTATCAAGGAGGTTGAAGGACCGCGGCGCGACTGCGCGTATGGTGGTGAAGGAGTTCGTCAGGCGCCGAGTCGCTCCGCTTTAGCGCCATTCCCGCCTGATGTGGGCCTTGCTCAGCAGTCAGGACTGTCGGTGTCAAAACCGGCGGATCTCGGGTAGGGGGTCCCGAACTGTGCGTCTAAGGCAGATGGTAACAGGAGACAGGGGACACAATGTTTACCCAGGTTCGGGCCCTCTTGATGGAGGTAATACCCTACTTCCTGCTTGATTGATCTTGATGATATGAATACTACAAGAGTTGATCTACCACGAGATCGTAGAGGCTAAACCCTAGAAGCTAGCCTATGGTATGATTGTTGTTGTCCTACGGACTAAACCCTCCGGTTTATATAGACACCAGAGGGAGCTAGGGTTACACAGAGTCGGTTACAAGGGAGGAGATCTACATATCCGTATTGCCAAGCTTGCCTTCCACGCCAAGGAGAGTCCCATCCGGACACGGGTCTAAGTCTTCGATCTTGTATCTTCATAGTCCAACAGTCCGGCCAAAGGATATAGTCCGGCTCTCCGAGGACCCCCCCAATCCAGGACTCCCTCAGTAGCCCCTGAACCAGGCTTCAATGACGATGAGTCCGGCGCGCAGATTGTCTTCGGCATTGCAAGGCGGGTTCCTCCTCCGAATGCTCCATAGAAGATTTTGAACACAAGGATAGTGTCCAGCTCTGCAAAACAAGTTCCACATACTACCGTAGAGAGAATAATATTTCCACAAATCTAATCTGCTGACGACTCTTCATAACGTGAGATCACACCACGGCCTGATCATTATTCGAACCGTTTTTCTCAATCAGCCTGCCACTTCATGTTTTGCGAGGCAATTTTATTGGCACGTCTTGTCGAAGCAGAGATCGTGTCCCCCTTATTACGGGATTCTCATCAATACGGATGTGGGTAAAACAATCATGCCCGTTGGTATGACTCTTCGATTTTAGGCAAGTCCGAAATGACCACGAGGAGGACGCTTGATATTCACCCTCTTTATAAAAGAGGCCAAGGCCTGTCCTTTTTCTTCTCGAACTCAATTAAATCCTTCCCCCGCCTCGAGTTTCAACACCCAAGGCTCAGGTCAGGCGCTTCGGACATTCAACCATGTCCGGATCCAACCTTCAAGATCGGTGGATGCCCTCCTTTGTCACAGAGGAAGACATCAAGAAGCTAAGAGAGGCTAGGTATTTGACCGCCGAAATCTTGCACAGGCTACCTGCTCGAGGGCAGGTCATTCCCACTCCCGAGCCCGGCGAGAGCGTCATATTCATCTCTAACTTCCTCCGAGGGCTAGGCCTTGTTCTAGATCCCTTTGTTAGGGGGCTCATGTTCTATTACAGGCTGGATTTCCATGACCTGGCCCCGGATTCCATCCTTCACATATCGTCGTTCATCTTCGTGTGTGAAGCCTTCCTCCGCATTACCCCACACTTCGGCTTATGGCTCAAGACCTTCAACGTGAAGCCGAAGATGATTGGGGGGTGACACACAGAGTGCGGAGGTGCCGTAATAAGAAAAGGCGCCGATTTTTCATGGCCATAGGGTTCCTTCCCGGAGGTGTCCAGTTTATGGCAACGGGAGTGGTTTTACATCACAGCCCCACGTGGTACTAAGTGGGTGGCCGCCCCTGCCTTTCGCTCGGGCCCCCCGCCACAACTGATGTCATGGATCAACAAGGGGCTGGACTGGGGGCCAGTAAATGATGTGCCGATATTGCGAGTCGCATCGAGATCTCTTCGAGAGATGTCACCTGGTCACGGTAATGCAAGTCATGCTAGTTCGTCGAGTCCCGCCTTGCAAACGTCGACCCCTCCGCATGTGGGAGTTCAACCCGGAAGGACCGCGAGCTATTCAACACTTCTTCGGCATGACGCTTGAAGAGATGTACAAATTGTTCTTCGGACCACAAATAAGGTGTCCGGATACCACTGAGGATGCGGGCCTGAGCTGCAATTGTCCAGATACCCAAGTAAGTAGTCCTTCGGCCGAACATGTTGTCTCTTTATTTATCACACCATCATTTTGAAAAGTCGCTCTCTGACCAGGACTGGGTAAAAAAGGCGAAGATGATAAGGTGTTCGGCCCCCCTTCCCGAAGGCTCAGCAGATCCAGTACTGGCCAGAATGCTTGAGCTTGCGCCTTATCAAGCGTCCTCAGGGGAAGATAAAGGGGGGAACAAAGAGGCTAAAAGCGAGCCTCGCTCATTATTCATCCAAACCAAGGGAATTAGCGCCTCCGCGAAGGAGGATAACCGGGGAGAAGAATCTGAAATTCCCTCTCACGAGGGAAGGAAGAGGACCGCCTCTGAAGATTCGGAAACAATGGTTTCCAAACGAGGGAAGAAATCTTCGCCAGAGGGTCCTGCCTCGGACGGTACCCTTGCCGCACAGTGCCCGCAAGGGGATCAACCCTCCACTGAGTTGTAAGTAAACAAAAGTACTTAATAGTAAAAATATCCTACTTTACTTCTGAGGACAATAACTGAAGCATATATCTTGTAGTTCGGATCGTAGCCCTTCTCGACAGAGTTCGTCTTCAGGGGATCTTCTTCCGGAGATGATGGAGAGCGAAACACCTCCCCATGCCTCCCCGCCTCATGAGGCGGGCGACCCTGAGGTGTCGTCACGGAGGATTTCTCCTGATCTGCCAAGGCCAGAGGGTAATCCTTCGGCCACCCAAAGTTTGGAGGCCGGGACCGTCCGGTGCGCGACCCGACGCACTGAAGGATCTGCTATCTCAGAAGCACATCGTATGCTAATGGGTACGGTGGTTGAGAGGATTTCGTCCGCCGAAAGCGGGCTACATGAAGCTTTTATGAGCCTACTGAGAGGCTTTGAGGTACGCAAAGTAGTATATCTTTTTGATGGTACCGCACGCGCTAGGTGTGCCATATGCAGATAGTAGCCCCTGAGACTCTGGTTGCTGCCGAAAACGGCGGCAAACAGAGGATCGTAGTCCCAGGTAGTAATCATGCCGCCTTCATGTGCAGGTGGCGGAAGGTCCGGTGGCTAGCCGGACTAGTGAGTTTGCCGAGCTGAAGTGGCAACTTGATGCGGCAGATGCCGACAACGTGCTTGTAAACAAGCGGCTCGATGAGGCATAGGGTATGTGATTTCTCCGGTGATCAACACATAGTAAGAGGAGCATGATGGTAGTATCTTGAATATGTTGCAACTGTAGATGGAGCTGCCGCCGTGGAGACCCTTCGGGCGGAACTTGCCCGAGCCAAGGAACAAGCCAGGAAGAGTGATGCGGCCGCTCTAAAGGCGGTCGAAGAGCTGAGAACCGAACAGGCTGCGCATTGCCAACGCAAGGATAAAATAGCCAAGATGGCCGTTGAGTTGAAAGATGCTGCCGATCGTTATGAGCTTGTTGAAAAGGAAAGCCAAGCGAAGGCGACGGACCTGGAGAAGGCCATGGTAGTGGCCAAGGAAGCCCGCTCTAAAATCAGAGCGGCGAAGGAGGAGCTGCGTCAAGCTGGAGATATCACGGCTGGGAAGCCCTTTTTGTTGCGGGCGAAGTTCGGAGATCTGAAGTATGCCCTTCTCGATCAATTATGGAGTTCTGCGAACGCATACATGGATTTGGCAGCGAGTGCTGCTGATGCGGCCGAGTTTTTCAAAGATCAAAAAGATCGTGAAGTGGAAAAGCTGTTCTGGTCGCAGTTCAATGTTCCGATGCGACCGCTGCTGTTGAGTGAGCGAATGACCGAGTGGGCCGAGCTCCATAGGTTGTCCGGGCTTGCCATGAGGTCCGTTGTGGATCATCTTTGGCCGGAAGGACCAAGGCCGAATAGTTATTTTGGCTTAGTGCAACGATTCCTTGGTACTGTGCCGCATATCGATGCTATGAAGAGGTCGGCGTGCATAGAGGGTGCACGGATGGCCCTTGCCCGTGTCAAGACATACTGGGCAGAGATGGAGGCTACCGCTATTGCAACCCAGAGTTCGACCGTAGGCCGAGTATCGACCGAGCACTACTTTGAAGAAGTTATCGAAGGCGCTCGTTTAATAGAGGCTCAGTGCTCGAAGAGTATCATGTTCTAGTGACATCTATCTCCATTGAAAGGACGATGTTATTTGAATTGTAAAGACTGTGTTTATACTTTTGCCTGAAAGTATTATTATGCCTCCTATGCGGTTGTTTATGTGTGTGTGTGTGTGTGTCTATATATATATATATATATATATATATATATATATATATATATATATATATATATATATATATATATATCTATTATTCATTACGCTGTACAGAATATTATTCTGCTACCCTACTTGAACTTATGAATTCAAGCGTTGAACTGATGAAATTCGAGCGGTTGAACTGATGCTTTCTGTTGCTGTTAAAAATCGTCTTCTTTAGTTCAAATTTTTTTGCAATTTTTTTTGTCAAAACGGGGCGTGTAATATATCATTGGAAAGCCCTTGACACTCACATTACAATCTTATAATTTGTTTTTACAAAAAAATTATGATTTAAGAGCTGTTTTGAAAAAATTGTTTTTTTTTTCAAAACCGAAAACGTGAATCGTATTTTGGACTTAATTTTCAAATGGTTTGTCGGAATTGAGAAAATGAGATGGCGTTGGAAAGCTTGTGAAAATCTGCATCTTCCATATATCTACTATTTTTTCAAATTCTATATGATTTAAAAGTAATTTGAAAAACGGTGAAATTCTGGGCGAAAAGTTTTTTCACTGTTTTTTGCAAACGTTTTGTCGGATTGACGCAAATGATACGGCGTTGGAAAGCTATGGAAAATGCGCAACTTTTGCGTATAGAAAGTTTTTTCTAATTCCTTACGGTTTGAATACGAATTCAAATACGGCTAAAATTGGTTTCTAACGTTGTTTTTTAAAAAAGTTTGTCGAAATGGGGCAAATAATATACCGTTGGATAGCTATCGAAAATGCGAAACTTAGTCATGTTGGACGTTTTCTTTACTTCGCAACCGTTTAAGAGTAATTTCTAATACGGCATGACGGATCCTACTGTTTTCTCATCTGAAAAACAGAGTAGTCGTACTGATATATGTGTATGTTTGTACTGAGCTATTTTTGTACAGTAATTTTGAATGGTTCCAAAAAAGTATACTTGTACTGATGTTTGCATGGGTTTGTACTAAGCGTGTTTTCACTAATTAGATTTTGCTCTATTTTTGTGTAATTTTTTTCTCGTAAGTGTTCAGCAGTGTACTGTATCCTAGCCCCGAACTTGCATGGTTTTTATTGTTAAACTGAATGTTATTTTTTTGCCAATTTTTTTTGCCTGTTTCTTTTTTTTGAAGTCAACTTTTTTTGCAACGAATTTTCTAGATTTCTCTTGTTTTGCAACTAGAAATTTTTACCATTTTAAACTTTTACCAACTTGAATTATCATGTGTGGATGAGCACTTGAACTTGTAGAATTAAAATTTTCTGTTTTAATTCTTATTTTTTTTCTTGTCCAAACTTATGGTATCACAATCACTGAACCTGCGTGGTTTCTGTAGCTGAACTAAAATCCATGTTGTCTGTGAAAACTAGGAAAACTGCATCTACTCAATGGGCCATGATGCAAGCATCGCCGCCGGCAATACTTGGCGCACCAGAGAACCCAACACTGCTGGATTTGTCAAGAGAGAATTGAGGGCAGCACATCCCATGTCTTTTTTCTACAGCAGCTACACTTGGTTTACCAACTCACACACACACAAAATTGATAACAAGTTGGCACACGACCTGATAACAAGAGCACACATGAACTGACAAACAAGAGCACATCGGTGATTAACATAATATAAATCCATTGTCGTTTTTTCCATTTGTTAAGTTGCTTTTTTCCTTCGAACCTTTACTGCTATGATATTTTTTTTGCAAATTTGTCCCCTTGAGTCAGAACTTAGGCAATTTTTAATTTTTAGTTTATGGTACTAGAGAGTTTGTACTTCTTCAAAAATAATCACTCGATGTTCTTTTAGTTTTAGTTTTTAATTTTCTTTCTCATCCTTATCCTTACTGTCAATGTCATCACCATCATACTTTTATAGTTTATATAGTTGAACGGACATACATTTTTACCATTCCTTCTTTTAAAAACTTATGTTTTCCTCTCCATAACTTCCTACCTGGCAAGAATATTCATGAACTAACAATATTTCTTCTGTGTGGAATACACAAGATCTCCTCAAATGGGCCATGATGCAGGCATCACCGCAGGCAATACTTGGCGCACCGGAGAACCTGTACTGTTGGGTTTGTCGAGAGAGGACCGAGGGAACACGTCGGCGTTGGGGTGGCGGATGCAAGTATTGGAGTTCAGCCTAAAATCACAAGAGAATGATTCAAAATGTAATTTTAAATCTTAATACTGACGACTATTTGATCCAGTTTCCTTTACATACATGATTCATTCAGTCCTGCACAAGTAATGCCCGACCACCTTCACTTGAAACAACCAGCAGCCACAATCTGTTGGAACTCAACTGGAGCACAAACTCCACCTCTAAAACAATCTGGCGTCCCAGTTTGTTTACCATATTCATTTACATTACATTGCAGAAAAACAATTCCATCCAGCTAGTTCAGTTCATGTCAAGCATCATCAAGCAACAGGATCACATGTGGAAGACGATGGGCGGCTCGCGCATGCGGGCTTGAACTGCTCACCGGCTGCCACTGATGGCTATCAATCATGCAAAATCTTGACCAAAAAATCACATTTTTTCACATGAAACCAAACTCTTGAACTTGCTCCATGACAATCTTTGAACCTCCTACAACAACAGTATATATATCATACATTATTTTTCTCTCTTTTTTCAATCATGCACCCAAAAAATTAAAACACAACAAAGTACCAGTTGTTTGGCTCCCAAACCTCCTGCATATTTTTTTGAACTGATGTTCTTTCTATCAAGTCTGCACCCTTCAAGTACCTGCACGAGCATATTTTTTTAGAATAGTACAAGATAGTAAGGTTGCAAGTTCAAATTGTCAATAAAAATATTAGGTTTTGAACTGCTCATGAACATGCATCAATAAAAAAAATATTAGCACCTCCCGTTTTGTCAATAAGAAGAAAGCAAATTAGAACACAAAGTAAGAAGAAAGTAGACCACCAGTGCTTGTGCGGCTTGGATCCGTCAACCGTTTTACATCCTAGTTCCAGCCAGCATGAGCTAGCACCTCCTGGATCGAGCTGCAGTAGTGCAACACAACGCATCAGAGAGATAAAAAGGTGAGTAGCAGCATGTACAGGAAGGGGAGAAAGCAACTATAGCACACGAGCATCCATGGGCAGACAGAGATGCAGGAACTTCTCTCCACTTGAGACTAAACTTATATAATTTTTATTGTTGAACTTTCAGATATCTTTACAAGAATTGCATGGTTTTAGTGTTTTGCTTTTACCTCATTGCTTCTCTGAACTTACAAAATAAACTTTGTTACATGCGCTCATTAACATAACCACACACACCTGTTGTGCTATAGAAATAGCATGGAAACACAAAGGAAACTGGACTTACCATTGGTAAGTAGATGTACTGAAAAGAATTCAAAAGAGGAACTAAAAACAATTGAAGCTCTTCAAAAGCATCCAGGAGAGATAACAAAAAACTAAAACGCACGGGTGACACATTTACTAGAACAGGGCCATAAGGACTAGAACCAAAACTATCAATATAAGTTGATGTTTTTTTGTAGGATTTTGGCAATGAGAATACCTGTTTTTTTTGCAATTATATAAAAGTTTTAAAATGTGTACTACTCCATAACAAATGTTTATACTACACATGTCCGTAAATATTAGCTTTTTATTTGGCAACAAAGAAACATCAAAAATGATATTTTATTTCTTGTAAGCATATCAACAAACAGCTTGATAGCAGCAGGAATAGAACAAGTTCTTAGTTCTTACCATTGGGGACCTGCCCACTTGCGTGATCTGACGTCCACTCGTGTGAGTAGACCTGACGCACACACCATCGGGGACCTGCCCACTGTGCGAGAACGAACTGAACCCGCTCGTGATGCCAAGGCCGACTGAACTTACGATCTCTCCAGATCTCAACTGATTGTGTTACAAATATACACACAAATCCAAACGAGCTCATGTGAGTGCATATTAAAAAGATAATTGAGTTCATCTATATTAATCGGAGAAGTTCAAACAAAAACTTTTCTTGAAAAAATGTACTGTTTTTGCTATAACAACTATAGTCTTCTTGCCAACCATGTATATTTAACTGGTTAAAAAGATAATCAAGTTCATGTACATTAACCTGAGAAGTTCAAAAATAAACTTTTAATAATAATCATCTTGCCACCCATTCAGTTTTTGATGTAACAAAACTCAAACATTTAAAAAGTTTGTACTGTCGTGGGGAAGCCTCAGTTCTTTGACAAACACTCTCATGATCTTTGACAGTTTTAATTTTGTCTGCACTTACCAGTTTCCCGATTTCAAACTTACAGAATTTTATACCCCAAACTTCTACAGGTTTATTTAATTTCTTAGGAACAAAAAATGAAGGAGTCTGGACTCAAGAATTATAGAAAGAACAAAACCATATGTGTGAACTTATCTAGAGGCTTTTGCTGAACGGAGGAGACGAGATGGCGCAGGAGCAAAACCCGACTCCTTGAATATACAGTAGCTATGATGTCAATACTTCTTTGAGTTCTTATTTCTGAACCTTCATAGTAGTAATACATGTACTGTGCGATACATAATTCTGTCGTTGAGAAACTGATCTAGGAACAAAAACACTCCTGCAGTGCACACACCAAATCATGATAAAAATAGAGGCAGCAAGAAGCAATCACCAGTATATTGAGATGTCCAACTACATGTACCATCTCAATATAGTATAAAAATGAATCAATAGTAAGAAACAAGGTAGTAACAATCCTAACTCTGCATAGTTTCGAGATTTGTAGAAGTCTGAACATGGTATCATAGTTAATTATTTACTGTGTAAGGAGGATGTGTTTACACACACCTATAATTCAGAATTGAACTGAACGACCCATTTTTCTTGTACTGAAGCTTGTTTTTAGAATTCGTATGAGTGAGTTATTAAACACATGCATCAACATTGAGGAACACTAGAAAAAAGGACACCGCTATACAAGAACTTCAGTGGACAGATCCAGAGGAGAAATCCTCAAGCAAAAATCAAGAGAGGTCGCAATCTCCATGTAAGATGCCAACGAATTTGCCATGGAAGGGCCTCCCACTCACCTGCTCTATCTCCTCCCACTCCCTGCACACAGAAACACAGACCAGAGAGAGAGGATGAGAGGGAGATGACTGAGACGGATCGAGGGCGGACACGGGGTGGCCTACAGGCAGCTCTTCTCGCGACCGACAGCAGAGTGTGATGTTGTACTGTCGAGGCAAAGTTCCTCGACACGGGGTGGCTGAATTTTTCTGACATACTAGACCACAACTTGAGCTTCGTGTTCCGGCCACGAGCCCACAAAAGATGACCCTTAGTTTATCTAGTAACTCATCATTAGTCTGCAAGAAGCTCACAAATTGTACTGTTTTTATATATGACATTTCTTTGAATTCCCATGGTAGTAATCCATGTTGTCTGTTTTTTTAACCAGAAAACTAAGCAAGATTGCTTGCTGAAGGCAACATTTTTTCATATAGTAAGACATATGAAAGATAATATATAAAGGCCATTGGAGAAAGAATTAGCAAAACCGAAAACAAAAATATATGTTACCAGAACTGAAAGCAATGATTTTTCAAACTTTTAGGTGAGAGACATGGTGCTCTAATCCAATTTCATATATCTAAAACTCCATAAGCGACTTGAACTGATGCATAACAGTATGAGTGCAGAATTATTGTAAGCATAAGAAAATACGCAACACGGTGGTGGGCTGATATCTATGGTTGCTTGATTGTTCCGTGGATGGATTCCAGTACTCCCGTATACTAGTGTATGTGAAGCAACAAGAATGATTGGCCTTTTTTATAGAAAATCAAAATGGACAGTACTGAATCTTGCACTTACCATTAAAATTTTCGGGATTCAACTTGTTGTGGAGTTAGAGGGGAAACCCACACATGGCAGCACAGTCAATTGAAAATGGAGGAGAGCAGAACACATCCGTAGAATATAAAAGATGAACACAACCTGACAACAAGGACACACATGAACTGACTGACAGCAGATTAGAACAACACGTTCAGCACAAAATACACTGTAGGTGTGCATTGGAGCTTTCCATTACCTCGTGGTGTGCTTGCCCGCCAAAGCCGAGGTGTTCCTTCTACATCCCTACCACATGCCGCAGCGCTGAAGTACAACTGGAGCGACACTTTGCACTCGACCTAGGCCTAGCACCAACAATTCAGCAAGAGATGACATATGTAATACAATTAGTTTTCCTGAATTCTTAGTTCAACAATTACATACTAGTATCCCAATCCCGAACAAACTAGATTACATAGGAATAGCACCAACGAGGTAAACTAGATTATACTTCAGATGTGAGTTTTTGTTTTTGAACTTCTCTGGTTCCCTTCTCTGAATTGTTGCAGTAATTTGAACTTGTAGCCTCGGTGGAGGACTAGACTCAAATTAGCCTCAGTGGCGCACTAGACTCGAATTTGTAGCATCGGTAGTCAGAATTGTTGAGCTTGGATGGGCAAGGGAGGTAGAGCTGGACTTTGGTAAGCACCATACCTGGACGGGACTCTTTGAAGCAAGGCAGCATCGGCTGGTTCCCGACCGCGCAGGGAGAAGCAGTCGGGAGGAAGCACGAGGGAGGCGGTGGTGCCCATGTTGGTGAACGATGGTGAAGTGGAGGTGGGTACCTGGAGTCACGGCGGAGGCAGTCGGGAGGAAGGCCGCCGCCTCTCCAATCCGGGGGTGGGCGTCGGCGCTCGAATCCGTGGATGGGCACCGGCTCTCGAAGATGGGGGTGGCGGACGGGGAGGGGCCAGCACCCGTCGGCGGGGAGGCGCTCGCGCCCGTCGGAGGGGAGGCGTGCGGGAAGCGGCCGGCGAGCCCGTCGGAGGGGAGGCGTGCAGCGAGGATCTGGCACCCATCGACAGGGAGGTGCGCGCGGAGGTAGCGGCGCCCGTCGGAGGGAAGGCGCACGGGGAGGGGCCGGCGGCAGCGCGTGTCGGAGTAGCTGCCCGTCACGGAGCCGCGGGCTCCCTCGCTCCGGCTGGCGCCATCGCTCGCTCGCCTGCGACGGCTGCCTCCGGCGGGGTAGGAGGCGGGTTAGATTGGGGACGGGTCGGGGAGTTTCTAATCTGTCTGCGCGTCGCACCCTTATAGGGACCGAGGGTAACAGAATAATATTGTGTTATTGGTAACATAATAGTATAGCCCTAAGTTTGCAGTCGTCGGCTTCAGCCCCCACGCATATAATGCAGGGGTGTTCGCAAAAGCGCGTCTTCACACTTGATCCAACGTCTTGGTCCATTAAGGAGGTGGTAGCACGGCGAACGAGGCAATCCGACTATATTGCTTTAACACTTTCACTTGACCATAGGAGTTCGATAGTGGGGCTACTATATAGCCCCTGGTATTTCCGCACTCATCCGAATTCGGTGCGCGTACGTACATGACCGGGAAAACCGGCCCTTCGTTAATGTGGAGGAATCCCGAAGATACCGTAAAGTCATCGAGTGGTTGACCAGTCTCACGCTTTATCATGATAGTCAGTTTTCGGCTTTCTCTACTGAGGTGCTCGTCCTGATGAACCAGGGCACAATCGCAGTAGTTCTCTCGGTGCCACCTTAGCCGATAGAGCGGAACGTAAGGTAGCAAAACACGGGAGCCGGGCAAACCCAACATTTGACCAAAGACATGATTCAGAGCTGATGCATATAAGGCCAAACTCGCGACGCCGAACACTCCCTATGTTATTCGGTCTTTATAACATATGCCGGGCTGAGCAATGCCCTTGATAATGAACCCCAAGTGTCCAGGTACGTGAAATGTTCTGACGTGGCGAAATGCCAATAACGTCAGCATCCTTCTCGGTTATACTTGAGTATCCGGAGGATGTGAAGCAACAAAAGACAGTAAAAAGGTTTACGAGGGTCTTAATCTAAAAGAAACCTTTGAGCGGGTCCTCGCTGCGTCGCGCCTCGCCTGTCTCCGTTGTGCCGTATCCTGGAAGGGTGTAGCACGATTGTCATCTATAAAACAGAAGAACTTAGGTGAAAGTTGTCGTGCGAAAAATTGGTTATTCTCAATAAACCATTAAAATTCAAGGTAAGTAAAGTTGAGCCGAACTAGTCCGTTTTACACGCGGGAAGCCCCTGGTACCGCCTATGGGAGTATAATCAGCAAACCGATCTCATGTATATCTAGGCTGTTACAGCTAGTGATGCACCGGACTCGTCTAGCCGTGTCCGCGGTCTTGACCGATCATTTATTCTTGTTGGGGAGGTCGTCTAGTGTTCGGCTGTTAAAGAAGCCGCACGTTCTTCCGCGCGTAAGGAACGCTCAATATTTCGACTAAATGTGATGGTGCCGCGTGGACCGGGCATCTTAAGCTTAAGAGAAATGTAATGCGGTACTGCATTAAAACAAGCAAAAGCTGTTCTTCCGTGTAGTACTTGATAGCCGCTTCGGAATGGAGCGATGTCGAAGGTTAACTTTTCACTTCGGAAGTTGTCGGGTGAACCGAATACAACCTCTAGTACTAGAGAGCCCGTACAGCGGGCCTTTGGGCCTGGTATTACCCCCTTAAAGGTAGTAGTACTTTGGCAGATTCTTGTCGGGTCTATCCCCATTTTGAGGACTGTTTCCTGATAAATCAGATTCAGGTTACTGCCGCCGTCCATGAGGACTTGGGTGAGATGGTATCCGTCGATAATTGGGTCTAGCACCAAGGCAGCCAATTCTCCATGCTGGATACTTGTCAGATGATCCCTGCAATCAAGGGTGATTGGGCGGGCCGACCAAGGGTTCAACTTGGGGGTGACGGGCTCTACGGCGCATGTGTTTTGGAGTGCATGTTTGCCCTTTCTTTCTGTTACGTGAATCATGTTCACTATTTTGACCTCTGGTGGGAATTTTTTCTATCCCCCAGTGCTTTGCTGACGAGGCTCATCCTCGTCTTCACTTGGTGTCTCCCTCCCCTTGTGTTCGGCATTTAGCTTGTCGGCCTGCTTGAAGACCCAGCATTCTCTGTGGGTGTGATTCGCAGGTTTGTCGGAGGTGCTGTGAATCTGACATAATTTTTCTAGAATCTTGTTGAGATTGGACGGTCCATCTCTGTTGCCTTTGAAAGGCTTCTTCCGCTGAATTGGTAGAGAGCCCCTGAATCCGGTGTTTACTGCCATGTTGGCTAGGCTCTCTTCATTATTTCGACGCTTGCTTTTATTGCGTCGTGGTTTTCCATTACCGTCCCTTACTTCAGATGTGCCTGGGTCACTGGTGCCACTATGAGCCAGCCAGCTATCTTCGCCCGCGCAAAAGAAGGTCATGAGGCTTGTTAAGGCTGCCATTGTCCTTGGTTTTTCTTGACCGAGGTGTCTAGCAAGCCATTCATCGCGAACGCTGTGTTTGAAAGCTGCTAAGGCTTCGGCGTCCGGGCAATCGGTGATTTGATTATTCTTAATGAGAAATCTGTTCCAAAGCTTTCGGGCTGACTCTCCGGGCTGTTGAATTATGTGAGTTAAATCATCTGCGTCCGGAGGTCGGACATAAGTCCCTGGAAAATTGGCCCTGAAAGCATCCTCAAGCTCCTCCCAACTTCCTATTGAATTTTCGAGGAGGCTCTTCAGCCGGTGGGGTGTACCCCCAACGGACGTCTGCTTTGTCCGGATTCTGTCCGTTTCGGTAGGGCAATGGGGTCGTGTCCGGGCCTGTCCTGGGATGCGGTGGCCGTGCGCCCAACGCGCGGCCGCATCCGTTTGCCCCATCTCGTCCGTGTTGTGACGATATATCTGTGTTCTTTGAAGCCATTCTTTAGAGAGAACATACTCCCTCACGTTATGACCTTTCTTGGTCATCTTTCGGGACACAAGTACCCAGTTTTTTGCTTTCACGAATGAAAGCATGGAAAACTTTTAGTCTGAGAAAACTTAGCGAATAATCAACAATAGTGAGCATAAAAATAACCTACGTTGGTCTGGTTAAAATATATGCACATTAAACCTTATAAAACTTTCTTTTTATATTCTAAGTCACCGTTGTGGCAGAATTAGAATAAAACATCATCCTTCTACATTAATTCCATATCACCGTTGGGCGGAAATGGGAATAATGCATATAACTCATAAACAATGTGATGATAGTATTTCTATTAAACAACTTTGCTAAGAAATAATCATCAACAACAACTTTATTGCAGTAGGAACAAGAAATATACCTTTCTCTAGCTCAAGATCATTTCTTGATCTTTATCTGTTCTCTGAAAATTGATCTCTTTGATACAAAATTTATCAGAGATTTAAGCTTTGAACATAAGACTCATAGAACTATAGTATTGTTATCATCAACGTTGGTCTGAAAATAACAATACCATATCTTAACTTTAAAACAATATCTCTCTTTTGTCATAGCGGAAACTATCTTAATCTGATTTCACCCACAGGAGAAAAAAGATTGATCACTAGTGGTTTCTCTCAAATAGCAAGGTGTGGTTAACAAATTTGTTTGCACACCAATTAAATCAGTTTTGTTGAGTAAGATCATATGTGGCATAATTACATATGAGCATCACGTCGAAACATCTATATACTATTATCCAACTGCATCTGTGGCCAATGCTCCACCCTAAGACAACTATCCAACATGCATCTCAAAGTATTAAGTAGTGAAACATCGTATTGCATTAAGTATGGTCACATGAAGTAGGTGATATAAGGAAAATTACGCCATCATCTTTGTATCCATAGTATTCTAAACGCTCTTATATTTCTTTAGAGGAAGTACAATACAAGCCTTTTCCACTTTCTATCACCGAGGTAGATTACTTGCAAGATTAAACACAACTAACGTACACAACTCCCTTTTGAAGAACATTCATCAAAGTTGGCCAAAGGAAGACAAATAGATTGGAGGGGACATATGTATAAGAATTATGTAGCAAAGAAACCAAGTTGATCTCAAAATAATTCATGTATAAGAATTATATAGTGACAATTCATTACAATACAACAAATTACATCAGATGGATCACAATCATGTAGCTCAACTGATGTGATCTTTGTATTGAGGAGCAAGGGAGAGAAAACCATGTAGCTACTGTTATGGATCTGTAGTCCACAAGAAACTATTCACAGGTGATCATGGCGGCCATCAACTTGATGTAGATGGCCCATCAAGTTGATGTAGATGGCCACTAAGATGATTTCCCACTTCGACCGTTTTAGAATACAGAGGTGTGGTGGAACAAACAAGACTCCTCAATCTTTAGGGTTTTGCAAGCGAACAAAAAATATAATCTCGAGAGGTAGTGCAGTGAAGCCACAGGGGGTCCCAACGGGTCCAACACGCAGCCGCCCTCTTGTCGTGTGGGTGCCACATTGCACCCCCAGGTGGGCCCAGGTCCTTGGAGCTCTGTTGAATTGATTTTACTCAGTCATAAAAACATCAACCGACAACAATCACTTATTTCTAGTTTGGTCCGTAAAAAGGATAAAAATTGGTGCCAGCACCGAAGCCATATGAACATAGCATAAAACAATGAAATATTATATATACGGTTGAGACATATCGGCTTCTACTACTGTAGGTTAAGCCTAAGACGACACATGTATCGCGCACGTCCCCTTCACCCGACCAAGATCCTAGGGAAGCTGAAGCCGGTACTAAGGCTAGGGCTCTCGTCCACGGGGACTATTTCTGCGCGGGTCCAACGTTCCTAGGCCCGGCACTCCATCTTGATCCGGGAGGAGAATTGCACCGTGCAGGTGATATACATCTACTGCTATTATCCATGTTCCTTTTCTTAGGTTAAACAGAGGCTGGTCGCTTTTTAAATTGATAGATGGTCCCTTTAACACTCTTTCAAAGATTATAGAGCATCCTAGAGATAAATAATACTCCTCATCCTAATGACTTTCATCCACGACATCATCAACGCCATGACCTCGTGCATGCTAGGCCGCTTTGATTCCCGAAAACAGAGTTGGTCAACTGTGCCCAACCAACGGCCTCACGTGGGCCCCGGTGTCATCAAGAAAAGCGGAACACATCAAGGATTCTCCCCAAAAGTTTCAAATTCTCTTGGTCCATGCACTACCACCAGTCTGCAGTTTGTGGTCCGCCGCCCCATCATTGTCTACGCCGCCGCTAGCTCACAACAACACTCACATACATCCGGCCCGACCCCACCGTCGCATTGGCCTCGACGCCGGCTCCTCTCTCAAGTGCGTCCTTGTCGATTTCCTGGGAAAACCCTAGCATCCTCCGCCTGTCGTTGTCACCGTAGCACGGATACAGAGCAGTCGCTCGCTCGAGCTCCCTAGCGACAAATAAACCGCTCAATCAATTGCTTTATTGCCTTCCATTTGCTCTTTTGTTCTGAATTCTGATGATTTTTCATGCTGCGTACAAGATGGAGAGGGAGCTCAGCGGTGCTCTCTTCTGCACCCCAGTGAGGGCTCCCGCATCAGGGGTCAGGAGCGACGAGAACGCGCGGCCTGCCGGAGTTTCAACTTGCGCCCCAGCAGAGCCCGTCGCGGCCTCCCCCCTTCGTGCTATCCAGCCGCCAAGGCAGCCCTGGCGGCAGGTGCCAATGCCCAAGAAGGGTCTGGGAGTCAGGGCAGCGGGCAAGTCGCCCGTGAGGGTTGGCACGGTGACCCCTCCCCTTCGCGTAAACAAGATCCTGGGGAAGAAGAAGCCAATGTTGAGGCTGTGGTTCTCCTCCATGGGGGCTAGTTCTGCGTGGGTCCAATGTTCCATGGTCCGAGACTCCATCTTGCGCTGGGAGGAGAATTGCACTATGCATGTGAAATACATCTACCGCAAATGCTCATGTCGAGCCGTTTTATGCGACATATACGATGACAGAGCTTGAGGCTCTAAAGGCTGAGCTAAGACTCAGTAGGAGGAGAAGCAACAAAAGGCTTTGGCGGCAAGGGCCGAGAAGGAGCTGGCTGAAGAGAAGGAAGCTCAGGGCAAAGACCAGGCCCGGGTTGTCGAGGTGGAGACACCCTGAAGGTGAAGGGCGTGTTCCTTGAGCGTGATGCCCTTCAAGAAAAGGAGAAGGATGCGAGTGCGGAGCTCAAGAGGCTGAGCTCGGCGCACACCGAGGTCCTGACCCAGGCTCGGGTGAACAGTGAAGTGCACCAGAAAGTGAGGCAGATCGCTGTTGGTAAGCCATTTTTGCTTTAGTGTGTTTTTGGACGCAAGGGGTTCGTCGAGACGAGCTGGTCCTTTCAGCTTGAGGGGCAGGTATTTAATGGCATGGATATCGTCTCCACGAGCCATATGGATATGGAGGATGAAGTCCTCAATCCAGACCCCAGGGTCTGTCGTATGCCTCTATGTTCACGGGCTTGAATCCCTCTGGAAATTCATGATCCAGTACCTCATCGGTGAAGCATAGGGGGTGTGCGACACCCCTGTATTTGGATGTATCGTGGTGTTCGGACGGTTGTAGTTTTCGGTTTTGATTTTGTGTCGGAGCGCGCTTCCTAGATCCATAGATGGACCTGGTCATAGCGGATTTTTGGCACAAGTCCTCACGTAAGTCGTGTGTCGACTTATGTGTGGTCCCGTTAGCCGCCCTATCGCTGCCACGAGGCGGCCGTTTTATTCTTCGGCTTATAGGCTCTACGGCATCATCGTCGAACTCAGGCAACAGCTTGCGCTCTGGATAGCTCTTTGTATGGCAGCTACCACCATACTTTTCTTCAGTGTCGAGCACTTTGTTCCATCTACTGTTGAGTGTATTCTGCGCAGCCCTAAGCCTTTGCTTCTGCTTCTTCAGACTCCTCGCGGTGGCAATGAGCCTTCTACGGAGGTTCTCTTGTTCAAAGTGTCTTTCCGTGATGACGTGTGCATCCTCGTCTGGACTGTTTTCCTCTCTTGAGGGAGGTTGATGAGCTTTATCCTCGGCGTTGCCGTGTTCGGACAGCGGATCCGTACTATGTTCGCCGTTTGCTAGTTCATCCTGCTCTATCGCATGGTCAATGTGGTTGTTGTTTCCTCTGGAGTCGACCGGGGTGTTATTTTCTCTTGCGCTGTTATCGTTGTTTTTGCCGAGGCGGGATTTGGAGCGGCGCCAGCGCCGTCGCTTTGGTTGCTTCTCGAGGGAGCAATCCTTCACTGCATCCTTCCGTTCCTCGTCATTGTTTTCTTTGGGTGTATCCACCATATATATATCGTGTGATGAGGTGGCTGTCCAGTGCCCTGTAGGCGGTGTTTCCTGATCGTCTCCTGCATCATCGTCCATACCGTCGATGTCTTTCGAGTCGAAATTGAGCATGTCGTTAAATCGTCGATAGTGGCTACTAAGTGGGTGGTGGGTGGGGCATGAATTTCTTCATCGTCTGCATCCCATTCTAGCCGGACATAGTTCGGCCAAGGGTCTCCCGACAGGGAGAGAGACTTCAGCGAATTTAGTGCGTCGCCAAAAGGTGAGTGCTGAAAGATATCCGCGGAGGTAAACTCCATGATCGGTGCCCAATCGGATTTGATGGGCACGGACACAAGCCGCTCGGATTCCGTGGCCGGGGACGAATCCAACGGTTCGGCAACATGGGTCTCGTAGGAGGTGAAGTTAGTATTCGGCTCTATCGCCACTAATAGTACAGCCTTCGTCGCGGGGTCTAGATTAAGGGCCGGAGTAGTTGCAGGTGTGATCTCCCGGACACTGTCCAATGGCAGAGCTAAATCATGCTCGTTGTGATCGTGTGGCACACCTAACATGGTCTCGAATCCGCCGAAGTTCAAGTCTCCGCGGATGTCGGCAGTGTAGTTCAAGTCTCCAAATCTGACCTGATGGCCAGGGGCATAGCTTTCGATCTGCTCCAGATGGCCAAGCAAATTGGCCCGCAGTACGAAGCCGCCGAATACGAAGATATGTCCGGGGAGGAAAACCTCACCCTGGATTGCATCGTTGCCGATGATTGAAGGAGCCATCAAGCCTTATGGTGATGGCAGAGTGGAACTCTTAATGAAAGCAACAATGTCGGTGTCAAAACTGGCGGATCTCGGGTAGGGTGTCCCGAACTATCCGTCTAGGCGGATGGTCACATGAGACAGGGGACACAATGTTTACCCAGGTTCGGGCCCTCTCGATGGAGGTAATACCCTACTTCCTGCTTGATTGATCTTGATGATATGAGTATTACAAGAGTTGATCTCCCACGAGATCGTAGAGCCTAAACCCTAGAGGAGAGCCTATGGTATGATTGTTGTTGTCCTACGGACTAAACCCTCCGGTTTATATAGACATCAGAGGGAGCGAGGGTTACACAGAGTCGGTTACAATGGAGGAGATCTACATATCGCTATTGCCAAGCTTGCCTTCCACGCCAAGGAGAGTCCCATCCGGACACGGGTCGAAGTCTTCAATCTTGTATCTTCATAGTCCAACAGTCCGGCCAAAGGATATAGTCCGGCTGTCCGAGGACCCCCCAATCCAAGACTCACTCAAGGACCACATGAGGTTTCAAGAGGAAGGGCTTCCTCTTAAGACACGAGAGACAATGCTTATGGTCCTGACGGGTACCCCTATGCCGGACGACATGCCCAGGAAGAGCTATCTGCTGTACCATTGCGAGAACAAGGATGAGTTTGGCGCGAGCATGCCCTCCTTTCATGAGTGGGGCCTGCGCCCGGTCGGCCTGGTGGGGCCCCGCGAGAACCCCGTCGACGTGGTCCCCTTCCTCGCCTCCGGTGCCGAGCTTGCCCCAAGTGAGGGTGAGGGCTCCGACGGAGGCCGGCGGCCCAAGCGCTGAATAGCACATGCCGCGCGGTGATCCGGGGGCGTTATCCTCGAGGCTCATGATCCCTCCTGGGGGCGTCGGGTGCGAGGCGACGCGCATCTCGGTTCCCGAGGTCAAAGCCCCCGAAGCCTCGGGAGGTCGTAGCAAGACGGCGCCCGACTGTTCACAACAGCCATGCACCCCTGAAATTGTCCCTCCAAACTCTTCTTCGGCCCTGCCTCGCACAGGCCGTCACGTCCAGTGCTTCGGTCGGCTTTGTGTGGACTTCGAGGAGCTCCGCAAGAGGAAAGGATCCCCGAGCAGCAACAACATCTTCGGGCCGTTGAAGCAGCGAAACTACTTTGCTATCGACGAGTAAGTACTACACCTTGTGATTTCTTGATTGCAGCTTTCCCTCCTGACGCTAGCTCTTCAGGACCCCTTCTGCCAGGGCCGTTGGGTCCCTCTTGAAGCAATCCTCGCCTTCCTCGGCACCCCCGCTGGCCTTGTGCACCCCGAGCCTGCATGCCGTGCCCGGAACCGGATCGGCGAAGGGGGTGCGCTCGCCTTCATGGAGCCTTGAATTTGTGGCTTCGCTGCCCTTCCAGCACGGTCTGGCTTGGAGCCTGGCGGGCGTTCCCCGGTCTCCTCCTCTGGTTGTGGACAGCAACTGGTTGACTTCGAACTTCGGCTCCTCCTCAAGCAGCGGGCCGCGTCTGGCCAGAGCTTCTTCACCTGGTGAAGAACTTGCGGGCGTCGACTCACGCCTTGAGGCTGAAGGTCTTCGGCTGGTGGAGGAACGGCGTAAACTGTGGGTGGCCATCAATCTTGTCCGCTATCAGCGTGATCTTGACAATGCGAAGGCCGAGGCGTCCCTCACGGTTTCCCGCGAAGCTTGCTCCCGAGCCTTGGAGGAGGCTCGCGAGGCTGACCGCCGTCGCGAGGCTGCGGAGAAGTGCGCGTGGGAGCTCCAGGCCTGGAGTGCGTCCCTCGAGTAGCAGGTGGATGCACGCAGAGCCGCCCTTCCGTCGCTGAGGGGGACGCCCGCAGAGGAAGAGGAGGTCTGGAGGCGTGAGGAGGCGCTGGATCTGGAAGCCGTGGAGTGCAGCCTTGAGCTCGAACAACTGGAGACGAGGGAGCGTCAAGTTGCTCAGGCGAAAGATGCCATCGGGGCTCGTGAGGCCAGGGTCCAGGAGGAAGTCGATCACCGGGTGGCCGAGGTTCGCGAAGACCTGGAGGGTAGGTATGACTTGAAGTTGAAGCTCGCAGGAACGGAAGATGCGGGCAGGGCCTCTGCCCTCAGGCCCAGGTTGGACGAGGCGGAGAGGCGCGAGGAGGCCACGGCTGCCGCCATGGTCATGGCGCATGCGGACTTGGCCTCCGCTCGCGCCGAGCTGCTTTCTCTTCGGAAATGAGTTGATGACACCGAGGCTGTCGCGCGGCAAAACAGGGAGGAAGTGCTCCAACGACCGGCGCTGGAGCGCGAGCATGCCCCCATGCTTCAGGACCTCCGGAACATGGCTAATACCGCCCTAGGCCACATCTGCGACGAGAATGCACTGCACCCCCACTCGAATGACTACGCTAGCCACCTGATCTTCTTCACCCACGTGGTGACGCGCCTGGAAGCCCGGTTTGACAGGGCTCGCCGGCTCATGGAGGAGAGAAGCCGGGGCCTGCTCCGGCACGCGTTCTCTCGTGTCTTCAGCCACCTCAGGAACACCTTTCGCGACTTCGACTTCGACGACGCCATTGCCCCTGTACCACAGGCCGTCCGGGGCGACCTGGCGCGATGGGTGGAAGACAACGTGGATGCGTTGGTCAGAGCCTTCACTTCAGAGGATGATGCGGTGGTAGTTGCCCCAAACGGAGGTGACGTGGTCGATGATGGGGATGCCGACGCTGGTGATGTTGGTGGCGGCTCCAACAACGACGTCAGCGACGCGAGCAGCGCGTCCGAAGATGACGCGGAGGATGCGGCGAGCGACATATCCAGCTAATTCCTCATCCCCTCACTGCTTCACCCTGTATGCAAAAACTCGGGCGTGGCCCCTAAAGATTGTGAGAGCATTTTGGGATGGGGAGCCCGTCATGTAAATGAATCATGATTTCTATTTCTCTGCGCTGAATCAAGGGTGCGTTTTGGCCGGCCATGAGTCCGATGGTAAGTCTTGCCGCTGCGGTTTAACTTAGCTGGGGCAGACCCTGAATCGTATTGTAAGGTCGACAGTCACCGCGGGGCTCCTGAAGGGTCTATTGACCCGCCCGAGAGGGCCTCGTGAGGTTCTGCCTTGAATCGGCCTTGGCCTTGCCATATCTGGGCCCAGCCCGCTTCATGAGGGCCCGCAATGGGGAGGCGGCGAGCGTGAGCTCGAGAACAAGGCAAGAACCAGACGGCAAGAAATCACTTTGAATGAGAAAATGCACCCCCTGCAAGCATCGACAAAAGCTTGACTTCAACTTAAATCCAAATCCAGAAAGCAAGGTTACAGAAGAAAAGATCCAAAGCAAATGGCCACGTCCGTCGCCTAGTCTAGTCTTTGGGTCTTCAAGTCTTCTCACCAGCGCGGAGCTAAGTGCTGCCACTAGGCGTGGGAGGGAGCCGCAGGGCCTAAGGCCGGCACCCCTGAGACTGCGGGGCGTGTACAACCCCACTCATTATTACGTGAGAGTGTCATGGGCGGCGAGCTTCACATGCACTGGGCCTTCTTCATAGGAACCGGCCTTGCTTCAAATCGCCAGACGAGGGCCCCGCCTTGCGCCTCCCTCGACCACCGGGGGGAAAGGGGACGCTAGCGGTGCCCCCGGCGACCACGGGTCCTCTGCCGGGGGAAGGCTCGCCGGCACCTCCCCGGCAGAGGGCCTACCTCCGGGCGTTGCCTAGCTTCGCATGTCGTGGGGAGGGGCCTGACTACTAGCTCCCTCCTTGTGGCCCCCAGCGTGATTCCCCTGGCGGAAGGGATGCTGCTGCACCGGGGTCGCTGACCGATTCACTTGCAGCCCATGGTTAGCATAAGCCTGCTCCTGAGAGATTAGTGGTACCCTATAGTCGGTGTCGCTCGCACGATCGTTGCGGTTCTCCGTCGGTTCCTGTAAGGCTTCAACTTCTAGCGTCCCTTCTTCCCACTCTTCTCCGAGGAACGAGCCAGGGTCGTCCTCCGGTGCGTACTCCTGGTCCATCACACGGGGCACGTAGGCTTCCGGGGTTGTCACCCCGAACACCTCGCCATAGTGCTCCACACTCCATGTTGCCCGGCCCTGTGCGGCGTCCTGAGGATGGTAACGTGGCATCCAACTGGAACCATGGGAGGCGACGCTTGTACCCATGCTCGTCGCAAGCGGCATGGGGGCGGTGGAGACCCCGGTGCCGCCTGCCGTGCTGGTGTTGACGAAGCCCCCAGGCGCACCCGATGGCACGTGGTTGCGGCGAGGCCCGCCATGAGACCCCGACATGGCTTGAGAAGGAATCCGATAGCAGAAGGGCGGCGCTCCCGATGCCGCCGCATCTAGCAGCTCGGCAACGCGCTCCAGCAGTGCATCCTAGCCGCTCTACATCAGCCGGGACTGCAGCAACTCTCGCGCCACCGTGAGCGCTGCCCGCATGTTTGCCTGCTCCTGCCGTGAATGCGGCGCTGTTGCTGCGGCATGTCTTGCTGCCCTTGCAGCGGCTCGCACTTGCCGTGGAGTGAGGGTGGACGACGCTTGGCCGTGCCGCCCATGCCCCGCAGCGTTGGACGGTGCTCGCGGCGCCTGGAGCGCGGGGTCGACGTCTTCATGGGCAGGTGTCACCGCCCGGGCTGGCCAAGCTGCCCAGCGGTCGGAGTCAACCCTTGGGTCGCCGGACATCGTGGCCACGGAGCGTCGGCAAGTCGATTGGCAGAGAAGAAGCTCCGGCGCACCCCTACCTGGCACGCCAAATGTCGGATGTGGGGTTCCGGCAAAACCCTTAAGGTTTGAACTCTGGGGTGCGCGCGCAGTTCTTTCCCTCCTATCGATCTACGCCCTAGCTCACTAAGATCTCGTAGATGAACTCGACGAACTCACAACACAGAAAGACACAAGATTGATACTGGTTCGGGCCACCGTTGTGGTGTAATACCCTACTCCAGTGTGTGATGGTGGATTGCCTCTTGGGCTGATGAAGAACAGTACAAAGGGAAGAACAACCTCCTGAGGTTGAGGTGTTCTTGTGCTCTGCCAACTTGTGTGGGTGAGATGGCTCTCTATCGGATCCACCTCTACTGTGGTGGCTAGCGCTAATTATATAGGCCCTGGTACTCTCCCCAAATATTGAGAAGGAAGGGAGCCAACAACGGCGGGCAAATTTGAAAGGGGACAACTAGTACTGTTGGGGATATTACTCTGGGGCGTAAACCGGCCTATCCGGGCGGGTTAACTTCATCGATGAGTTCAGCGGTGTAAAAGCCCAAGCATGAAAGTAAGGGCCCAAGGCCGTGGTCGGTTTAGAACACATGGCCGTAAACCGGCCTGGTATGTAAACTTGTCTTGTAAGTTAGGAATAGAGAGAGACCAACCGGATCAGTATGAACGGAGATTGGGACTCTACGAACCGACAGGCGTCACCCGTGTATATAAGGGGCGACCGGGCGGTTCAAGGAGGACGAACAACAACAACTCGAGGCCTAAGCGAAGCTTATTTGCTCCTAGTCATCGAGACCACATCAATCCATCACAAACTAGACGTAGGCTTTTACCTTCATCGAAGGGCGAACTAGTATAACTCTTGTGTCTTCGCGTCCGCTTTAACCCTTTCAAGTTAACCCGTAGCGATGGCTCCACGACTAAGTCCTTTCATGAGGACATCTGCCGTGACAAAACCCGACGGTTAGGCGCCCACCGTGGGGCTATCGCATGATGGTTTGATGATCTTGGAGGGCAAGCTCGAAGGACTCGAAGGCTCTGCTGTGGGCGGATGACCAAGAGTCGTCGCGGCAAGCTCTACATCGACGATGCAGTTTGGGGCCCGAGGCGGCTCGATTGAGTCTGGTGCAGGGTCCCCTTTGGTGGCATACTGCGTTTTCATCGGCAAGATCGGTGAGCGGGGCTGGCGGACATCTGCACCGACCTCGTCGAGGCGGCTCGGCGTCGCGAGACCTGCCCGAGCTAAACCGGCCGTAAGCGTGCCTTCGTGGGAGTCATCCACGGAGGAAGTTATGAGGGCGGATCAGAATCTGGTGGCGAAACCGTCGTCTACTCGATGATGAGTCGTCGACCGGGCCGAGTCTCTATATCAGCTACAAGATGGCGGATTGGGGCTGTTCCGATGGTGTCGATATTCGGACCCTCCGATCTGCCCAACGGGTTGGAATATTCATGGCGGTACACAAGCAATACTTCACTCTTGACCGCTGCGACAATGGTTGCGGTTCAATAGCGGCGGCGGCGGGCGGGAAGAGGCCTGTCGCCCGCCGGCTCAAGTTTTATCGAGAACTATTCGATCGTTGGCATTGCTCATGGCGAAGAGTTAACCCGGCGGACCAGGGCGTTCATAATGCGGAGATTGCGAAGGTGAAGGAACAAATCACTCGAGCTAAAGCGGATCGGCGGCTGCGAGCGCCGGGATGGCGGCGAGCAGGCGCTTTGGATGCCTGAGCTTATAGGCTCATGCTGGATCGAGCGCGTCGCATGAAGTCATGAAGAAAATCTAGATCTCGTTTGCCTTCAGTTTTGAGGAAGATATCTCTTCAACACCCGGGCGAGGACCAGCAATCCGCCGATGGTAAACGGGCGGAAGCTTTTTGGGGCGGGCGCGCCAGTTCAGCCCGCATAATAGATCTACCTCGCCATAATGCCGGCATGCCTCGGGCTGTGCAAACGCCTCAGTCACTACTCCAACCCGATGGATAACCTTGTCGCAGCTGCGGCACGGTTGGAGGCAATTCAATTGAAGGCGATTCACCACGAGGCGGTAGAGGCGCCGGGTCAAGGAGCTCCTTAGGACAGCTTTGGTCCAGCAGAGCGTATTAAATGCGATCGCGACCGGATTCACTCTACCCCCGCCCAAGCGAAGCTATAGCGAGCCGTGGATGAACCGGCCGTATCAAGTAATGCCGCGGCATGGTGCGCCCGTGGCAACAACCGGGTAGGTGGTTTCGACAATGCTCGGGAGGTGGTGGACGGGCCGGAACGCGGGGAGGCCGAGTTAGCGGCGCGACATCCGGATTATCAGCTTCGCGGTTCGTCCAACCATCTTTGAGCACTGGGGTTACCTCTAGCTCTTTAGGGGTGCCTTGTCTCGTACCCACTTTACGCAATATCGCTTGCCCAAGGATTTCAAGGGTCACGCAAGGTGCCAAATTACACCGCCGATTTGGCTCGAAGCATGGATAGAAAGTTATGAGATGGCCATGGAGATCTTTGGATGTGGATGAGGCTGCGTGTGCAAAGTACTTCACCATGATGCTCGAAGGCACGGCCCGTACCTGGTTGAAGAGCTTACCACGAATTCTATCATTTCATGGGCCCGATTCAGGACCGGTTTATCCGAATTTCAAAGATACTGTAAGCAGCCCATGTCCGTAGTGGACTTGGCGGCTTGTGTCCAAGGTGAAGGGAGTCAACAACCCATTGGGTGCGCCGCGTTTGAAATCTTGCACTCGTCGGACGGATCAACGCTGACTCTGCGATCTTGACCACGGAGGTAATTGCGGTTTAAGCCTTTGAAGTTGAAGTTGGGGCGTATGAAGCGGTTTTGTAATGACATGGGCACTCTCATGGGCGCTTTAGTGAAATATGCTGATTACGATAGTACCAAGGATCCCAAGTCGATGATGGCGAGGCGAGGGAAGGAAGAAGAACAGCAACTCAAGGGCCGACAACATCACCGGCGGGTAATGGTGGAGGCAAGCGTAAAGCGAATGGCAACATGGATTTCGTAGCCAACACCAATCGCGGGACAAGGGCCAGCGGCGCAAAAGTAAACAACCGAATCGGTGGTGCACCTAATCCTAATCCGGACCGCTTGAACTATCATTGAATCAACCTACCGAAGCATGGGACGAAGGAGGCGCCGACAAATCACCTCTGGAAGGATTGTTACATTATGCAGGAGTTCAAAAGTTCTAATGCTTTCGGTATGATCAAGGCTCGTGGCGGTTCGGGATCCGGGCCTGATTACGGTGGAGAAATTCGGTTCAGGATTTAATGGTAATCGAACAATCAGACTAATCGGAATAACCAAGGTGGTTACAATCAGCGATGCAGCAGCGATCGGGTTATCGAGCAACCCAAAGCGGTTGAATAATGGGCACTACCACGTTTCACCACTAGCTTAGACAAGCGAGACGGAAGCTTGAGCGGGCGATCAACATGTTGAACGGCCGTGCCTCATTACCTCGCTGGTCGAGCAGCCCATTATATGGAGTAGAGAGGATCATCCTCCCGGGTTGACAATCCGGGTCAGCTAACCCAGTGGTGGCACCTCGGTGGGAGGTTATAAGTTCACCAAGGTGCTTATGGATGGAGGGCAGCATCAACATCCTATACTATGAGACCTTCCGTCGTATGGGGTTAACAGATAAACATCTCAAACCATCAATACAGGTGTTCCATGGTGTGGTACACAGCAAGTCAGCATATCCGGTTGGTAAGATAGCTCGGAGGTGGCCTTTGGAGATGAATATGATTCGGATCGGAAACATTGGCGTTTGAAGTGGTGAAAATCCAAAGTCCATATCACGCCCTGTTTGGGCGGCGGCTTATGCCAAATTCATGGCACGGCCTTGTTATATCTATTTGCAGCTCAAGATGCGGGTCACAAGGGACAATAGCGGTTCACGGGAGCCGCAAGATCGCTTTGGAGTGTGAAGAAGGTGATGCGACTTCGCGAGTCGGTTTGTGCCACCGGAGCTGAAGTATTATAAGGACAATGTCGATCCGGCGGATATGACTCCATTGAAGAAGCCAACTACAGAGCATGATCCGGCCTTGAAATTCAAATCGGCAGCTGAGACTAAGCTTGTTGACTTTGTGCCTGGCGATTCGTCCAAGCAGTTCAGCATCAGTGCCAACTTGGATCCGAAATAGGAAAGCGCGCTCATCGAGTTCATCCGTGAGAACCGGGACATTTTTGCATGGAAGCCTTCTACATGCCAGGTGTACCGAGGGAACTCGCTGAGCACACTCTTAATGTTGATCCCAAGTACAAACCGGTGAAACAGTTTCTCCGCCGGTTTAACGAAGAAAGGCGTAAGGCCATTGGAGAGGAGGTGGCCAGGCTCTTAGCGGCTGGCTTTATCGTTGAAGTTTTCCATCGAGTGGCTTGCTAATCCGGTGCTGGTTCTTAAGAAAAGCGGCACTTGGCGCGTGTGTGTGGATTACAGATCTTAACAAAGCTTGCCCAATAGATCCTTTTGCCCTCCCGCATTGACCAGATTATTGATGCCGCTGCGGGTTGTGGCGTTGAGCTTTTTGGATGCGTATTCTGGATATCATCGATCAAGATGGCAGTTAAGGACCAGGAGAAGACAACGTTTATCACTCCCTTTGGAGCCTTACGCTATGTGTCTATGCCTTTTGGGCTCAAGGCGCCCAAGCAACTTATCGGCGTTGTGTATAGAATTGCTTGCATAAACAGATCGGCCGTAATGTGCATGCCTATGTGGATGATATTGTGGTTAAGTCAAGGAAGAAGGAAACACGATTGATGATTTGAAAGAAACCTTTGACAACCTGCGGGTTTACAAGATGATGCTCAACCCGGCCAAATGTGTTTTGGTGTTCGGCGAGCAAGTTATTGGGTTTTCGTGTCCAGCGGGGATTGAAGCTAATCCGGAGAAGATTACGGCTATCACCTCCTGGCTAAACCAAAGTGTATTAATGATGTCCAGCGTTTGGCGGGCGGATTGCCGCCTTGAGCGGTTTATCGGCCGCCTCGGAGAAGGCCATCCCTTTGTACGAATCTTTGAAGAAGCGGATCGGTTTATGCGAGTCCAGCCGCGATGAAGCGTTGGAGGACTTAAGCGGCAATTGGCCAACCGCTGTACTCGCCGCTCCCATCGACAAGGCATACGCTATATGTTGTTTGCTAACGCCGAGCGGTCAGCGTAGCCATTGTGGTAGAGCGGAAGGAGGCGAGAAAGGAGCATCGGTTCAACGTCCGGTTTATTATATCAGCGAGGTGCTTATTGAATCTAAGCAAAGGTATCCGCATTGGCGAAGCTGGTGTATGGAGTTTTTATGGCAAGCGAAGCTGAAGCAGTATTTCAAGGGCACCCCATCACGGTGGTCGATTCCGCTCCCTTAGGTGATATCATACTGAACCGGAAGCGGCGGCGGATTGCAAAGTGGGCTATAGAGCTTGGGCCACACGGTTTGAAATGCGTGCCTCGGACGGCGGTGAAGTCTCAAGCACTTGTGGATTTCATTAATGATTGGGCCGGAGTTACAAGCGCTGAAGAAAAGCGGATCATACATATTGGACCATCCATTTTGCGGATCCGAGGCGGTTGGAGGCTCGGGGGCTGGAGTCGTATTAACTTCCCACGAGGTGACAAGTTTTATTCGTTCTCCGCTTAATGTTCCTTGTACTAACAATGCAGCTGAGTATGAAGCCTTGCTCCATGGTCTTGGATGGCTAAGGAGATGAATCTAAGCGGGTTAAGTGCTTGGTGACTCGGACTTAGTGGCTCAACAGTGTCGGCACTTGGGATTCAAAGGACCCACTCATGGCTGCATATCGTCGTGAGGTGGATGTTGTGCAGGTCATTTCAAGGGCTACCAGGTGGACCACGTGGACCGTCGGAAGAATGAAGCGGCGGGCGCTTTAAGCGGTTGGGCTCTCAGCATAAACGGTCCGCCCAATGTTTTTCTTGACGTCTTGCACAACCCGTCGGTCAAGCTCCTGGTGAAGCGGTTTGGCTATTCTGATCCGGAGGCTCAATTGGTGGCAGCTCTGCACATCATTCGGATTGGGCGCTTCCTTATCTGGCGTACATGAACGGGCGAGTTACGGAAGATGAGGCGTTGGCCCGGCAGATAATTGGCGATCTAAGTCTATGACCATTGTTAATGGCGAGTTGCATCATTGCGATTAATGTCGAGGCGTTTCAGCGCTGTGTGTCCCCGAGGAAGGCTGTGAAATATTGCGTGAGATCCACGAAGGAGATTGTGGTCACCACGCGTTCAAAATCCTTGGTGGCTAAAGCGTTCATACGGTTTCTATTGGTTAACTGCCCATGCTGATGCGGAAGATTTGGTCAGACGATGTGATGGTTGCCAAAAGTTTTCCAGACGTGCTCATGTAGCGGCCCAAGAATTGAGGATGATTCCAATTACTTGGCCGTTTGCGACTTGGGGGCTGGATATGGTTGGACCTTTCAGAAGGTCCAAGGACAAGAAGACCCACCTGCTGGTGGCGGTCGACAAATTTACAAAGTGGGTAGAGGCAGAACCTGTTAGCAAGTGTGATGCAGCCACGGCGGTTCAGTTCATCAAAAAGGTGATTTTCCGGTTTGGTTTTCCACACAGCATCATCACAGATAATGGTACCAATTTGTCCAAGGGTGCCATGAAGGAGTTCTGCGAACGTGAGCACATCCGGCTTGATGTTTCTTCAGTAGCTCACCCACAGTCCAATGGTCAAGCGGAAAGAGCCAATCAAGAGATCTTGAGAGGCATCAAGCCCGGCTTATGGTCCCTTTGCGAGGGCGCGGGTTGTTGGGTAGAAGAGCTACCGTCGTGTTATGGAGTATAAATACTACACCTAACAGATCCACGGGATACCGCCGTTCTTTATGGTTTATGGGCGGGCGGTTCTCCCCGATGACATCCGTCATGACTCACCTCGTGTGACAGCTTATGTTGAAGCGGATAACGAGACAACCTGACGGGGCGCTTTGGATCGGCTGGATGAAGACGTGACATAGCAGCTGCCCGCTCGGCGATTTACCAACAGGATCTTCGTCGTTATCATAGTTGCGGGTCGAACCAGAACTTTTCAAGAAGGAGATTTGGTACTTGACTCATCAAGACCAGGTGATATGCACAAGCTATCCCCACCTTGGGAGGGACCTTTCGTGGTCAGCAGAATCTGCACAATGGTTCGTACTATCGATCGATGTTAGAGAGCATAAAGACTCACGCATACGTCGGAGGAGGAGACCAACAGCCGTGGAACATAGCTCATCTTGACCTTATTATACGAGCCATCGGCTCTACTTATGTACATATTATGACTGTATATATTATGAATAAAGTAATAAACGGAGCCTCGGCTAAAGCGGGGTATCGTTACATTACATCATGCGTGGTTACATGGAGTTATTACTGTTTTAAAGCGGCCTCGGTTTACCCCTGAGTTTGCTTTTCAAAAGCTTTATGATATCACTTGGGGGCTTGGTGGTGTCCAAACCAATGCAACACCTTTTGATAGGCGAGAGCCACCGGATCACTTGGGGACATGGTCAAGTCTGAACCAGTCACGCCTCTTGATCGGCCTAAGGCCATAGAGTCACTTGGGGCTTGGTGAACCCGAACCATTGCCACGCCACTTGATCGGCATAATGCCACGGTTTGATTGGGGACTGGCTGACTTGAACCATGGCTATACCTTATTGGGAGCTTGGTTGTGTCCGACCATGGTAACACCATCGATCGGCTCGATAAAGCCTCTTTTTGCAAGCGGTTTTATCATTACCTTTGCTTCCATATTTTTCATAACTATTATTTGACTTTGTTGCGTTTCTTAAACCGATAACGTTTTTAAACCGTTTCAAGCTGTCAATTGGCGAATTCGGTCCATTTTAATCCGGGATAATTCTTCGGTTTGATTTTTACTGTTAACATCCCATCATGGAGTAACGGGGGCTTGTCATGACCGGAGCAGTTTACATAGTAAACCGGCATTATAAACACATGAGCTGTTTTCTCCTTTGACGGTAATGGTTTATACAACCTCCGCTTCAAGATTGGCTAAGCCAACTTCATGCCCAGCGATGGCAGGTATTTTGTATCACAAATTTTGATTATATACCTCAATATTTCATTTCATATATAAATGAATGTCACAAACCGGCTGGCGGCACAGACCGATGTGGCAGTTTAAGATTTTGTGACTGCAGGCAATCTAAATTGAAGGTTTCGATCATTCAATCAAAGGAGTCAGCACCATTGCACGAAGGCATATTAAAAACAAAAGTGATGGCTATCCTATTACAAGGCATTGAGAGGCCCAAAATTTGGAATTGCGTCATAACGGGCAACCGATGCATCAACCGCAGCGGATTAAGCTTCATTGCGGGTTGGCGTGAAGAAGATGGGTCGTCTGGCGTCGGTTCAACTTCTTCCTCCTCACCATCCAATGGCGGAAGTCATTGGTGGTCGATCAATCGGGTTAAAGCACGAAAGACAGCCTCTTCACTTATAAGCTCAGCGGATCAACGTCGAGGGCATAAGTGTGCTTACGGGTTGGTGGAACAAGGTTACGCACTTCGAAATAACAGCTTCAACCCGTCATTGTTACGCGTCGTAGAAGGAAGCGGTGAACCGTCGAGTTGGCCTCTTCGCCAATTGACTCGCCGGAAGGCGCATCTCCTTGTTACCCGTTTGAGAGCATCATTATCAAATGCTTCGCCATTTTCTTGAGCACCTGGGAAGCCTTTGGCTATGTCGGCGGGTCAAGGTCAGCTATCCATGCTTTGGCGCGAGTTAGTGCCAATAAGGTGCCAACCGGGCGTGGATCGTTTCAATTCTTCTATCTGTGCGGTATCATAGATAGCGGTCGATGTGTCCTTGATCAATGTCGGAGCTGCGTTATCATAAGTGGCGCAAATAACTTCGCTGGGTGCGGTATACAGCTGTTCAATTAAGCGTATCGTGGCCTTGAGTTTCTTCCGCATGTCGAGCCGGATGAGCAATAAACTTACCTATACGGTTTAAGAAAGTTCAGGTTAAACGGAGGAAATTTCAAAGCGGAATATTCATCACAACCTTGGTGAAACATTGCTTACCAAATATTGCGAGAGGTCATGGCATTGATTTGGTGCTTTAATCGATGAGCTCTTCCGTCACGGTTTAATGGCTGCTTGACATCCTCCGCCCGTTTTAGCAAGCCGCCTTTTCGGTATCCCGATTGGCCGCTCGGACTTAAACCACTCCTTGAGCTGCTCCATAGTAGTCAAAGCGGTTTCAACTCATCCTTGGCCTTGGAGGTTTACGCTTGTTGAGATTTCAGATTTTCTTGAAGATCATTGATTTGTGAGGTTTGTTGGCGTATCTCACTCTGCGACAAAAGGGAGCATGTTAGTAGTTTCATTACAAGTCCCAAGCGCATAACCAGTCATACACTTGGCACTTGGGGCTAATGCATATTTGATCTTCATCTGCCAATAAAATCACAAAGTCCCAAGCTCAATACAGGTATTCAACTTGGCACTTGGGGCTAATGGCTATTTGCTCGAACATGTTACGATATAAATTACATCGGTTTAACTATACTAGAACCTGCCCTTGGGGGCTACATCGATGAATTCTGAAGCATTGAGTTTTATGTTAAGTCGGTTTAACTATACTAAGTTGAACCGGCCCTTGAGAGCTTCTAGCAGTGGACTCGAAAGTATTGAGTTCTATATCAAGTACCGGCTTGAAAGAAGATTACAAACACGCCCTTGGGGCTACTATGCAATGAAGGTACAAGAGAGGCATAACTGTTTACCTCATAGCGCTCCTTCATAAGATTTACGAGCCGGCTTCAAATCACGGCTTGTGTAGAGCGGTTCATGAAAGCAGTGAAGATCTTGGGCGGAGAAATTGTCATAAGATGACGATCAGTTTTTCCTTCCCTTTGCTCATGGCGATAAATTCTTCCTTGGCGCTGTGCTTTGATAGAGCAACGGATTGCGAGGCGGTATATCGGTGCCGTAACTATGACATCATCATCTTTGGTTGGGCTGGCGGATTGGCATTTTCACAGGCTTGGTGCTTTCATACCGGGCTTGGCGGATCAGCAGTTGAGTCCGTTGTTACTGCTGCGGGACTCGGTGGAGCGGGAGGATGTGGCGTCTCAACTTGGACATCGGTTCAACCTCTGGCGGATTAGCATTGGCATCTTGATTAACCCCAACAGAGTTGTCTTTAGCAACCGGGATTTTCACCATGATGCTCTGGAGTCTTCTCGGATCAACATCCACAGTGGGGTCGAGGTCTTGGCCTTTTTACTAAGGCGAGCCTTGGTGCTACAACATCAAGGGTTAGAATATGATAAACCGACAAATACAAGGAACAAATTAAGGAGTAATATGCTTACCCAGCAGCAACTTTGAGAGGAGGCAGCTGAGTGGTTGATGAACCGCCAGACGAGTTGGAAGAAGCACGATAATTGGTCGGAGCGGATTGAGAGGGCATCGGAAGAAACCTTTCAAAGGATAGCGCTTTTCGGAGAACAAGTCACCTCGGGCGGCGTTTCCGGGTTGGTGTGTCAACTAAACCGGACGGCGTAATTTGTTGACCGCTATGCGGGTCGTCTGGTGTTCTTCAGTTTCTTGTGTCTTCAAAGAAAGTTTTGGATTCAAATGAGCACAAGAGTGAGATTGTTTCACTTTCCGGACTGTCGGCGAATTCTTTTAACGGTACAAGATCAGAATCGGAAGAAAGAAGGATTACCTCAACAGGTTACGCATGGCTGGCCTCGGCGTCATCACAGGAATTATAGCTGTCGATAAAATGAATGAAAAAAAGAACAAAGTAAGTCAAGCTCTACCTCAGCATCGATTCTTCATCCTCCGTGATTCGAAGACTCGGCGGTTTTCCTCTTACCAGCTTTCTTGGTGGTCTTGGTCTTTACGAGGAACCGGGCGGTTTCGTTCGTTTCAAAAGGAGCTGTTAGCACGAGAATTAATAAGAGATTAATACAATCAATATGGAATCAAAATCAGTAGAGCAATGAGAGGAACCTTACATGGGCGGTTTATTGGAGAGCGAAGCAGGGCCAACCGGTTTGGCTGCACGCGGAGATCGGTTCATCGAGCATTTTCTTCACTGTCTCGGCAACTTCAAGCTCAGTTATTGATAGCTCGTGATGTCGTTGAGGATCTTTGACGTCACCAGTGTATTCGTGCATCAATCCGGGGCGGCGGCTTAATGGCAAGATGCCCCAAGAAACCCAACAGCGGACAAGGTCAATACCAGTTAAGCCGTTGGCCATCGAGCCGGACTTGATAATTTGGGGTGCAAAGTTCTTCCGTTCTGCGGCAGTCAAGCCTTGAAGGCAATGGGTGGTTGTTGCTAAGCGGTGAGGCGATAACCCGGCAAGGATTTTCTCCGTTAGGAGCAGTGTTCGACAATAGAACCAGGTTTGATTCCAATCTTTGGATGGCTATGATGTTTGGCGTGAGGAAAGTCCACTTCTTTCCTTTTTGGATTGAAAGCCACCAAGTTCTGTGTTAGGACCGTCAAGAACTCTATATGGCGGTTCAAATGAAAGAAATCTCGGAATAACTCCACGGTTGGTTCTTCTTGAAGATAGACTTGAAGACTTGAAAGTTGCATATATTGGACACGAGTTCGGACCAATATCTTGTGGATGGAGTTGGAAGCTTGCGAGGACATCCGGAATTTTTTGATCGGGCGGGCTGAATCCCGGTCTAGGTGTTGCATAAAACAATCACCTCTCCTTCTTGAGGTTCGGCGGACATTCCGATTCGGAACACGCCCGATGGAGAACATTTTTGAGGCTAAAGCGCCCGGTGGTGGCGTAGCCGTTGAGCTGTGTTTCCGTGATCCGGGCGGAACCCAATTGCAAGAAGAAAATTGTTTCGCCATTCGGAAGGGGGAGCTGAAAGAAAATCAAGCAGTGCGGTTCACTATCTACGGTTTGTAAGTGAAAAATTCAGTGTTAAACGGTGAAATTACAATGCAAAATGCAGTTGGCGGTTTAAGAGAGGGCTAATGACATATGGCGGATTGGCTATCAAGGATTAAACCGCCCATAGGCGAAAAGGCCCAGATTCAAGTTTTACGCTAAGTGTTGGCGAAACAGGTTTCACACAATGGTCAAATCTATTTGGATCTACCGTGCATCTATAAGACAGTTTTATTGCGTTCTTTAAAAGGCATTCAAGAAAAACAGAGAAGGATGTATACTCTACGGAAGAAAAGGAAGGGCTGCTAGTATTAAAAATAGATGCGGAATGACTACATAAGAGATCTATCTGTTTTTGGATTAAAACTACCACGACGAAGGTAGGAAGAAGAGGAAAAATGGAGGAATGCGGATGAGCTTGCAAAAACTTAATGCAGATCTAAAGGCAAAAGAACGAAGAAGTTTACCGCTGCAGATTGTGGCGGAGGGCGATGAGTCTCGATCTAACTCAGGTTGATGCAGCGGCCTTGGTTGGTGCGGTTCTCGAAGGTCGCGGACGGCGGAGCTTGAGCTGAGGTCGTCGTGAGGAAGAAGAAGATGCAGAAGAGGAAGAAAAAGGGGCCCTCGGGCTTTATTTATAAGGGAAGGAGTGAAAGGCGAGCCACGAGAATCAAAGGCGTCCGAAGCGGTCGAGTGGTAGCGCGCTGTCGCCTCGATTTTCGGGATAATCATTAATGAGAAGGAATCTTTTGATCCTTTTTATGCGGAGGTGATGTCATGATGGACCGTTACGGTTCTCCGAAGATGACGTCACGGCTGTTTATAGCAACCAGAGAAGGGGATATCACGGCGGTTCAACAATTACAAGAAGATATTGAAGTTGAAGATTTTTATCAAGGATTGACATGAACCTGTTCAAATCAATCTGGGGCCTAATGTTGGGATATTACTCTTTGGCGTAAACCGGCCTATCCGGGCGGGTTAACTTCATCGATGAGTTCAGCGGTGTAAAAGCCCAAGCATGAAAGTAAGGGCCCAAGGCCCATAGTCGGTTTAGAACACTGTGGCCGTAAACCGGCCTGGTATGTAAACTTATCTTGTAAGTTAGGAATAGAGAGAGACCAACCGGATACAGTATGAACCGGAGATTGGGACTCTCGAACCGACGAGCGTCACCCGTGTATATAAGGGGCGACCGGGCGGTTCAAGGAGGACAGACAACAACAACTCGAGGCCTAGGCGAAGCTTATTTGCTCCCTAGTCATCGAGACCACATCAATCCCATCACAAACTAGACGTAGGCTTTACCTTCATCGAAGGGGCCGAACTAGTATAACTCTTGTGTCTTCGCGTCCGCTTTAACCCCTTTCAAGTTAACCCGTAGCGATGGCTCCACGACTAAGTCCTTTCATGAGGACATCTGCCGTGACAAAACCACGATAGCAACTATGCTCAACGAGCCTTCGACGAGGACAGATTGGATGCTAAAAAACTGGATCTCGATCTCTTTTGCCATTTGGAACCGCTGGACCGGAGGGCTATGTGGTTTGGAGAATTAGGATTTGATGGCTAGTTTAACTGAAGAAGGTGATTATTTAAAGGGGCTTGGAATTACTCCAAGAGTATGTGAAGAGGTTAAAACAATGTGAATGTTGTGTGGTATGGATGCAAATGAAGATGAAGGAGAGGTTAAGAAGCCAAGGAAAATCGATTCCTGATGGAGAAGTAAATGGGAGAAGTGGCCTACAGGCAGTTGATTAGACGGCTAGGTAGACTAAACGAAAAGGCTATGCGGGTAGACTAAGGAGTGGTACCTGTCCGTGTACGTGCCCATCTTCTAGCGCTACATGTGCTAGTAGCTAGTTGAGGTCACTCTTTTGAATCACCGTGGCGAGACATTTTATGATTCTTTTTTATTTCTACACCCCTCCTGACAGGTGGGACCTATGCAAATGGATATAAAAAATGCGTCATAGCTGGTTTAGATGGATATTGGCGCGTGTGTGTGAGACACAACATTCTCTGGTTAAGGAATATGCAGTTATCCTCAAAAAAGAAAAAGCCTTCTTTGCGCTTCCGCATCCACGAGAATTTGGTTCTGCTCGCAATATGGATGGTACCTGGAGGATGAAGTGAACCCAGAGGCATGCTAGCACGGGAGACCTATTTCCTCTATAAAGTACTACTCATGTTCCTACTACTCGTACTACTAGTAGTAGTACAACTATGGTACACTTGATGGTCAAAATATTATTCATCCGGTCCTCACAGTGAAGTGACAAGACCCTGCACCCGAGGTGACACCAGTCCAGGTGGCGTGTTCGGGTTACCAAAGTCAGCCTCACCTTGTGCACTGTGCAGTCACTGTCACCGCCGCTGTATAACATGCCTCGCCTAATGTCCCTCTCCCCTAGCATCAATCCATCTCCATCTCCGTCTCACCGGAGATCCTGAGGTCACTCATCATCATCTCACTGTACCCCCGCGTACCCTCGCCTCGCTCGCCTCCCCCAGTACCACTATTCCCTCGCTAGCCGCTCCAGCACCGAGAGCCTTATCCCCAATAAATCAAGCCCCCCAAAACCCCACCTTCCAAACTCCACCATGGCCGAACGCAAACCATGCATCATCCATATGAGCTGCGATTGGAGCAATCTCCCAAGTGACATCCTCGACCTTTGTTGTTCGCGTATGGATATGTTGAGCGCCCTTAGGCTGGCTGCATGCTTGAGGGACATGCACATGGCCATCGCCGAAGCGAGGCCTAAGCTTTTCAAGACACCCTGCCTGCTGCTATCTGGTCTTGCGAGATTTGCTCACCATGATACGGAGGCGTACATGATGCCCCTCGACTTCAATCCGACCTCCATTAGCCGAAACTTCTTTGCAGGTATGTAGTGGGTCGCCATACATCATTTCCCTTGACTTCGATCCAATCACCATCGCTTGAAACTTCTTGGCAGGTATGTACTGGGTCGGCATGAGCTCCCACTGGATGGCTGCCGTCAGACAAGACCGAAAAATGTTGGTGCTCATGAACTTCCACACCTCCCATGAGATTATCCTTCCTACGTTGGATTATATAGGGTTGTACCGCCGCGGTCCAAGTCATCTAGATTGCAAAGTCAGTTGGATGCACCTTATTTTGTAGAACATTGTAATCTGCCAAGTGCCCACACGAGATGCGAATTACGCAGACTTCAAGCTAATTGCCTTTTTCTACCGTGGACTCACCTATCTTTCTGCTGGTGCCTCCTTTAGCCAGAGACAGCTCACCTCGTAGTGTATCGTCAAAGCTGATACAAACTTCGGAGGTGCTATTGAGCACAATGGCATCATCTACGCGATCGACAAATCAGATGGCACCATGTATTGCTAGGCCGGCGCGTGTAAGTTGTTTCGGTCTGATGTTAATGATGACGCCATGACACTGTTTGAACTTTTTGTGATGATTGGCATATCCCTATTTGAGCAGAATTTGAGTATAACTATGATAATCTATTAGAGATGCCGTAAATCAACTATTTGGAATGAGTTAATTCATGCGATTGTGACCATGCCATTACAACCAATTTGTACCCCTGGATAATCAAACGGTTAGGAAGATATGGATATTCTCCTTATTTTATAATATTCTATATACTACTAAATATGAGTGTGTATCAATGGCCATGTTAGTTTTCCTCATTTTCATGATGTAGAAACATGCATCACATTGTTGGTTTCATCTATCCATATAATATGCATGTAAATGTGCATATGGAGAACTCTATATTTGGAAGTAGTGAAATCATGTAATGCTTACCATGTGTACATACCAATATTCGCCCTTCAACAATCAATGGCTAGAATAATATCCTTGCAAAAAATTTGCCACAGAACATTAGTTTATAACAATGCATAGTCTATTAGTTTCCTTGAAGAATTTCTTTGTGAGGACAGAACATGATTACATAACATGCATGACATGGTAGTTTCCTGTGTAGAATCAATTGTGAGATAACGTGACTATAACCAAGCATGGCACTTCTATATTTTTGAACCCAGTATACATTTCCCTGTATTTTCCTCCCAGTTCCAACAGGGACATATCAATGCTGTTTCTTGCATTATCCTACTCATACTCTGAAAAATGCTGATCTTGCATTAACAATGCCTATCCTTTTTGATATGATGCAATGTCCCTATGGTTACTGCCCTTTGTAATCATACCACCTTTGGAAAAAACAGGGAAGCACAACTGGTTCCTCGCTCGACCAGACGACGGCAAAAGACTGATGATCATTCGGACACATGAGCCTAAAAAGTTATATTGCAAAAACCCCACTATGTACAAGTACCGTGAAATACGTGAGTATCCGGACAGTGGCTGTTACGTCTATGAGTAGGATACCAGCTTGTTGGGGCCTTCAGGATTTTTGAGTTGGAGGCGGGTAAACAGCCTTGGTTCACACTCTCTGTTTGTCGAACTCAATTATCCGATTAACCAGGAGATCACTGTTGGCAAGGACCTTGATGGCAAAGAGGCTATGTTCGATATGGAAAACTGTGTCTACACGGCGAGCCCTGGGACTTCGGGAGAAAACTCCCCTGATTGTCAATGATACAACCTGCAGCCAAAAGAAGGTGAGAATGACAAAGGCATCTGGATTAACTTTGATCCTTGGATGTCTCAAGTTCGGCAGGCAATGATGTTGTTCAAGCCTTCAGGTTGATAGGTAATTGGGCTATTGCATCGGAAGGGTGGAGTATTGGTGTCTCCGGATCATTGGTCGCTGAAGCGGGGCTGCAAATTATGATGGTGTTGGATCATCCCTCTTCGAATGACTTGTTGTCCTTGCTGCTTGTTCTGGATGGGTAGTTCTCTCTTTTGTTATGCATATTCCTTGTCATTTGGTCATCCTCGTCTATGTCAGTCTTACTATGTAATAGTTGCCTCTATTTAGAATGTCATTCTCGTCTGGATCATGAGAGTCTGAGCACTGCGGATGGGTGCATTTTGGTGGTGTAGCAAGACTTCTTATGAACTATCATGTCTTGCTGTTTATGTCAGTAGTAGTCACTAGTCAGTGTTTGAATGTTGTATATATCGTTGTTTCAAACTGTTTATTGTCTCAAACTACTGGTAGGCTAAATGAGGGAATCACCATTCTCCAGTGTTTAGAGTATATCTCCCTTTTTCAAGTTATAATTTGAGCTCAGTGTCTTTTCGATGATGTACACTTGTTTGGGCTAGTGAGGTGTCGTTGAATATGCATGGGCCAAGTAGTAACGCAATGCCAAACAGGTCAATTATGACTCTTAGGCCGGGCTCTCAAAAGATCCTGAAAAGAAGGCCGGGCTCTCAAAAAAAAAGAAAGAATCAGGACTCTTAGGCCGACATGTGGGCGCCACCGGTGTTTTCGTGCGCTTGGGCACCGAGAGCATATTGGTGCCTGTTCGAAATTCATGCTACCTTTTCATCCCCAATCTCCCGCCCCTCCCCCACCTATGGAATCTCGATTCCTACTCAAGTTCTCCAAAATCCCCCTCCTATACACCGTATACTCAAGCGCACTATCATGTCGCCGGTCAACGTGAATCTCTGAGACGGAGATCCTAAGGTCCATCCTGCCTTTGGGCACTGCGTGGTGTCACTCAGTAATGGCATGGCGGCACTTGACGACCAGTTTGCCGACAAAGTGCTGATGGTAACCATCAACGACGACCGGCCTCCCGTCTCGCCGTACGACCTTGTCAAAGCTCTTGGCATTGCACATGACATCCAAATAAGTGACTTTCTCATTGAAGTCTGTCCGCCACCGGCTGATTTCATCGTTAGGTTCAGGACAACATTCGACTGCAGTCGTGTGTTTGAATCTTCCCGGTGTTTGTTCTGCAATGGCGCGCTGGTGAGCTTTGATCGGTGCCAACCAGGATGGGGCTCGGTGCCCTCTGAGCTTGAGTTTTTAACAAAGCTTACCTTCCACGGCATGCCTCGACGTGCTTGGAACAGCGAGTCCATGAATGAGCTTATCAACGACCTTGGAGGTGAGCCCGTAAGTATGTTTGTTCCTCCAGGCAGTTGGGCTCTGACGGTTATGGCATGGATGAAGAAGCCGTCCACCATGCCGAAGGTGATTGGTGTTGAGATACTGGTGGAGGAACAGGGGTTGTACTATTCGTCGCCACCAAAGCGGCCGCAGACCACGTTAGGGATGTACCTGTATCAAGTGTTCGTGGATGTCGAAGAAGTGGTCAATCCATCAATCGAAGTCTTGCCGCCGCCGCTGGTGCCAGGGTCTGTCGACGACGTCCATTACAGGAGTCAACTCAGACTTTCCCTGTGTTGCTCGGAACGATGGATGGCATAGGTCCTACTCCATCGCGCGGCGGAGGCCACTGCTTCTTTGGGAGAAGAGGCAGGGCTGGCTGCCTGGATGTGCTCTAATTTTTGGTAACAACTGAATCTTGTCAGATACTAGTTAAATCCGAGCTATGGGTGTGAGGCACTGATGTGCCAGTACATTTTGATTGTGACCTATTTCTATTTTTGTACCTGAACTGTTTTTAGAAAGGGTTGTACGTCAACTTAATGTGCTAGCAGAACTTATTGTGTTGTCTGTCTGTTTTCTTTGCACAACATTCAAGATATTTCCCCATCATAGATAAAGATGATGAACCGCAATGTACAAGTTTGTTGGTTTCAACATAGCCCTACCCGTAGCGATCCACTGCTTCCACCCTGATTGTGCCGCCTACGTGTAATTTTTGTATGCTAGTTCAGTGTGCTATGATGTTCTAGATGATTGTGTCAACTATATAAGTTTTTACTGAGCATCAACAATGCATATGGCTGAAAGATGTATTTACGAGCATCGACCGATGGGTCTCTCTCTCTCTGTCACACACACAAACACACACACATGCACACACACACACACAAGTGGGACCCGTTGAATTATTGTTTGGGAACGTTGGAGAAATTCAAAATTTTCTACGCATCACCAAGATCAATCTATGGAGTAATCTAGCAACAAGGGAAAGGGGAGTGCATCTAGATACCCTTGTAGATCGCTAAGCGGAAGAGTTCAAGAGAACGGGGTTGAAGGAGTCATACTCGTCGTGATCCAAATCACCTGAGATCCTAGTGCCGAACGGACGGCACCTCCGTGTTCAACACACGTGCAGCCCGGTGACGTCTGCCATGCCTTGATCCATCAAGGAGAGAGGGAGAGGTTGGGGAAGACTCCGTCCAGCAGCAGCACGACGGCGTGGTGGTGATGGAGGAGCGTGGTATTCCAGCAGGGCTTCGCCAAGCACCGCGAGAGATGAGGAGGGAGAGAGGTAGGGCTGCACCAGGGAGAGGTGAAAACTCATGTCCTGGTAGCCCCAAAGACCTCAACTATATATAGGGGAGAGGGAGGGGGCTGCGCCCCCTCTAGGGTTCCCACCCCAAGGGGTGCCGTAGCCCCTAGATCCCATCTAGGGTGCAGCCAAGGGGGGGAGAGGGGGAAACTTGCCCCAAAGCAAGGTGGAGGCGCCACCTCCCCAAACCCTAGGCGCCTTGGGCCCTGGTGGGGGGGGGGGGTGCACCAGCCCACCTGGGGCTGGTTCCCTCCCACACTTGGCCCATGCAGCCCTCTAAGGCCGGTGGCCCCACTTGGTGGACCCCCGGGACCCTCCCGGTGGTCCCGGTACATTACCGATAGCACCCGAAACATTTCCGGTGACCAAAACAGAACTTCCCATATATAAATCTTTACCTCAGGACCATTCCGGAACTCCTCATGACGTCCGGGATCTCATCCGGGACTCCGAGCAACATTCACTAACCACGTATATCTATTCCCTATAACCCTAGCGTCATCGAACCTTAAGTGTGTAGACCCTACGGGTTCGGGAATCATACAGACATGACCAAGACGTTCTCCGGTCAATAACCAACAGCGGGATCTGGATACCCATGTTGGCTCCCACATGTTCCACAATGATCTCATCGGATGAACCACGATGTCGAGGATTCAATCAATCCCGTATACAATTCCCTTTGTCTAGCGGTATTGTACTTGCCCGAGATTCGATCGTCGGTATCCCAATACCTTGTTCAATCTCGTTACCGGCAAGTCTCTTTACTCGTTCCGTAACACATCATACCGTAATCAACCCCTTGGTCACATTGTGCACATTATGATGATGTCCTACCGAGTGGGCCCAGAGATACCTCTCCGTCACACGGAGTGACAAATCCCAGCCTCGATTCGTGCTAACCCAATGACACTTTCGGAGATACCCGTAGTGCACCTTTATAGCCACCCGATTACGTTGTGACGTTTGGTACACCAAAAGCATTCCGACGGTATCCGGAGTTGCACAATCTCATGGTCTAAGGAAATGATACTTGACATTAGAAAAGCTTTAGCATCTGAACTACGATCTTTGTGCTAGGCTTAGGATTGGGTCTTGTCCATCACATCATTCTCCTAATGATGTGATCCCATTATCAATGACATCCAATGTCCATGGTCAGGAAACCGTAACCATCTATTGATCAACGAGCTAGTCAACTGGAGGCTTACTAGGGACATGGTGTTGTCTATTTACCTACACATGTATCTGAGTTTTCTGTCAATACAAATATAGCATGGATAATAAACGATTATCATGAACAAGGAAAATAATAATAACTAATTTATTATTTCCTCTAGGGCATATTTCCAAGAGTCTCCCACTTGCACTAGAGTCAATAATCTAGTTCACATTGCCATGTGATTAACACTCACAGGTCACATCACCATGTGACCAACATCCAAAGAGTTTACTAGTGTCACAAAACTAGTTCACATCATCATGTGATTAAGACTCAATGAGTTCTGGGGTTTGATCATGTTTTGCTTGTGACAGAGGTTTTAGTCAACAGGTTTGCAACATTCAGATCCGTATGTACTTCGCAAATCTCTAGGTCATATTGTAAATGCTGCTTCCATGCTCCACTTGGAGATATTCCAAATGGTTGCTCCACTATACGTATCCGGTTTTACTACTCAGAGTCATTCGGTTAGGTGTTAAAGCTTGCATCGATGTAACCCTTTACGCCGAACTCTTTATCACCTCCATAATCGAGAAACATTTCCTTATTCCTCTAAGAATAATTTTGACCGCTATCTAGTGATTCATTCCTGGATCACCTTTGTACCCTCTTGACAGACATGTGGCAAGGCACACATCAGGTGCGGTACTCAGCATGGCATACCATATAGAGCCTATGACAAAAGCATAGGGGACGACCTTCGTCCTTCCTCTTTCTTCTGCCGTGGTCGAGCTTTAAGTCTTAACTTCATACCTTACAACTCAGGCAAGAACTCCTTCTTTGACTGATCCATCTTGAACACCTTCAAGATCATGTCAAGGTATGTGCTCATTTGAAAGTACCATTTAGCGTTTTTGACCTATCCTTATAGATCTTGATGCTCAATGTTCAAGCAGCTTAATCCAGGTTTTCTATTGAAAAACACTTTTCAAATAACCCTACATGCTTTCCAGAAATTCTACATCATTTCTGATCAGCAATATGTCAACAACATATACTCTTCAGAAATTCTATAGTGCTCCCACTCACTTCTTTGGAAATACAAGTTTCTCATAAACTTTGTATAAACCCAAAATCTTTGATCATCTCATCAAAACGTACATTCCAACTCCGAGATGCTTACTCCAGTACTTAGATGGATTGCTGGAGCTTTGCATACTTGTTAGCGTCTTTCAGGATTGTCAAAACCTTATGGCTGTATCACATGCAACCTTTCCTCAAGAAAATTGTCGAGGAAACAATGTTTTGACATCCTATCTGCAAGATTTCATAAATAATGCAGTAACTGCTAATCCAATTCCAACAGACTCTTAGCATCAATACGAGTGAGAAAGCCTCACCGTAGTCAACTCCTTGAACTTGTTGGAAAACATCTTCACGACAAGTCGAGCTTTCTTAATGGTGATACTTACCATCATTGTCCGTCTTCCTTTTAAAATCCATCTGTATCCAATAGCCTTACGACCATCAAGTAGTTCTGCCAAAGTCTACACTTTGTTTTCATACATGGATCCTCTCTCGGATTTTATGGCCTCGAGCCATTTGTCGGAATCCGGGCCCACCATCGCTTCTCATAGATCGTAGGTTCATTGTTGTATAGCAACATGACCTCCAAGACAGGATTACCGTACCACTCTGAAGTAGTACGCATCCTTGTCGACCTACGAGGTTTGGTAGTGACTTGATCCGAAGTTTCATGATCACTATCATAAGCTTCCACTTCAATTGATGTAGGCGCCATAGGAACAACTTCCTGTGCCCTGCTACACACTAGTTGAAGTGATGGTTCATTAACCATATCAAGTCTCCACCATCCTCCCACTCAATTCTTTCGAGAGAAACTTTTCCTCGAGAAAGGACCCGTTAGTAGAAACAATCCCTTTTGCTTCCGGATCTGAGATAGGAGGTATACCCAACTGTTTTTGGGTGTTCTATGAATATGCATTTATCCGCTTTGGGTTCGAGCTTATCAACCTGAAACCTTTTTCACATAAGCGTCGCAGCCCCAAACTTCTAAGAAACGATAGCTTAGGTTTCTCCAGGCCATAGTTCATACGGTGTCACCTCAACGGAATTACGTGGTGCCCTATTTAAAGTGAGTGCGGTTGTCTCTAATGCCTAATCCATAAACGATAGTGGTAATTCGATAAGAGACATCATGGTACGCACCATATCCAATAGGGTGCAACTATGATGTTCGAACACACCATCACACTATGGTGTTCCAGGCGGTATTAATTGTGAAACAATTCCACAATGTCTTAGTTGCGTGCCAAAACTCGTAACTCAGATATTCATCTCTATGATCATATCATAGACATTTTATCCTCTTGTCACGAAGATCTTCAACTTCACTCTGAAATTACTTGAACCTTTCAATAATTTAGACTTGTGTTTCATAAGTAAATATACTCAACATCTACTCAAATCATCTGTGAAGTAAGAACATAACGACATCCACTGCGTGGCTCAGCACTCATTGGACTGCACACATCAAAATGTATTACTTCCAACAAGTTGCTTTCTTGTTCCATTTCACTTTGAAAGCGAGGCTTTCAAATATCTTGCCCATATGGTATGATTTGCATGTCTCAAGTGATTCAAAATCAAGTGAGTCCAAACGATCCATCTGCATGGAGTTTCTTCATGCATATACACCAATAGACATGGTTCGCATGTCTCAAACTTTTCAAAAAGGAGTGAGTCCAAAGATCCATCAACATGGAGCTTCTTCATGCGTTTTATACCAATATGACTTACATGGCAGTGCCACAAGTAGGTGGTACTATCATTACTATCTTATATCTTTTGGCTTGAACGTGTGTATCACTACGATCGAGATTCAATAAACCATTCTTTTAGGTGCAAGACCATTGGAGGTTTTATTCAAATAAATAGAGTAACCATTATTCTCCTTAAATGAATAACCGTATTGCGATAGATATAATCCAATCATGTCTATGCTCAACGCAAACACCAAATAACAATTATTTAGGTTTAACACCAATCTCGATGGTAGAGGGAGCAGGCGATGCTTGATCACATCAACCTTTGGAAACACTTCCAACACACATCGTCATCTCACCTTTAGCTAGTCTCCGTTTTTTCCGTAACTCTTTTATTTCGAGTTACTAACACTTAGCAACCGAACCGGTATCTAATACCCTGGTGCTACTAGGAGTACTAGTGAAGTACACATTAACATAATGTATATCCAATATACTTCTATCGACCTTGCCAGCCTTCTCATCTACCAAAGTATCTAGGGTAATTCTGCTCTAGTGGCTGTTCCCCTTATTACAGAAGCACTTAGTCTCGGGTTTGGGTTCAACCTTGGGTTTCTTCACTAGAGCAGCAGCTGATTTGTCGTTTGATGAAGTATCCCTTCTTGCCCTTGCCCTTCTTGAAACTAGTGGTTTCACTAACCATCAACAATTGATGCTCCTTCTTGATTTCTACTTTCGCGTTGTCAAACATCGCGAATATCTCAAGGATCATCATATCTATCCCTGATATGTTATAGTTCATCACGAAGCTCTAGCAGCTTAGTGGCAATGACTTTGGAGAAACATCACTATCTCATCTGGAAGATCAACTCCCACTCGATTCAAGTGATTGTTGCTCTCAGAAAATCTGAGCACAAGCTCAACGATTGAGCTTTTCTCCCTTAGTTTGCAGGCTAAGAAAATCGTCGGAGGTCTTATACCTCTTGACGTGGGCACGAGCCTGGAATCCCAATTTCAGCTCTTGGAACATCTCATATGTTCTTCAACATTTCAAAAATGTCTTTGATGCCTCAATTCTAAACCATTTAACATTACCGAACTATCATGTAGTCATCAAAAATGTGTATGTCAGATGTTCGCAACATCCAGAGACGAGGTTCGAGGTTCAGCACACCGAGCGGTGCATTGAGGACATAAGCCTTCTACGAAGCAACAAGGACAATCCTCAGTTTACGAACCTAGTCCGCATAATCGCTACTATCAACTTTCAACTAAATTTTCTCTAGGAACATATCTAAACAGTAGAACTAAAGCGCGAGCTTACGACATAATTTGCAAAGACCTTTTGACTATATTCAGGATAATTAAGTTCATCTTACGAAATCCCACTCCGATAGACATCCCTCTAGTCATCTAAGTGATTACATGATCCGAGTCAACTAGGCTGTGTCCGATCATCACGTGAGACGGACTAGTCATCATCGGTGAACATCTTCATGTTGATCGTATCTACTATACGACTCATGCTCGACATTTCGGTCTCTTGTGTTCCGAGGCCATGTCTGTACATGCTAGGCTCGTCAAGTCAACCTAAGTGTTTCGCGTGTGTAAATCTGGCTTACACCTGTTGTATATGAACGTTAGAATCTATCACACCCGATCATCACATGGTGCTTCGAAACAACAAACTTTCGCAACGGTGCACAGTTAGGGGGAACACTTTCCTGAAATTTTAATGAGGGATCATCTTATTTACTATCGTCGTTCTAAGCAAATAAGATGTATAAACATGATAAACATCACATGCAATCAAATAGTGACATAATATGGCCAATATCATTTTGCTCCTTTTGATCTCCATCTTTGGGGCTCCATGATCATCATCGTCACCGGCATGACACCATGATCTCCATCATCGTGTCTCGATGAAGTTGTCTCGCCAACTTATTAATTCTACTACTATGGCTACCGATTAGCAATAAAGTAAAGTAATTACATGGCGTTGTTCAATGACACGCAGGTCATACAATAAATTAAGACAACTCCTATGGCTCCTGCCGGTTGTCATACTCATCGACATGCAAGTCGTGATTCCTATTACAAGAACATGATCAATCTCATACATCACATATCATTCATCACATTTTTTTGGCCATATCACATCACATAGCATACCCTGCAAAAACAAGTTAGACGTCCTCTAATTGTTGTTTGCATGTTTTACATGGCTGCTATGGATTTGTACCAAGAAGATTTCTTACTTATGCAAAACCACAACGTGATATGCCAATTTCTATTTACCCTTCATAAGGACCCTTTTCATCGAATCCGATCCGACTAAAGTGGGAGAGACTGGCACCCGCTAGCCACCTTATGCAACAAGTGCATGTCAGTCGGTGGAACATGTCTCACGTAAGTGTACGTGTAAGGTCGGTCCGGGCCGCTTCATCCCACAATACCGTCGAAACAAGATTGAACTAGTAATGGTAAGCATATTGAACAAAATCAACGCCCACAACTACTTTGTGTTCTACTCATGCAAAGAATCTACGCAATAGACCTAGCTCATGATGCCACTGTTGGGGAACGTAGCAGAAATTCAAAATTTTCTACACATCACCAAGATCAATCTATGGAGTAATCTAGCAACGAGGGAAAGGGGAGTGCATCTACATACCCTTGTAGATCACTAAGCGGAAGTGTTCAACAGAATGGGGTTGAAGGAGTCGTACTCGTCGTGATCCAAATCACCGGAGATCCTAGTGCCGAACGGACGGCACCTCCGCGTTCAACAACCGTGCAGCCCGGTGACGTCTCCCATGCCTTGATCAAGCAAGGAGAGAGGGAGAGTGAGGGAGTCCTAGACTAGGGGGTGTCCGGATAGCCGAACTATCATCACGGCCGGACTCCAAGACTATGAAGATACAAGATTGAAGACTTCGTCCCGTGTCCGGATGGGACTTTCCTTAGCATGGAAGGAAAGCTTGGCGATACGGATATGTAGATCTCCTACCATTGTAACCGACTCTATGTAACCCTAACCTATCCGGTGTAGATATAAACCGGAGGGTTTTAGTCCGTAGGACGAACAACAATCATACCATAGGCTAGCTTCTAGGGTTTAGCCTCCTTGATCTCGTGGTAGATCTACTCCTGTACTACCCATATCATCAATATTAATCAAGCAGGAGTAGGGTATTACCTCCATCGAGAGGGCCTAAACCTGGGTAAAAACATCGTGTCCCTTGTCTCCTGTTACCATCCGCCTATCGCACGATTCGAGACCCCCTACCGAGATCCGCGGTTTGACACCGACATTGGTGCTTTCATTGAGAGTTCCTCGTATGCGTCACCGATAGGCCCGATGGCTCCTTGATCATCAACAACGACGCGGTCCAGGTGAGACTTTTCTCCCGTACAAATCTTCGTATTCGGCGGCTTTGCACTGCGGGCCAATTAAGCAGCCATCTGGAGCATATCAAAGCTACGCCCGGCCATCAGGTCAGATTTGGAAGTTTGAACTATCGGCCGATATCCGCGGAGACTTGATCTTGATGGATTCGAGCCAGCAATAGCGTGCCGCCTTGTCTCGATGGGCATGATCTGGCTCTGCAGCGAATAGTGCCACAGAGGCCGCACATGCATCCGCTCGACCCTTAATCCGGGCGGATTCCCGATCGAGGGCGAGTGGTTGGACACCGCCTCGGGGGCTACGATCTCTACGGTGATTGAGCCGGACTCCATCCCTGTCCTTTGTGAAGACCTCGACTCCAGGGTGCCGGACTCCTCTCCGGACTCCGAACCCTCCGCGCCCCCCAATCGAATCCGATTGGGCGCCCGGTCATGGAGTTCATCGCCGCAGACATCTTTCAAGACTCGCCCTTTGGCGACATCCCGAGTTCACTAAAGTCTCTCTCTTTATCCGGAGAGCCCTGGCGGACTACGGACGGGAAGGTTGGGATCTGAGCGGCGAAGAAATTCAACGCCCACCCACCACCCACTTTATAGCCACCGCCGATGATCTAACCGACATGCTCGACCGACTCCGAAGACATCGGCGGTATGGGCGGCGATGCGGAGGCGACCAAGACCCAGCGCCTACGAGGGCACTATAAAGGCCACCTCGTCATATGACATATACATGGTGGACATCCCAAAAGATGGTAATGGCGATGGAACAACGGAGGATGACCCTCAAGAAGCAACGAAGCGCCGGCGTCGTGGCGCCGCTAAATCCGCCACAATAAAAATGGTGATTCCTGCACGGGAGATAATAACACCGGATAGTGTCGAAGAAAACCCCTCGGCGGGGACTCGGCGCAGGAGGAGGAGAAGCAAGTCCGCACAACAGTCTTGGCGAAAGGAGGTCGAGGGCGATAATTATCGCCTCCCTCCGAAGATGAGGCAAGCCTCGACGACGATGAATTTGTCGTGCCTGAGGATCCCGCCGAACAGGAGCGTTTCAAATGCAGGCTTATAGCCACGGCAAGCAACCTCAAGAAAAAGCAGCAACAGCTTAGAGCTGACCAAGACCTGCTAGCTGACAGATGGACTGAAGTCCTTGCAGCCGAAGAGTATGAACTCGAACGCCCCTCCAAAAGCTACCCCAAACGCAGGCCGTTGCCTCGATTAGAGGAGGAAGCACCCAAGTCACCAGCGCACAACATGGCAGACCGTCCACCCCGTGGCCGCGACAGAGAAGCCTCTCGGCCCTCTGCTCAAGCCACACCCCGACGCCACTCAAAAAGTACCAAGGCACGGGAAAATGCGCCAGACTTGCGAGATATATTGGAGGATAAGGCAAAACATACAAGATTGATCTACGGATCGCGTGGGCGCCCAACGATGCGGGATGATTACCGTCGCGTCGGATACAAACAAACCTGGCGGGCGAACACGATGAACAAAGCTCATATGAGCTACGTCGTGATATATTATCTGAGGCGCCAAGACACCCACTATGCTTCACGGATGAAGTAATGGATCATCAAATCTCCGAGGGCTTCAAACCCGTAAACATCGAATCATACGATGGTACCACAGATCCTGCGGTCTGGATCGAGGACTATCTCCTCCACATCCACATGGCCCGCGGTGATGATCTACACGCCATCAAATACCTCCCACTCAACCTTAAAGGACCAGCTCGGCATTGGCTCAACAACTTGCGGCCAGAATCAATTGGTTGTTGGGAGGACACGAAGCCGCATTCCTTGATAACTTCGGGGTAAATATGTGCGACCACCGAGCGCCGATGACCTTAGCCACATAATTCAGCAGCGGAAGAATCGGCCGGACAATTCGGACACGGTTCCTAACAAAGAAAAATCAAATCGTTGATGTCCGGATGTAGAGGCCCTTCCAGCCTTCAAACATAACATCCTGACGAGTGGCTTGCCCGACACCTAGGACAGGAAAAGCCAAAATCCATGGCAGCCCTCACAACACTCATGACCGCTTTTGTGCGGGAGAGGACAGCTGGCTAGCTCGAAGCAACAACGGACAAACACCACGATAGTTCGGATACCAAGGACAGCAATGGCAGGTCGCGTCGCAAACAAGAACAAGCGCCGCGTGCGGGGATAATGCTGAAGATCTGACCGTCAATGCGGATTCAGAGGCTCTAAACCGGTCAGCGGAAGAAGCCATTCAAAAGAAATACCAGGGCCCGTCCAACTTGGACCGAATACTCGATAAACTTGCTAGATACATGGCACCCGAAAAACCAGCCAATCACACCAACAGGATTGTTGGGTGTTCAAACAAGCAGGCAAGTTAAGTGCCAAACTCAATGACAAGGGGCTGCATAGCGATGGCGAGGAAGAGCCCGGCCGCCCGAACAATAGAGGACAAAGGGTTTTCCCACACAAGTGTGGACGGTGAACATGATATCGCAACCCATACACCCAAAAGGGAGTGGAGCGTGCACTAAGGGGCGTATATGCGATGGAGCGATCGCCCAAGTTCAACCCATGGTCTTCCTGCCCGATCACCTTCGATTGAAGGACCACCCACTAGCATCCGTCACGGCGGTTTCGCGCATTGGTTCTTGACCCAATTATTGTGGATTTCACCTCACCGAGTCGATGGACGGCGGTAGCAACCTGAACCTGCTTTATCGGGATACGGTCGCCAAAATGGGCGTGAACCCCAAAAATTAAACCTACAAAGACGACCTTTAAAGGTGTCATACGGTGTAGAGGCCAATTATGCGGGCTCAGTTACACTCGAAGTGGTCTTCGGATCCCGGATAACTTCGAAGCGAAGAGTTAATCTTCGACATAGTCCCGTTCATAATGGCTATCATGCCTTTGCTTTCGGACGAACCGTATTTGCAAAGTTCAATGCGGTGCCGCTTTCGCATACCTCAAGCTCAAGATGCGGGCCCTCGAGGAGTAATCACGGTCAATGGAAACACCGAACGCTCTCTCTGAACGGAGGAGCACATGGCGGCCCTCGCGGCGGAGGTACAAAGCAGCCTCTCACAGCAATTCTCGAGTCCGGCCACTAAGCGTCCGGACACTGTCAAGCGCGCCCGGAGTAACCTACAACAAGACCGCCTGGCATGATTCAAGCGCGCGTAGCAATCCGGCCCCAACCCCAGCCCTCCCGAAATTGTGAACCCAGTACTACGCGTACATAACTACGCTCTGGGCATAAAGGGAGGGGCACGACCTCGGCACGCCCGGAATGCGGCTCAACCGCAATAGGGGCTCCCGATTGTGTCATCCTTCTTCTTTTTTCCTTTTTCTTCCTTTTTCTTACTTTCAGGACTCCATTTTCCAGAAGTCCTGTCCGGCACTAGAATCGCCGAACTCACGATGCAACAGCCAGGGAAGCAGAAAGCCACGTCGAGTGTTCAGGTGGTCTCTATTACGAGCATTATACCTGTTTTACATACCATCCATAAGCTTACCCCGGAGAGGACATGTTAGATAGTCCCATCCCTTGCTTATCGCACTATTTGTATTGTTCTGCTTCCATTGCGGTACCTTTTGAATAAACAATACATAGCTTTTGCCTATTATTGCACTCTTTTCTTTATCTATATATATTCATTTCATGACATTACGCACCCATACACTTTGGTACGGCCAATACACCGAGGGCTTATGTACCCCAAAATTATGGTGTGATAAGTCCGAATACTTTCACAAGTCGGCACCCGAACTTATAGCATTATATGAATCGGCTCAATCATGTCTTGGGTCAATAGTTGGGTTTGCGGCTCCGTGTTTTGGTACCTTACGTTCCGTTATATCGGCTAAGGTAGCACCGGAGAACCATCGCGATTGTGCCCCAGTTGAGCTGGGTCGAGCACCTCGATGGAGAAAGCTAAAACTGACCGTCATGATAGGGCGAGAGCGATCACTGTTCGAGAGGTTTTTTCGGGTCCCTAAAGACTTATGCCGCTTAGAGCGAGGAACCGGTTGTCCGGCCAAGGCGTGGATAGTGCCCGAACTCGGTCTTCGAATACTAGGGGCTTCGCCAAAATTTAAAATTATAGAATTCTATGGCTAAGTGAGAGTGTTCAAGCATTATAAGTCCGGTTGCCTAGTTACGTTGCGTTGGCGCCTCCTAGATGGACCCAAGAATGGGAACAAGAGTGCTCAAGTTTATCCCAACACCCAGCACTTGTGGCATGGGGGCTGAAACCAACGACTTGCCATCTCTCAAATTTGATAAGCGGCCGCCTGAAGGTAATATTTTAAATCAATAAGCGTTGCTTAGCGCATATGAACAAGTTTTCAGCGTCTGACAGATAACAAGCGAGTCTATTCAAAATTACATCTTTGGAGCACTCATCCGCTATTCGGCGGGCACCCTTGAGAGGCCCTCATAGTACATTTCGAGTGCGATGCTCCTTGCCCTTGGTGGCCCGTCCGTCACAAGCTTATCTGCATCCATCTTGCCCAGTGCACTTTAGCACGGGCAAGGGCCCGACGGACACATTCAATGCAGACGGGCGCTTGATGACTTCAATCCGTGGACAAAGTCCACCAGCCGCTACACTAAGCCAAGTAGCTCCAGGCATGGCTTCCAATGGCCACAGGCTGAACTATGAGGCCCTTCATGGCCTGTTCGGCGACCTTGTGGAGCTCGACCAGCTGCTTCACTGGTCTCTTAGGGGCACCGGATGTCCGCCTCAACATCTTGAGACCAGAACACCTTCTCCGTCGAGCTCCCTCCTTGGTGCGGTAGAACGCGGCGAGCATCCGATACACTATGCGGCAGATCTCTGAGCGCTCTGGAGAGCTCGAATCCGGGTAAGTAATAAGTAATTCACTTTCACATGCTTGCTCTGCATAAAGAATGCCTTACCCGCCGCGATCTTCTTTATTGCCTCAATCTCCTGGAGGGCTTTTTGGGCTCAGCCTTAGCAGCTTTGGCACTCTCAAGAGCCGAAGCAAGCTCGGACTCTCGGGTCTTCAGGTCAAGCTCCAAACTCTTGTGTTTTTCCGCGAGAGCCTGGAGCTCTTGCCGCACCTCCGCCAGCTGCGCCTCCCCCTTCTCTCGCTCGGTGCGCTCCGCGGCCGCTTTGCTTTCGGCCACGGACACCGCTTCCTTCAGGGTCGCCACCTCGTTCGTGGCCCCTGCAGTACCCATGTTATTCCTGTTATTTTTTTGCAACCGAAACCTTTCTAAAAGGTATTTCTTTAATAAGGTATTACTTACCTTCCTTGTCCTCGAGCTGCTTCTTGGCAAGGCCGAGCTCATTCTCGGACCGCTCGAGGCTTTGCTTCAATGCATCGACCTCCGCAGTCAGTGCGGCAGAGGTCAGCATGTAGCCTGCATTCCCATATTGACATACTTATGTTAGACTCCTGCGTATATCTTTTTAGATCCTTACTCCGGATTTTCTTTCCGAACACCAAACTAAGCATCAGGGGCTACTGTATATGCGGTAATATTTTTACATATTCTAAACTTACCTCAAAGCCTGTTAGAAGGCTGGTACAGGCTTCGGTCAGCCCGCTCTTGGCGGACTGAACTGTCCGGATCACCACACTCATAACAGTGCGGTGCTCCTCCTCAATGGAAGGGCTGTTAAGCGCCTCCAGTAAGCTATCCGGTGCCTTCGGTTGGACGGAGGACACCGGCGTCTTACCCTTCTTGCGAAGGGACCGCTTGCCGAACTCCGGAACCACTGAAGGTTCCGGCATGGGGTCCGGACGAGGGTTGGGCTTAGAGCCCCTAGGGTTCTCGCCCCCCACGCGTCTGGAGTCCGGGAGGTTGCCTTGCGGCGCCTCCTGCGCCACCTCCTCTTGACCAAGCCCCCCTTGGGGCCCCACCGTGGCGTCGTCCATGGCGTGAGGTGAGGCGGCGGAAAGTGAAGTACTCTCCATTTCCGGCGAACTCGAGGGACCCGCTCGTGAAGTGGCGAACTCGCCCTTTGGCGGGCTGCATGATTGTTCGGCATTAGAGAACACTATGTAATGATAAAAAAGCCATGGGTATCCGGACACTTACGATCTCGCCAGGGGCTTGGCCCTTGTTGGCCAATCCTCCTCGTCATTGTCGACGTTGGTGGAGAAGTCCGGAGGAAGGGTTCTTCCCTTCTTGGACCCTCCGGCCTCCCCAGTTGGGGCGGCCTTCCTTTAACTCTCCTCCCCCGCTGGCGGAGAGGCTTCTTTTTCTTCCTCCTCGTCCTCAGGAGAAGATTCTGCTTCAGAATCTGACAAAACCAGGCGTCGGGAGCTCCTTCGAGTTCCCGTTGCCTCCTTCTTGGCCTTCTTCTCCGGCACCACATGAGGTACCGGAGCCAGCAGCCCCGTCAATCGGGCGTCCGCTGGGTCTTCTGGCAAAGGAGCCGGACAGCTAACTTGCCAGGAGGTCTTCAGCCAGTCCTGTTAAAGGTAAGGGAGTTTTAGATCCCACATAGAGTCAATCTATGAAAAGAGAGTCCCGTAAGGGGTAAAATAACTTACCTCGCTAGCTTGACGCTGCGAGCTGAATCCACGATCTTCGGTAGCGGATGTGGGAGCCTCGCCGCCCTTGAACAGCACCTTCCAGGCATCTTCGTACGTAGTGTCGAAGAGCCTTTTTAGAGTTGAGTGTTGTGCCGGATCGAACTCCCACAATTTGAAGGCCCGTTGCTGGCATGGGAGAATCCGGCGGATGAGCATCACCTGGATTACGTTGAAAAGCCTGAGATTCTTGTCCACCAGGTTTCAGACGCATGTTCGGAGTCCGGATAGCTCGTCTGAATTCCCCCACATCAGGCCCGTCTCTTTCCATGACGAGAGCCGTGTGGGGAAGCCAGATCTGAATTCGGGGGCCGCCACCCATTTGGGGTCGCGTGGCTCGGTGATGTAGAACCACCCCATTTGCCACCCCTTTATTGTCTCCACAAAGGAGCCCTCGAGCCATAGGACTTATGCCATCTTGCCAACCATGGCGCCTCCGCACTCTGCTTGACGGCCGCCCACAACCTTCGGCCTGACATTGAAGGTCTTCAGCCATAGGCCGAAGTGGGGCTAGATGTAGAGGAAGGCCTCGCACACGACGATAAACGCCGAGATGTTGAGGATGAAATTCGGGGCCAGGTCGTGGAAGTCTAGGCCGTAGTAGAACATGAGCCCCCGGACAAATGGGTGAAGTGGAAAACCTAGTCCGTGGAGGAAGTGGGGGAGAAACACCACCCTCTCATGGGGCCTGGGGGTTGGAATGAGCTGCCCCGCATCGGGCAGCCTGTGCGCGATGTCCCCGGACAAATATCCGGCCTCCTGCAGTCTTGTGATGTTCCCCTCCGTGACGGAGGAGGCCATCCACCTGCCTCCCGCTCCTGACATGGTTGGAGAAGGTTGAGGTGGGATGTGCGGACTTGGGTGCTAGAGCTCGAGTGCGTGGAAATGGATGAGCAAAGGAGGAAGAAGGCGTAGGTGAAAAGGTGGATCCTTATCCCCTTATATGGACGGACGAAGCTATGCGTCCCCCACCAGCCTGGTAAAACTCGCTTATCTCCCAAGCGCCGTAATCAATGGCGCGGATGGGTTACCCACATCCGTATTGATGGGAATCCCGGAATAAGGGGGCACGATCTATGCTTTGATGAGATGTGCCAGGGAAACCGCCTCGCTAAACGCGCTAAGGTGGAACGGTAAAAAAAACGATTCATATAAAGGCCTGGCCGTGGTGTGATGTCACGCCCAGATACGTCGGCGGATCCGTGCAAAAGTTATTCTCTCTCGGTGGTATGTGGAACTTGTTTTGCGAGCGGACACTATCTGGTGTTCAAAACCTTCTATGAAGTATTCGGAGGAGGAACCGCCTTGCAATGCCGAAGACAATATGCGCGCGGGACTCGTCGTCATTGAAGCCTGGTTCGAGGGCTCTGAGAGGAGTCTGGACTAGGGGTGTCCGGATAGCGAACTATCATCACGGCGGACTCCAAGACTATGAAGATACAAGATTGAAGACTTCGTCCCGTGTCCGGATGGGACTTTCCTTGGCGTGGAAGGCAAGCTTGGCGATCTGGATATGTAGATCTCCTACCATTGTAACCGACTACGTAACCCTAACCTATCCGGTCTCAGATAAACCGGAGGGTTTTAGTCCAGGGGACGAACAACAATCATACCATAGGCTAGCTTTTAGGGTTTAGCCTCCTTGATCTCGTGGTAGATCTACTCTTGTACTACCTATATCATCAATATTAATCAATCGGGGTAGGGTATTACCTCCATCGAGAGGGCCCAACCTGGGTAAAAACATCGTGTCCCTTGTCTCCTGTTACCATCCGCCTAGGCGCACAGTTCGGGACCCCCTACCGAGATCCGCGGTTTGACACCGACAGAGAGGTTGGGGAAGACTCAAAGTCAGCAGCAGCACGACGCAAGGCGTGGTGGTGATGGAGGAGCGTGGTATTCCAGCAGGGGTTCGCCAAGCACCGCGAGAGATGAGGAGGGAGAGAGGTAGGGATGCGCCAGGGAGAGGTGAAAACTCATGTCCTAGCAGCCCCAAAGACCTCAACTATATATAGGGGAGAGGGAGGGGGCTGCGCCCCCTCTAGGGTTCCCACCCCAAGGGGTGCGGTAGCCCCTAGATCACATCTAGGGTGCGACCAAGGGGGGGAGAGGGGGAAACTTGCCCCCCAAGCAAGGTGGAGGCGCCCCCTCCCCAAACCGTAGGCGCCTTGGGCCCTGGTGGGGGGCGCACCAGCCCACCTAGGGCTGGTTCCCTCCCACACTTGGCCCATGCAGCCCTCTGGGGCCGGTGGCCCCACTTGGTGGACCCCCGGGACCCTCCCGGTGGTCCCGGTACATTACCGATAGCACCCGAAACTTTTCCGGTGACCAAAACAGGACTTCCCATATATAAATCTTTACCTCCGGACCATTCCGGAACTCCTAGTGATGTCCGAGATCTCATCCGGGACTCCGAAAAACATTCGGTAACCACGTATATCTATTCCTATAACCCTAACGTCATCGAACCTTAAGTGTGTAGACCCTACGGGTTCGGGAATCATACAGACATGACCGAGACTTTCTCTGGTCAATAACCAACAGCGGGATCTGGATACCCATGTTGGCTCCCACATGTTCCATGATGATCTCACCGGATGAACCACGATGTCGAGGATTCAATCAATCCCGTATACAATTCCCTTTGTCTAGCGGTAGTGTACTTGCCCGAGATTCGATCGTCGGTATCCTGATACCTTGTTCAATCTCGTTACCGGCAAGTCTCTTTACTCGTTCCGTAACACATCATCCCATAATCAACCCCTTGGTCACATTGTGCACATTATGATGATGTCCTACCGAAGCGGGCCGGAGATACCTCTCCGTCACGGAGTGACAAATCCTAGTCTCGATTCGTGCCAACCAGCAGACACTTTCGGAGATACCCGTAGTGCACCTTTATAGCCACTCGATTACGTTGTGGCGTTTGGTACACCAAAGCATTCCTCGGTATCAAGAGTTGCACAATCTCATGGTCTAAGGAAATGATACTTGACATTAGAAAAGCTTTAGCATCTGAACTACGATCTTTGTGCTAGGCTTAGGATTGGGTCTTGTCCATCACATCATTCTCCTAATGATGTGATCCCGTTATCAACGACATCCAATGTCCATGGTCAGGAAACTGTAACCATCTATTGATCAACGAGCTAGTCAACTAGAGGCTTACTAGGGACATGGTGTTGTCTATTTACCCACACATGTATCTGAGTTTCCTGTCAATACAATTATAGCATGGATAATAAACTATTATCATGAACAAGGAAACATAATAATAACTAATTTATTATTGCCTCTAGGGCATATTTCCAACAATTATGTCTTCGCTCGTGACAACTTTTATTTAGGTTCCACTGTACTCTAACTTTTTTCTTGAGTTATTAATTGAGCTCAGTGACTTCAAAAAGTTGTACAGAAGCCTTATTAGGGCCTTTCCGGCGCCGCTGAATGTGGGCTCAGTAGCCATGTAAAGTTGTACTGTACTACACAGGCTTTTTTTTAACATCAGCAATGCAACTGGGCCGACAGTTGTACACAATATCCGAGTCAACTTGTTATTCTCTGCCCCGCTGGGCTGCAAATCTTTCCTAGGACGGATGCATTAAGCTTAACAAGAAAATGGGCGTTAAGAAATAATAAATGGGATGTAATTATAAAAACTAGGCAGTAACTATAAAAAAAATGCACCAAACATTTAATTAGTTTAAAAAATATTTTTGTGGGATTTTGAAAATTTTAATTTCATTACTTGTTGCGTGAGCAATACTTCGTTTGATTTTTACGTAATACAAATTTATTTTGAAAATATATTGAATCTGACTAGAAATTTCGAGATAAAAAATACTTCAGATCGCATCAAAATGTGGGAAATTTTATTGAATTCTGTTTTGAGCGGTTGGTTGAAATTATTAATCGTTGTCCTAGTTAGAAAATGGGATGTACTTTTAACAAACTGTAAATGGGTTGTAGTAAATTCCATTAGAATTCAAAAATGGGTTGTACATTCTTACAACTCGCAAATGGTTTATATGTTCTTTGCCACACACTTGTGGGCCTACTAAGTTGACGCGTCCCCTAAAAAAACTAAGTTGACGCATATGCAAGGCTTTGTCAACTTATAGTCAACACACAGTTCTAGCAGCAGTGGTCGTTAGATGTCCATCCAACGGATTTCATGCTTCTTCTTCAATCTCGGATATTCTTGCTTCAGCCGCCCAAAAAATGATTCCTCTCCCTGACATCTGGGGCGCACTATTTCAAAGGCTAACCTGTGGGCCCACTAAGTTGGCGCGTGCCAAGGGCTTTGTCAACTTAGTCAATATAAATGATTCTAGCTCTAGTGACCATACGATGTCCATCCAACGGCCGTCGTGCTTCTTCCACCTCTGGTGTTCTTGATCTAGACGCCCAAACCAGCGCCGACCGTGCCACCTGCTCCTCCCTCCCGTGTCCGGCTGTGCTGCCACCACTGGCTATGCCAGCCCTCTATACTCACCCACATATCCTATTATTCTCCGGCGACGGTAGCCTCACACCACAGCCGAAGAAGTCAACCCATGTACTCCCCTCCGTGTGGGCATCCACTGCCGCATCTTTCCGGCTCCACGTCGTTCCCTTCCTAGGCCTCGCCGTCGTCCACCGCCTTGGTGCTCTCGGCGCGGTGTGGTCAACGAACGACAGCCATCGGAAGAGGACTTTAGGCGGTGAGGCTGATAGCTGGACCCACCAACTACATATTTGAACACAAGGAAGTGCCTCCTTATTACTCGCAAATTAAAAATGATTCCTCCCCCTGATAGCTGGGACCGACCAGCTATATCTTCGCACGCAAGGAAGTGCGTCCTTATCCTCCCTGAACACTGGGACCCACCCAGTCAAAGCGTGCGTGGCGTTATGCATGCGATCCTGACGATGTACGTACATCTGCTGGCGATCTCTCTGCAAGTATGAACCGTGGCCGAGTAAGTAGCGGCACATGTCCTTGTAGAGCACCCGACATAGCAGTTCACGCAGTCCCATCTAAGTCATGTACACATACGTACAACCACAGGGCAAAAAATACGGCCATGTACGTACATATAGGCGGGGTCTCGAGCACATACTCGCGCATATATACGGACAACCAGGGCTTGTGTACATGGAGAGGCAACAGGCGGTAGCAACGGCACCGTGTTCATCGTGCAGCGAACCGGCTGGGTCGGAACGAAGAAACAGTGTCCTGTTCATCGGGAGGCAATCGACTGGGTCGGAATGCGTCCTGTTCAACGGGAGCCAACCGGCTTGGACGGAACAGCGAAAGCAGGTTACGGCATACCACGAGCGAGAGGAAACGACCTTACATTCGATCGCTATGGTCGAAACGGGATCCTGTTCATCGGGAGGGGTCTGGCGTACCGCAAAACGGAGGAAACAGACTTGTGTTTGAGTGCCTATGGTAGAAACGGGGTCCTGTTGATTGGGAGGGGTGTGGCGTACCGCAAAACGGAGGAAACATACTTGTGTTGGAGCGCATATAATCAAAACAGGGTCATGTTCATCCACCGTCTACCGCCTCGCTCCAGCCACCATGGGCTACTGTTCATCCACCGTCGACCTCCTCCAGCCTCCATGAGCTACTGTTCATGCACGGCTACTGTTCATCCAGCCTCCACTGGCTGATGTTCATCCAGCACTCCACGGGGTCCTGTTCATCCACCCCCAACCGGCTGGGGTGCGGCGGCCTCCACGGGGTCTTGTTCATCCAGCGGCAACGGCCTACTACCACGGGGTCCTATTCATCCAACCCCCACCTGGAACTGTTCATCTACAGCCAACCAACCAGCTCGACTCACCACGTCTTGACTAGTTCCACATACCACGCGCACAGTAGCAACGGTCACTGTTCATTGAGAGGCAACCCAACACCAGCTGGCTATGTCTCGCACGGGGGCTCGATCGTCTTCAGTAAGCAGCAATAGTGATCGATTGCTCAGGTTCAGTTAGCAGCTGTAGTGAAGGAATTTCTCGGGTTCAATCAGCAGCGAGTGAATCGCTCGGGTTCAGTTAACAACCAAGGGATCGATCGATCGGGTTCAGTTAGCCAATGCCTCGCACACACGTGCGTACACGAGAGAAACACGCAAACCACAGTGCATCGCTCGGCCCCGACCACCCACTGTAACCGGGAACTCTGCAATATTTCCTCTCCCTCGCTTCTACCATGATTTTTTCCGTCATGGACGGCCCAAAGAAAGTCATGTAGCTGCGTCTCCGGCCTGCCCAGGACGAAAAGCCCATTTTCTGTCGTGATTTTTTGTCATAGAAGTAGATGCCCACCACATCTATGATGATATCGGGTTTTGTCACAATTATCGTCATAGAAGTGTCATAAGCATGACAGGAAAAAAAAATCGTTCGGCCCAAAATGTCACGGATGTGTCTTTTTTTTTGTAGTGCACCATGTGGGATAAAAGTAGAAAGCGCGGTGATATTTTGCACATTCATGATAATAAGGCATGTTAGAGGATAGCCCGTCAGTTATGTTGGCAACACGTTGGTACCAAGGGCAAGGGACAAAGAGAACCATTTTCCTGCTCATTGAAATGAGGCGGACCTGTAGGCAAAGTTCTCATCCATCGGTGGTTATCAAAATGTTATCAACAATAGTAACAGGGTCTTACTGACAGAGTGGTACAACGAGGTGCTTACCTAAGCAGGGAATTATCACTGCTCAGTTAAGTCACATTACAAGAAAGGTTAAACAAAACAATGGAAAGGAAATATGATTATCAGATTAAACAGAACAATGGAAAGGAACTGTGTTTAAACACATATTTCAGGGGTATATCCTTCCCAAGGACAAGCATAGCATGATATCCATGACATGATATAACATAGAAAACCCTTTAGGTAAGGGAGAGAAATTTCATTACATTACCCATACAACGGTGTTGGATAATTAATAAACAAAATTTAGCATTGTGCTTCAAATGTTTCTATACATAATCGGAGTACCAAAGACATGCTTAGAGATAGCATTGGCACGGTCTTCAAGCAAAGGTTAGACTTTGGATACACAATGGATCCATCAGGAACAACTCATAAAGTAAGTCTTATAATTTCCTCATGGAAGAATGGCTAAACTTGCTAAAAAGGAAAATATAACAATAGTCCTCCAGCCAAGTGTGCTAGGCATGACATCACCTTACCGGGTCATATAGGACCAATGTTATAACTCTTGGAAATATGTTCCAACCATCATATCTGACCGAGGTTCAGATCCAATTGGTGTCCGGATACCTCAAACTCAGGATGCCTGAGAAGAAAAGGTGCAACACAAGTTGACGAGATGACATTGTAAGATTCTAGGGAAATAACTATGGAAGCAAGTTCTGAATCATGAGTTCATCATTAAACCAAGGAGAGAATGAAGAGGTGGCTGACGAACTCAGCCAGAATTCATCGAGATTTCCAAAAGATGGATTTCCATAATTATGTGAACAAGGAGAGAACATTTGTCAAAATAAATGATATAATGAGGTATGCTCCAGGAAAACATACTCGATTAAACATTGGTTGACACGTGCGCCCGAAATATGGGCATAGGTAGCCTGATCAATTGTTAGAATGGTTATTCAATAACCGATAGGCTAAGAATGAACTGTCAATTATTAACTTCAAAGCAATAGGGTTTCTAGAAGTGCAGAATCCAAACAACATCGTTCACTTGTTTGTATCCCGGTTAGAATCAACACGGGGACCAAGAACGAATGGTGATGGTGAGAAGTATCACTATACAAAGAATTCTTAAGAGGTGGAGCAATCCTCACAGCATTCTTGATATAGAAGACAGTAATACCACAAGGTATAACATAACCTAAGCTAGATAGCAAGGAAATCAAGGTACAACACAAAATGTGAACAAGTTTGTGTTGGGGGAAGGTAAGAAAGTTGTCGATGTTAACACAAATCATCGAGGGGCAAGGATGGTATTCCCCATCATGAATTCAATTGATAACCTGGATGAGCTCAGAATGTTGATAATGATCATGACACAATTGTTGAAAGATTTCATGAAGGTGTAATCGATCGGTGATGACATCAAGTCAAAGGAATGATGAAGCGAAAGGTTATTAGAACCACGTGTACGTCACAAACTCAGAATCAAGCTTGTTGTTCAAGGCGAAATGATATGACGAGGAAAGTCAACGTAAGCTTAGCTCATCGTCCAAAATTGTGCTCCGAGAAGAAGGACCAGGTAGCACAGTCAAAAAGTTGCATGATAATGATATAGTCGATCAGGCTAGGAATGACTTGAAGGATTAATAAACTCATAAGTAACAAATATTACTTAGAGGTACTGAATCAGGGTGTGGAATTTATTCACTTATCGTTGTCCTTGAGTGTCTAACAACTTAGAACCAGGGGAAAATTGGAATTGATGAGAAGTAATACTTGAAGAAGAACTCATAGGTAATATGGTTCTGCGATATTATCGAGATACCACGGGCTAATACTCGAAGGTAGATCATAATTCACTTATCGGTGTCCTTGAGTGTTTAACTTGTCCGAGAAAAGGAATCAAGGAATATCGATATGGGCGGAAGCATGATTGCAAAGGACCAGATCCCAGATATAAGATGAACTTATACCAAGGTAATAATTAATTTAAGAGAAGCTTCCATGATAAGATCTACATCGTGTCCATGTGCATGAACACAAAGTTCAAGGTGGACTCCCACTTCTCCAATGCATGACCGTTCATTCACTGCTCTATTAAAAATGATTTGAGTGTGAAAACCTACCTGGTGGATTGCCAGAGGAGTATGACCCGTGAAAACTTTCGGGTTCACACAGATTAAGGAAGGCATAGGTTCAACCCATCGGGGCATCTTAGAAACATATACCATAAGCTTCAAGAGTAAACATCACCAGATCGAAAGTAGAGCATGGTTGGCCAAATTAGAGAATAGGATTTACCAATGGCATTATATATCAGGAAAATAACTTCTCGAGGTTTTTGTATACGAAGGACACTGTCGGATGATAATTCAACAAAGGATCTGACAGCCCATAACAGAGCTGATGTGAGCATTAGCACACATCCAGAGGAAGAGACAATGCAAATGCAATGGATTATAGTAGCAACTAACTAATTCAAAGATCAATTGCAAAGGAATTATGATTTCCAAATTAAGGGATCAGAAGCAAACACTCTGATTAAGGATGGATAAGTTGACTAGGCTTAGGGATACAATCAATGGAAATCCGATTGGTCGAGATCCAGCTCATGTTTAAAATGACGTCTGAGCTAGAAGGACGAATTCTAGGATCTGATCGAGGATTGCGAGCATTCGCAATATATTGAATCAAGGGACTCGAAATGATAGTGACAGAGGATGTTAACAGAGATTACTAGAAATATGGATTTAACCATAATGCAAGAAGGCAAGGAATTCAGGAGCAATAGGCTGCTGAGGATTTTCCGAAAATCGAATAGTATTTCGAAGAATTTTGTGTAACACAAGAAAAACTAGGAATGAACAAATCCACTATAAGTTGGAGGAAATATTCGTAGGTGTAATCATGTAGAAAAGAACTGCAAGGTAGTAAACACAAAGGATTCTCGGAATAACGGGAAGTAGTTCAGGGTATCTTGTACTAACAAGAGTGATTGAGAATGAATGTATGGATGGCAAGTATAAGTAGCTACCCATAGGGATGCCTCGGTGGTAGGGAAACGCAAACCCAATGAGCACAAGTTCACAAAAGAACATCAGAGAGTATCTTCGGAATCTTCTGGTGCCGCAGGCGATCATCTATAATAAGGGGCTCTCCGTGAGGAAGTATTTATGAGAACCTAAAGATAGAGTTAACAAAATCATTTAACCCTGATAGAAGAGCGATCAGAATTTCAGAGTATAGACGAGGAGTAAAAGATCCTAATACCACCCAATGGCAGCATGGGCCTGTAAGACACACAAGCATGTTAGTAGAAGTTTTGCAATGACTAGACTCGACTTCGGCTAAGGAGTGTGGAAGGGGAATCCCTACAGGCAGTCGGCTCTGATACCAACTTGTGACGCCCCCGATTCAATCATACACTAATCATACACGCAAACATGTACGATCAAAATCGGGGACTCACGGGAAGATATCACAACACAACTCTAGACACAAGTTAAAGTCATACAAGCTTCATATTACAAGCCGTGGGCCTCGAGGGCTCGAATACATAAGCTCGACCATAAACAAGTCAGTGGAAGCAACAATATCTGAGTACAGACATAAGTTAAACAAGTTGCCATAAGATGGCTAGCACAAACTAGGATACAGATCGAAAGAGGCATAGGCCTCCGGCCTAGGATCCTCCTAAACTACTCCAGGTCATCAGCAGCCTGTTTGTAGTAGTAGGCACCCTCAGTCTAGTAGGGGTCGTCGTTGGTGGTGTCTGGCTTCGGGGCTCCAGCATCTGGTTGCGACATCCGAGAAGAAAGGAAAAGGGGGAAAAGAGGGAGAAAAGCTACCGTGAGTACTCATCCGAAGTACTCGCAAGCAAGGATCTGCACTCCATATGTATCGGTATAAATGAAATGGGTAGTATCTATGGGCTGAACTTTGGAATGCCAGAATAAGTGGGGGATAGCTGGTCCTCTCGAAGACTATGCTTCCGGCAGCCTCCATCTTGAAGCATATAGAAGAGAGTAGCTGGTAAGTTCACCAAGTATCATCACATAGCATAATCCTACCCAACGATGCTCCCCTCGTCTCCCTGTGGGAAAGCGATCAACGGGTTAGCTCTGGAACTTGTAAGAGGTGTTTTTATTAAGTATCCAGTTCTAGTTGTCATAAGGTCGAAGTACAACTCTGGGTCGTCCTTTTACCGAGCGACACGGCTATTCAAATAGATAAACTTCCCTTCAGGGGTGCACCACATTACCCAACACACTCGATCCCTCTGGCCGGACACACTTTCTTGGGTCATACCTGGCCTCAAAAGATCAACACGTCGCAGCCCTACCTAGGCTCAACCGAGGGGTCAGTATGCCGGTCTAAATCCTAAGCACGCAGGGGTCTGGGCCCATCGCCCGTTGCACACCTGCACATTGCCAACGCGACCGGAACCAGACCTAGCCTCCCTAATACAAGAGCAGGCGTTCCTGTCCAATCCGGCGCGCGCCGCTCAACCGCTGACGTCAAGAAGGCTTCGGCCGATACCACGACGTCAGGTGCCCATAACTGTTCCTGCGTAGTTGGTTAGTGCGTATAGGCCCATAGCCAGACTCATATCAAATACCAAGATCTCATTAAGCGTGTTATTTTGAAGTAACTGCTGATGCCGACCAGGGACCAGGCCCACCTGTCTCCTAGGTGGTCGGAACCTACCCTGTCGCTCCACCATAAAGTAACCATCAGGAGGCTTTCGGGAACCCAGGCCCACCACTACTTGGATGGAACAACCTGCCCCTTCAGACCCATCTCCGAACAATAACATCGGTATGTAATAGTATATAGTATAAACCCGTGATCACGGCCCACTAGTATAGCATGGCAGACGGACAAGAGTGTAGGGCCACTAATCTAATACTAGCAACCTACACTAGGCATTAAGATAACAGGTAAAGGTATCAACAATTATAGCAACAATGACAGGCTATGCAACAGAATAGGAGCTATCGAATCAACAATAGTAGCAAACCTAATGCAAGAACAAGAGAGAAGAGAGTGGGTGATATCTAGTTTATCAAAGGGGGTTTGCTTGCTTGGAAGCTCAATCGAGAAGGAGGGGTCATCAACACCGTAGTTGATCGGGGCAGCAGCAGCGACGTTAGTCTCGTAGTCTACCAGAGAAAAGAGGGGGGAGAAAGAATGAATACGATGCAAACAGATGCATGGCGATGCATTACAAGACATTAAGCGATGCTATATTTGCCTTAACATGGTAGTAGGCGGTACTGGTGAAGGGGGAAAACATCCAGGAAAGTATCCCTGGTGTTCGGCATTTTCGGACAGACGGACCGGAGGGGAAAGGCTGCAGGTTCGCTATGCTAGGGATATGTGGCGGACGAACGAACTGCATATTCGGATGCGTCTCGTCGTTCTGAGAAACTTTCATGTACAAACTATTTTCATCTGGGTTACGGTTATTTTCCCATGAATTTCCAATGTTTGAGCTATTTTCCGGATTTACTGAAATTTGGCCAAGTCTGAGAATCCTTCAGTTTTGAACATCATTTAGCTGTTTTCCAAATGCTATAGCTAGTGTTCTAATCACCCTATAGAGTAGTATCTTATATCAATATGGACCAATTTTCTGTGATCTACATGACAATATCAAGTGTAGGTATGTTAGCATCCATTTGCTTGTTCAAGTCTTTGTTTAAAGAGTGCTACTGCAGCATTTCTGTTTTCCTATTTTTCTGCTAACATAATGTAGCAATTTGTGATTTTCTTTGCATTTAATCTATACCTCAAATGGATTTGGTCCAGTGGGATAAAATGAAGTTTGTCAAGTGTACTTTCATCCCACATTATTTTTACTCATGTTAACCGTCGTTTGGCCGATGTTTAGGGACTGCTTAGGGGGTTAGTCAACGTATCAGCAACAAAGCTAGCTACTGCTACAGTTACATTCAGTTTCTATAGAAGAGCAGCAGAGGTGGGCGCGGCCACACTCTACACACACGCAACACGCATGCACACGGGCGCGCCGGTAGCCAGCCACGACGCTGGCCAGGGGCGCAGTGCACGAGTGGCAGCCCTAGGCAGCGGCGGCGGCAGCATGGGCAGCAGCAGCAAAGAGCAGTAGTGCCGGTAAAAGTAGCAGCCAGGGGCGGGAATAGTAGCAGCAGCGCCGGAAGCAGAGCAGCGGCAAGGAGAAGGCAGCAGTGGCAGCGGATGGTTGCGGGTCTGGGGAACGCAAGGTGCGCGGCTACGTGCAGGCGGGTGCGTCCGGAGGATGCGGGCGAGTGCGCGTAGGGCGAGTTCCGGCCATGGAAACCACAACGTCACGGCCGCGGCGGGGTTTCCATTACAACATGCAAACGTGCGGGTTACTCGTAGCATCATCTTCGTGAAGTCCTCTAGAGCACAGTAGCAACACCAACTCGACGCGGGGTGGATTATAGCGGCAGTGGCGAGCATGGCGGCGACATAGAGATACGACCGATCAAAACTACAACTATGACATCGGGATAGCATGAAAAGAGAGGGGGAAGACGCGGAGCTCACCAAGGGAGCTCAAGGAGGCTCTTCGAGCAGTTTAGGAGCTGCAGAACGACGGCAATCATCATGGATGCGCCGGTGGCCGAAGGATGAAGAAGATGCTGGATCCGGTGATGCAGGGGCTCCCAACAAGAACAGTTGGTCGCAGGCGACGCGGGGGACGACGGCGGAGCTGACGGACACCTTAGCTCGGCTCGGGGATGACGGTGGGCGCGACATCGACCAGGACCATGGCGATAGCGGCTCGGCTTGTCGTGGGAGGAAGAAAGCGGCACGACGGAGAAGGTAATTGATACGTCCATTTTGCATCATGCTTTTATATCGATATTTATTGCATTATGGGCTGTTATTACACGTTATGTCACAATACTTATGCCTATGCTCTCTTATTTTACAAGGTTTACATAAGGAGGAGAATGCGGCAGGTGGAATTCAGGCTGGAAAAGGAGCAAATATTAGAGACCTATTCTGCACAACTCCAAAAGTCCTGAAACTCCACGAAAGTCATTTTGGGAAATAATAAAAAATATCCAGCGTAAGAAGTTCACCAGAGGGGGCCCCACCTAGCCACGAGGGTGGGGGGCGCTCCCTACCCCCCTGGGCGCACCCCCTACCTCGTGGGCCCCCTGGTGGCCCTCCGATGCCCATCTTCTGCTATATGAGGTCTTTCGTCGAGGAAAAAAATCATAAGCAACCTTTCGGGACGAAACTCTGCCGCCACGAGGCGGAACCTTGGCGGAACCAATCTAGGGCTCCGGCAGAGCTGTTCTGCCGGGGACACTTCCCTCCGGGAGGGAGAAATCATCGCCATCATCATCACCAACGCTCCTCTCATCGGGAGAGGGCAATCTCCATCAACATCTTCACCAGCACCATCTCCTCTCAATCTCTTGTATCCAATTCTTGTCTCCAAGTCCGGGATTGTTACTAGTAGGTTGCTAGAAGTGTTGATTACTCCTTGTAGTTGATGCTAGTTGGTTTATTTGGTGGACGATCATATGTTCAGATCCTTTATGCATATTAATACCCCTCTGATCATGAACATTAATATGCTTTGTGAGTAGTTACGTTTGTTCCTGAGGACATGGGAGAAGTCTTGCTATCAGCAGTCATGTGAATTTGGTATTCGTTTCATATTTTGATGAGATGTATGTTGTCTAGCCTCTAGTGGTGTTATGTGAATGTCGACAACATAACACTTCACCATTATTTGGGCCTAGAGGAAGGCATTGGGAAGTAATAAGTAGATGATGGGTTGCTAGAGTGACAGAAGCTTAAACCCTAGTTTATGCGTTGCTTCGTAAGGGGCTGATTTGGATCCATATGTTTCATGCTATGGTTAGGTTTACCTTAATACTTTTGTTGTAGTTGCGGATGCTTGCTATAGAGGTTAATCATAAGTGGGATGCTTGTTCAAGTAAGAACAACACCCAAGCACCAGTCCACCCACATATCAAATTATCAAAGTACCGAGCGCTAATCATATGAGCGTGATGAAAACTAAGCAGCGATATTCCCATGTGTCCTCAGGAGCGCTTTTCCTATTATAAGAGTTTGTCCAGGCTTGTCCTTTGCTACAAAAAGGATTTGTCCACCTTGCTGCACTTTATTTACTTTTATTAATTGTTGCTCATTACAAATTGTCCTATCACAAAACTATCTGTTACCACTTATTTCAGTACTTGCAGAGAATACCTTGCTGAAAACCGCTCATCATTTCCTTCTGCTCCTCGTTGGGTTTGACACTCTTACTTATCGAAACGACAACGATAGATCCCCTATACTTGTGTGTCATCAAGACTCTTTTCTGGCGTCGTTGCGGGGAGTGAAACGCCTTTGGTAGGTGGAATTTGGTAAGGAAAAATTTATATAGTGTGCTGAAATTTCATGTCACTTGTTACTATGGAAAATAATCCTCTGAGGGCTTGTTAGGGTATCTTCACCCCGACCAGTGAAACAAAAGAGCTCCTCCTCAACCTAATGAACCTACTGAAAATGAATATGAAAATGTTCCCTTTGAATTTCCTTCGGGTATGATGGAAAAACTGCTAGCTAATCCTTTTGTAGGAGATGGAACAAAGCATCTTGATGAGCACCTAATATATGTGGATGAAGTTTGTGGACTATTTAAGCTTGCAGGTATACCCGATGATGTTGTTAAGAAGAAGGTCTTCCCTATATCTTTGAAGGGAGATGCATTGACATGGTATAGGCTATGTGATGATACGAGATCATGGAGCTATAGAAGATTGAAATTGGAATTTCATCAAAAGTATTATCCTATGCATCTTGTTCATCCTGATCGCAATTATATATATAATTTTTGGCCTCGCGAAGGAGAAAGCATCGCTCAAACTTGGGGGAGGCTTAAATCAATGTTGTATTCATGCCCCAATCATGATCTCCCAAGAGAAACAATTATTCAAAATCTTTATTCTCGGCTTTCTGAAAACAATCGCACCATGCTCGATACTTCTTGTGCTGGCTCTTTTATGATGAAGACTATTGAATTTAAATGGGATTTATTAGATAGAATTAAACGCAACTCTGAAGATTGGGATCTCGACGAAGGTAAGGAGTCAGGTATGACACCTAAGTTTGATTGTGTTAAATCTTTTATGGATACCGATATTTTCCATAAATTTAGCACTAAATATGGACTTGACTCCGAAATAGTAGCTTCTTTCTATGAATCTTTTGCTACTTATGTTGATCTCCCTAAGCAGAAATGGTTTAAATATCATCCTCCCATAGAAGTAAAAGTAGCTGCACCTATTAAAGTTGAAGAAAAGATTGTCACTTATAATGATCCTATTGTTCCTACTTCTTATGTTGAGAAACCACGCTTCCCTGTTAGAATAAAGGATCATGCTAAAGCTTCAACTGTTGTTCGTAAAAGTAATATTAGAACTTATACACCTCCTGAGCAAGTTAAAGTAGAACATAATATCGCTGTTGTTAAATATCTCTTGGCTGATAATATTGATGGGCATGTTATTCAATTCTGTGGTGAAACTGCTAGAATTCCTAAACCTGGCGCTAAAGATAAACATAGACCTGTGGTAGGCGTGCTGTTATTTACTTAAAATAGGAGATCATTGTTATCATGGCTTATGTGATATGGGTGCTAGTGCTAGTGTTATACCTTATACTTTGTATGAAGAAATTAAGCATGAAATTGCACCTGCTGAGATAGAAGGTATTGATGTTACAATTAAACTTGCCAATAGAGATACTATATCAACTGTGGGAATCGTTAGAGATGTTGAAGTCTTGTGTGGGAAAACTAAATATCTCGCTGATTTTCTTGTTCTTAGTTCCCCACAAGATAGCTTTTGTCCCATTATATTTGGTAGACCCTTCTTGAATACTGTCAATGCTAAGATAAATTGCGAAAAGAATGTTGTTACTGTTGGCTTGGATGATATGATTCATGAGTTTAATTTCTCTAAATTTAGTAAACAACACCGTGAAGAAGAATAGCCTAGTAAGGATGAAATTATTGGTCTTGCTTCTATTGCCGTACCTCCTAGTGATCCTCTAGAACATTATTTGCTAGACCATGAAAATGATATGTTTATGAATGAAAGAAGGAAATAGATGAAGTATTCTTTAAGCAGAACCTATTCGAAACATAATTTGCTGTTGAAATCTTAGGGATCCTCCTCCACCCAAAGGTGATCACTACTGGAATCTGGCACTTTGCCATCTGCCATGGCAGATGGCAAATGCATGTTCGGCGAATGGCAAAGGCTTTTCCATCTGCCAGCAGATGGCAAACAGTTCGTCTGAAACCACGCGGTAAAGGCTTCTTTGCCATCTGTTGGCTGATGGCAAAAGTTCAGGGCTTTGCCATCTGTTGGCGATGGCAAAGCCTCTTAACGAGGTTAGCACAGCTAGAAGGCTAACGACATACTTTGCCACCGCCAGCGGATGGCAAGGTTGCAGACTCTTTGCCGTCCGCCAACAGATGGCAAAGGCTCTGAACACTTTGCCGTCGCCAATGAGATGGCAAAGGCTGCAGTGCTCTTTTGCCGTCTGCGCCAGATGGCAAAGGCTGAATCTTTTGCCGTCTGCGGTGATGGCAAGGCTGCATGCTTTGTCTGCCCGCCAGATGGCAAAGAGCCCAAATAAACCAGCCAAATAGGCCTCTTTGCCATCTGCCACCGATGGCAAAGCTCTTGCCATCTGCCAAATAGATGGCAAAGTACTATATTGCCCCATTTAATTTTGTTTTCTTATATCAATTCATTTTCACAGAAATCAAACACAAATATATTTATATGGCCAATATAGCATATTCAACACATATTACCAATAGTCATGAACACATATGTATCCAACACATGTTACCAATAGTAGCAAGTTTCATCCGTACATATACATAGTTTCATCAATATTACACAGTTTCATCCATAGGTAGCAAGTTTCACAATTCATCAATATTACACAGTTTCATCCATAGGTAGCAAGTTCACAAGGTCAAAACAAAAACTAAATACAAGCACTCCATCAACCCAAGCTTCTGTGATCTTAAGCAAATCTGTAAAATGGGAAAGAAGAAAGTTAGAAGAAGAAGACTAGAAGAAGAAGATTATTATGATGCAACTAAAATGTGAAGATTATTATGATGCAACTTATATCTGTAAAAATGCATGGCATTGCTGTTCACCCACCCCTGTACACAAAAGTAATGGGCAGGCCTAAGAAGAACAGGAAAAAAGATCCAGAAGAGAAGAAAGACAAGACTGGGGTGAAAAAATTGAGCAAACTTGGTGTGACCATGCATTGTTCTATTTGTGGAGCTGCTGACCATAACAAGAAGGGCCACCACAATAATGTTAATCAAACAAGAACTGAGGAAACAACTATTGAAGAAGAATATGACAATCGCCAAGACCGTCCCAATCTGCTCCAGCTACGAGTCTGCCTATTAGCATGCCATCAATAGCCGGTGAGGCTTCCATTCTCCGCGGAGTCCTGGTGGGCACACATACAAGCCATGGTTGTCTCACACAGGCGAATCTGTTGCCCCCAGCCCCGGCAGTCATGATCTCATCCTCCATATTTGGGCGCCTCATTTCAGGTCATCCGTATGTATGCTCATCAGGTGATCTATCCACTAACGTGGATTTGTCTTGAACAGCTAGGGCCCCATGTGGACGCCTGCAGGTAATCTGTGCACAAACGCTCATTCATCTCCAGTATAATGTAATTTTTGTTTTACTTCCACCGTATTATCTTAGATCTATTACTACGTATCTTTCTAATTCTTCGACTATGTGCCTGCAATTGAAACTGAAGACTCTTTTGTTTTACCGCAAACTGAATCTTTGTGCAGGCCCATAAGGTGGTCCAGCTAGCAATCAAATATTTATGATCTCTCGACTGAGTTCATGAAATTAGATATTATATTTGTTTTCTGGTATTTGACACACAAAAGGAAGTATACCCAGTACGCAGTCAAAGTATTATCTGAACGCTCTCGATGAGCATCCAAAGTGGATGCTAAGTAGATGGCGCCAGTGCAACTCTGACGTAATCCCATGTTGAAGCTGCATATGTGGATTTTCAGGATACTTCGTTCTCAAATATACTAAATTTTCGCAAACTTTTTTATTTTACAAAGGTAAAAACAATTTTAGTTTATTTTATACTGTAAATAATATATGCTGGAAGATGAAGGTGTATGTTGTTCTGACCTTCCCATTATTTTGTGTTGTGGGCTCTGTAGCTCTCTCATGCATGTGGTTTATTGATTCATTATGATGGAAATTGAAAGCATTCTGATTATTCATTCATGTGAATTGTTATTTCTGACCAAGGGGACATATTTACCTTTTGATCAATATCTGATGTACTCCACTCCAATTTGTGTTGGTTCATGATTGACTTGAGTAAGACAACTCCATCTCTTCCCTTTTATGTAAACAACTCTTACATTCTCTTGGCTACCTTTTGTAGACCAGGCCGAAGTGACCATCGAAATTACAAACTTGCTCAAGCATTTTCACTGAACAACCACCATTACCTATAGTGAACCCTTCCTTCCAATTTAATTAATCATATTATTTTGTCGCACATTAAGGATTGTTGCTCTTTCGGAAGAGACTGATTTTTCAGTTTGGTTTCGTATATCACACGATTTAATTTTTTTCAGGGAGTAACCAAAGATGATCTTGATTGAAAACATGTACTTTTATCTGGATCATACTCATCTATTCATGTTTAATAAATCCACCCTATATCCGGATCAAAAGGCTTACTCATAGTTCCGCAGCAACGCGCGGGGGTATCATCTAATTTTGCAAGTTTTAGCACTAAAATGCACATCCGACGCAAGTTTTGTGACTGCTAGTGATATTAGCTCTTTTCAGATTATCCTTTGTTTTATGTGTGTGCCGATGATGTTGGTTCCCTGGTACAGTGAATCAAAGAGTAGTCTGATTTTGTTTTGGTTTCGTACACGCACCTATGGATTTGCATCTACATGTCTTACTAGGTGTGAATCTGATTGTGTTTTGGTTTCGTACATGCACCTATGCATGGATTTGCTTATACTATTTATTAACACATAATCAGACCATGTTAAATTATTTTGTTCCTTGACAATTTAAAACAAACGTTTCTTTTGTAATTCCATCATAGTATCTTTTATGTAGGTAGTTACAACCAAGTATAAATAACTTTCGATTTACACTTGACTGTGGTTTTAGGTCAGGTTATACATGTTCCATCTTTCTAGGGCCAAACAAATGGCATCAAGAAGCTGGAAAGATTGGAGAAGTACTAGATCTAACCAGGCCAGGGCCAAAAATGCTAAGTATATGATTATGTCGCTAGTATCCATATGGCAGAGAACCCGGGCCGACATGACTAGTCATAGAACCAAGGTGGCACAAACGTACAGGGACAGGCATACATGACCCAGCAATGCACGTGTCGGTCATCAGTGAGTGCAACCAAGTCGTAGCAAGCTACAAGGACTTGGTGATACACCGCGTGTCATTTCCCGTAAGGGACGACCACGAGGAGCAAAGAAGGACACATGCGGTCAATCCATGTGTTCGGAGCGAGAGCGAACTACCATGGCTCGATGGAAGCACTAGGAGGCATTTCCTGTATGGAAGGCTACCAAAGGCACACGACTAGGTGTCCAATCCCACACATACAATGCATTTCAAACATACACACATTATGCACGATATGTGTAGATACAACACGGCATCACAACAAAACTCTATTAAGCAAAACACTTGGGAAACTTACCGTCATCACGGATGTGTAGGTGTAGGACCAGTCGCGCCAGTGGCAGACGGAGAAGGATCAATTGATGCTTGTCGGGAGTTACGCTGCACCAAAGATTATTTCCAATGTATCGTTAGCATGATGCAACTCAAATGTGAAGACTAGTAACTAATGACCGTTCAAATGAAACTCACCGTGCCCGCCGGAGCAATGACTGGCATCGGTGGAAGGGTCTGGCCGTTCTTCTCGCACATGGACTGCACATTTGGTTTTGACGAGTCAGTCATATTAGTTACTAATGAAAGGAACATTGCGTGCATGATTTAGCTAATATCACGAAGAAACTTACCACGAAGAGCTCGTACATGGCCGGTTAGCGAGTCGTTCGGTTCCTCTCCTCCTCCAACAGCCTTGCCGTCCTCTCCTCATTCTCCCTGTCCCTCTCCGCCGCCTGTCGGTCCCTCTCCACCAACTGCCGGTCCCTCTCCTCAAAAGCAGCCTGAGTCTTCACTCTCTCTGCCTCAATAGCGTCCTACAACACCACTCGTTAGCATTGTAATCATCAACTGCCGCAAACACAATGTAATGGAGGAAAGGCTACTGAGTCCGTATAACAAACCTGGAATTCGATTTCCACTGGTCGTAAACGAGGCGGTATCTCAGGATCAGAGCTCGTCTGGCGCTTCTTGATCTGTGGGAGAGTGCTACTACAACGTATCAGTCCATTAACAATGGCTAACGAGCCATGGGACCTCCCGCCACCAGATATCATCACCAGCTCGGATCAAGAGGCGGCTCGGGTTAAAGTCCGCCCTTTCCTCACCTTCCCCGCTTAACGTCTTGCACCATCTTGTGGTGGGAGGCCTCGTTCTTTGAAGTTCTTTGCATTTTGAGGTCGACTCGAGAATGCCTTGGCCTTCTTATGCGATGCAATATTGGACATGCCATAGAGGTCGAACAGCTCGCACTTTGGAGCTTTGTTGTGTTTTGACTAAAAGAGAGGAACAGAGTATTAGTTAAGGACTCAAGCTAGCACAAAGAATGAATTTGCATGAATCATGAAGCAAACCACACATACCCAGTTTTTCCCGTACCCATGTAGGTCGACGCTGCCTAGATGGTGTGGCATACCTTTCATTTTGAAAAGCTTCTCCTTTGCTATGTTGTGGGCGACGCGCCATTGGAGAGAGCACCATTCATCAACCAACACCTCCCAGCAGTCCATCTTGTCCGCACACCATCTCGGGGGCACCTAAGTTAAGCAAGAGAAATTTGAGCGCTACGCCTACGAATAAAATCAAGGAAACTAAGTACAAGACCTTAAGAATAGGTAATTACCTTCATGTACTTCTCCTTACTCGAGATACTTGTCCGGCACTTCTCTTTTCTCCTCCTAATACCGGTCTACCTTTCATTAGTCTCGAACAGCACGTGTCCGAGCCTCGTCGAAAGTTTCAAGTAGGCGCCTGCACTCGGCGTCGATAACCCGAGCCGCGGCCTCCTCCTATCCCTCAGCACACTTGTAGAAGGTCTGCAATCAAACAAGAAAACACGGATTAGAAGGTCTGCAATCAAACAAGAAAACACATGTAGAAGGTATGCAATCAAAGAAGAAAACACAACGTAAATGGCAAAGGAGAAATTACCCAAAACGTGGCGATCACAATGTCGGCCACCGTGTCGCACTCAACATCGCCGACCCTATGCTCCAGCGGGGCCGGGGCAGCCAAGTAGTGCTTGTCGGCGTTCTGGGAACGGGGGTCCCCAGACTTGCCTGCCTGCGGCCTGCGGCGTGGCTCAAAGGAGGCCCAGGATGGCCCATCCTCATCAACACAAGCTCAAGACCCTCGCGAGGGGCCAAGCCTCGCGGGGCGGACGACCAAGAGCTTCCTCAGGTGCGGCCTCGTCAGGCTGGCTCATGAGGAGGCGGAGAACTCAAGGCGGGTACCTCGCGAGGTGCCCGTGGCATAAGCCATGACGACCGAGGGCGCCCGGTCGCGCGCCAGCCAGCAGGCGTCCTCCTTTCCTCTTTGGTGCAAAGGGGGCAAGCGCAGGCAGGGGCATCAAGCAAAGTCATCCGTTTCGGTGCAACAAGACCAAGACCAGCCCCAACGACTGGAATGCAGTCATCGTGGAGCCCAAGCAGGCGTCATCACCAGAGCCTTTGGCAGGCGAGGACCAAGTTTAGTCAGGGTAAGTGTACCCGCTGTTCCCCTTCAAAATGGCAAATTGTTGGCGCCCTTCCCGCTCAATATTTGGGAAGAGGCCCAGGGCCTTCGCCTATAAATAGGGGTAGCCACACTCGGGGACGAAGGACGATCGGATCGAGCATTCGGAATCCAGAGAGAGAGAAACTCGTTCCTCAAGCTAGAGCGACGGGGCACCACTTAGCAGTTCATCACACGCACCAAGAACAGACCCTCGCGAGGCTGTTCTTCCCTGTACTGTTCTTCGTTGGCCCCAGAGGCAATCCACACACCACAAACTAGAGTAGGGTATTACACCACAACGGTGGCCCGAACTAGTATAAATCTTGCGTCTCTTGTGTTGTTCTTGTTAGTAGTTTAGGTCCCTGCGATTCGGCGAGGTACGAGATGGTGGAGGGTTGGATCTCCGTGCGTACCCCAGAGTTCGAACCTTAAGGGTCTGCCGGAACCCGTGATCCGACATTTGGCGCGCCAGGTAGGGGTGTGCCGGAATCTGCCTTTCGTCGCCTCGTTCTTCCCCGACCACCGACACCATGTCTGACGCTCGTCGGGCTCGCGCCGAGCGCCGAGCCGCCCTCGCTTCCCACGTCGCCCGGACGGCTCCCGTCGGCGGACGTCCTCGTCGTTCCCCGTCACCGGCTATCAACGCCGCCACCGGCCTGGCGGGGAACGAGTAACAAGCGTCGTCCCAGCACCCGTCCATGAGGCGGGACGGCCGCACCGCCACGCCTTCGCTCACCCCCGCTGGTTCTTCATCGCGCGCGCCCCGCGCGGCCATGGAGGCCCGAGCTGCACTCATCGCGGCCAACGAGCTCCTGCGCTACCGCCCCATCGACGATGTCTACGAAGAATGGCTCGACCGCGTCGCCGAGCTCGTCCGCGCTGCGGGACGCGACCCCGCGCCGTCCGTTTCGCTGCACCGCACCCGCCCGCTGCGATAAATCAAGCGCCTCAGCCGCCTCCTCCTCAAGACGGCGCCCAGCCCCAAGCGCGCCCCTCGGCGGAACCAGCTCCGCCAGCGCCGCACGCGGCAAGAGCGAGCTGCCAAGAAGTTCCTCGCCCACAAGAAGCTGCCCGAGCGCTCCCCGCTCCAGCACGTCAAGACCCTGCGCTGCCCCCAGCCGCGGCGCAGGGAGGCCTGCAAGACCAAGCTCTCTGCCGTCCGAGGCCCTCCGCGGCCATGGCGGGCTGCCGCGCCTTCACCACTGAGCTGCGCGGCGTCGCATGGCCCGCCAAGTTCAAGCCAGACCTGCCCCCACGCTACGACGGCACGGTAGACCCTACGGAGTTCCTCCAGCTCTACGAGCTGGGCATCGAGGCTGCCAACGGAGATGAAAAGGTCATGGCGAACTTGTTTCCCATGGCGCTCAAGGACAGAGCCCGCACCTGGCTCCTGAATCTTGCCCCAGGCACGATCTCTTCCTGGGCCGAGATGCGCACCCGATTCATCGCCAACTTCCAAGGTACTCGCGACCGGCCACCCGCCGTGAGCGACATGCGCAGAATCAAGCAGCAGCCAGGGGAAACCCTGCAAAAGTACATCCAGCGCTTCAACGACGCGCGCCTCAAGATCCCTAGGGTGACGGAGGAGGCCATCATCTCTGCCTTCTCCGACGGCGTGCGCGACGTCAAGATGAAGGAGGAGCTGGCGATGCATGAAGATCTGTGCACCTCCCTGGAGCTGTTCAACTTGGCGACCAAGTGCGCCAGGCTGAGGAGGGCGCTCTCCTCCTCGAGCTGCCCGCCGCGATCCCGAAGAAGAAGTCAAGGCCAAGGCGTAAGCGCAAGGGGGCTGCCGTACTCGCGGCCGAACCAGACACCAAGCGGGGCAGAGATCAGCCCGAGTCTTCCAAGGGCAGCCGGTACTGCGTGTACCACGACCTCCACACCCACAACACCAATGAATGTCAAGAGCTCCGGGCCGTGCGCGAAGGAAGGGTCGGCAGACGCCCTGAGCGCAGCGACCGGGGCTACGGCCAAGGAGGAGGAAGAAATGCAGGACGCTGGGAAGACCGCGGCCCGCGCCAACGGTGGCACGACCAACCTCGCGAGGACCGCTGGCAAGACCCACCTCGTGAGGGAGGCTGGAGGGATCATCCTCGTGAGGATCGCCCGCAAGGGAACGCAGGCCTCCCTCCGCTGCCGCCGCCACCAAGGCGAATCGAAGACCGTCATCAGGACGAGGGGGCTGGGGGCTCCCAGGAAGCGCGCGCGATCGCCTGCATCCTGGGCGGAGCCCAAGCCCCAGCCTCCCACCGCATCTTCAAGCAGTTTGCCCGTGAAGTGAATGCAGTCCTCCCCAAGCTCGAGTCCACGCGCCCTCTCAGGTGGTCGGCATGCGCCATCACGTTCAGCTCAGCGGATCAGCTCAAGTGCGCATCCACAGCCGGAGTTCTCCCAATGCTTTGCTCCCCAATCATCAGCAACGTGCTGGTCACCAAGACCCTCATCGACGGCGGAGCAGGGCTCAACGTGTAACGCCCCCGATGCGGCTATATCTCCCACGTGTCGAGGCACGACTTAGAGGCATAACCGCATTGAAAGCAATGTCGCAAGTGAGGTAATCTTCACACAACCCATGTAATAATTAAGGGAAAAAGGTACATAGTTGGCTTACGATTACGCCACTTCACACAAAGACATAATTAAACATCCATCATTGAGTACACTCAAGGTCCGACTACGGAACCAAAATAAAAGAAGATACCCCAAATGCTACACAGATCCCGAATCGTCCCAACTGGGCACCACTCACGATCATCGGGAAAAGACACATAGTAACGACCACGTTCCTCGTCGAACTCCCACTTGAGCTCGGTTGAATCACCTGACCGCCTCATCGGAACCTGCAACTGTTTTGAAGTATCATGAGTCACGGGACTCAGCAATCTCACACCCGCGAGATCAAGACTATTTAAGCTTATAGGAAGGACAGAGTAGTAAAGTGGAGCTGCGACAGCGACTAGCATATATGGTGGCTACATCGCAAAAGAGAGCGAGGAGAGAAGCAAAGCACGACGTGAAACTAGTAGTGATCAAGAAGTGATCCTGAACTACTTACGTCCGGACATAACTCCAACACCGTGTTCACTTCCCGGACTCCGAGAAGAGACCATCACGGTTACACACGCGGTTGATGTGTATTTTATTTGAGGTCAACTTTGGATTTTCTACAACCGGACATTAACAAATTCCCATCTGCCGCATAACCGCGGGCACGACTTTCGAAAGTTATTACCCTGCAGGGGTGTCCCAACTTAGCCCATTATAAGCTCTCACGGTCAACGAAGGATATTCCTTCTACCGGGAAGACCCGATCAATCTCGAATCCCGGACTACAAGACATTTCGACAGCAATAAAACAAGACCAGCAAAACCGCCATTGTGCGACAAATCCCGATAGGAGCTGCACATATCTCGTTCTCGTGGCACATCCGGATGAGACTAGCTACGAGTAAAACCAAGCCTCGAGTTTCCCGTGGTGGCCCCTGCAGTAGCTCGATTCGGACCAGCACTTTCGAAGAGCACTGGTCCGGGGTTAAAATAAAGATGACCCTCGGGCTCGAAAACCGGGGAAAAAGGCTTAGGTGGCAACTGGTAAAACCAAAGTTGGGCCTTCTTTGGACGAGTCTTATTCAAAGCAAACTGTCAAGGGGTCCCATAAATCACCCAACCGTAAGGAGCATAAAATCAAGGAACATAACACCGTATGACGGAAACTAGGGTGGCAAGAGTGGAACAAAACACGGGCATAAGGCCGAGCCTTCCACCCTTTACCAAGTATATAGATGTATTAATTATAGCAGATATATATTGTGATATCCCCAACAAGTAAACATGATTCCAATAAGGAACAACATCTCCATGTTCCAACAAGGAACAAACTTCAGCTTCACCTGCAACTAGCAACGCTATAAGAGGGCTGAGCAAAGCGGTAACATAGCCAATCAACGGTTTGCTAGGAAAAGGATGGTTAGGGGCTGACATGGCAATATGGGTGGCATGATATAGCAAGTGGTAGGCATCGCAGCATAGGCATAGCAAAAGAGCGAGCAACTAGTATAGCAAAGATAGAAGTGATTTCGAGGGTATGGTCATCTTGCCTGCAATGTTCTCAGAGTTGTCGAAAGCTTGATCCTCGAAAGCATTCTCAACAGGTTCCTCGTTCACGTACTCGTCTCCCGACTCTACCCAAAGCAACAACACAAACAAAGGAACCACAATAAATCACGGTGCAATGCACAATCAACATGATGCAAAACATGACATGATATGCGGGATGCGATATGCAATGCGTATAAAGGCTCGGAAGGTAAATGATGAACCAGGCATCAACTTGGCAAACCAAGTATGCCACTGGAAAGATGAGATGATTCCGGTTGAAATCGATATAAAGATCACCGGAATCGGATGCACGGTTTGCAAATGACAAGCAAAACAAGAATGACGCAAATCTGCCATTAACAGCATGATGCCACTTAGCAAGCAACACTTAATTAAGCTACTGCACCCAAACGTGTCAACAAAGCACATGGCAGTGATCTACACATGATGCTCGACAAAAGATGAGCACTGAGCTACGGCTAGTTCACATCATAACAGGTTCAAACAAGCATGGCAAAAGTGCACAAAATATCAGGCTGGACATGGCAAAAACAGCATCAGGTTGCAATGTTCAGAGCAGCAAAACCACATGCTACAGGACCTTAAAATAGCAAAACATGGCATGGCATGAATCTACTCAAAGCATAGATCAAAAGTCCCTTACTGACCATAAGCCAAAAAGGACTAGAAAATATAGTAACACCCATGTCAATATTGAAAGTTTCGTTAACGGATTCAGCAACATGGCATGTCAAAAACTGATAACGAGAGGGCATGTTTACAAGCTCAATGCACTCACTACAGAGCCTTATATGATAAACCAAGCATACATACATCAAGAAGACATGGCATAGAAGACATACATGGCAAGAACACTAACATAGCATATATGGATCAACCACAACAAGCTAGGCAAAATTGAATAACATGTATACAATCTGCCAGGAAACATTTGATAGCAAAAGTAGAGCTCGATTGACTCAAGCTATGGCACTCCATAAATGCAAACAAAGGCATGGATGGATAGAGCAAGACATGCTTTACAAAAGACCCTTACTGAAGTATCTCAAAATATGCATAGATCTCTTGGTATCATCAAGTAAACATGGCATCAAAATCAGCTAAACAGGGCTGAAAATCAGCAACATCAGGACACCTACTTTGCATGCTTGTGCTAGTCACCACATAGATCACACAAATACATGGCATACACCCCTGGAAAGATGGCACGGCATTTTACAAAACACATGTAGGACTCAAATTCATAGGGTGCACACAATAATCATCGCAAAAATAATAAAAGTGAAAGTTCTGTTAAGAAACATAAACTAACATCACATAGCACACTTCCAACAGCATTTCGGGCATCAAGATGAGCTCAAACGAAAATGATGCAATGAGATGAAATGATCTACTCTTCGAGGCGAACATTTTGACATATTATACGCGCAAAATGGAGCTACGATGACAAAGTTACAGCACGTTGAAAAAGCAACAAGAACATTGGATGCAAAATAACTTAGAGAAAAATTAGGAGGGGGAGAAGTCAACGCGTGCACGTGGCCCGAGGCGGATCGGATCGGGCGGCGACAGGCGCTGGGCTGCTCATGAGCTCGCCCGAGGAGGAAGGAGCTCGCGGGGCCGGGGCCGTCCCGCGGCGCATGCCGGCCAGGCCGAGGGCCGGGCGGGGAGGAGCCGCGGCGGAGCGCCGCGTGGCGGCCTGGCGGCCGGAGCGACCACCACGCGGGCGGCGGTGAGGCGGCAGTGTAAGCGCCGGGCGGCGGAGGCAGCGCGCGCCGGGCGGCGGCGGCCTTCGGGCGGGAGGCGGGCCGGCGGGCCTTCGGGCTCGCGGACCCCTCTCTGCCCAGGGCGGCGCGGAGAAAGGGCGGCGTGGGCGCCCGGTGGCGACGTGGCGCCCGCGATAAACCCGGCGGCGACAGGCGGACGCGTCCGCTCGCCGGGCGTGTCCGCGGCGCGAGGAAAAGCTAGGGTTTCGGAGATGATCCGGATTTGGAGGGTGGTTTGCTTAAATAGGCATAGAGGAGCTAGGAGAGTCCAAATGAGGTGTAGTTTTACCCCACGATCGTGATCGAGCGACGGAGAGCATGGAAGTGACTTAGATGGGTTATTGGGCTGTTTTGGAGGGTGTTGGGCTGCAACTTAAAAGAGGCCTTAGCGAGTGTCACGGTTAACCGTTGGAGTACCAAACGAGCTCCAAATGACCGAAACTTGACCGGTGGTCTACGGTGGTATATCAAGGCCACTAGACAAACCTCGGTCCATTTCGAGAAGGTTTAGTACCCACACACGGAAAAGCGTAAAAGGGACCGCCCGGGAGATAGGAGTGCGGGATTGCAAAACGGACAACGGAAAAATGCTCGAATCATGAGATGAACACGTATGCAAATCGATGCACATGATGACATAATAAAATGCATGACATGGACAAAATGCAAAAGAAGAAAACCCAACCACGGAGGAATATCATATCACAATGCGAAAATGGAAAGAGTTGGAGTTACAAATATGGAAAGTTACTTAGGGCGTTACAAGTTGGTATCGAGCCGACCCTCGCGGTTACACGGATGGTTGCGGACAGGTCTTGGTCATGTTGTTCATGACGTTTGTGACCCGTCGTGGCACACGACATGGCACATGTATCGGATCGGATGCACAGACGGTTGTGCCAAGAGGAGCGTTCTGTGGCCCGATGAGGACATCGGTTCCTCTGACGAGTGGGGGTGTATGTAATAGCCTGGCTTATTAGGGATGATAGACTACTCATATCAATAAGGAATTCCTTCTTTCCGGAGCCCATTCGGACGAGAACTCCAAAGTTAAGCGTGCTCAGCTTGGAGTAGTTTCAGGATGGGTGACCGGCCGAAGTTGCTCCAGGTGCGCATGAGTGAGGACAAAGTGCGAGAAAGACTAGTATTGATCTGTGGGGCAGTCTAGATTCCGCCAGAATGCGCCCACCGGCGGGTGTGTCGAGGCGTTACACAACGTCCTGTCCGTGGAGACCTTCAACAATCTTCAAGTGCCCTACGATCGGCTTGACCAACCAAGCCCTTCTCCGAGTCACCGACGGCTCCACGGTCCCGATCGGGCAGGTCCGCCTTCCTGTCACCTTCGAGGCCCGCGATAACTACCACACCGAGCTCATCGACTTCGACGTCGCCCACATTCGCCCACCATACAACGCCATCCTCGGGTACCCAGCGTTGGCCAAGTTCATGGCCGTGACCCACCATGGCTACAACATCCTCAAGATGCCAGGAAGCGGCGGGGTCATCACGGTGCCCTGTGAAGAGAGAGATGCAGTGTGCTCCTTGGAGCGAGCTTTTCAGGCCGCATCGCTGGAAGACCCAAACCACAGCGGCAGGACGCCTCCTGAGGCAGCACCCAAGAAGAAGAAGACATCGACCGGCCCGGCTCATCAAGAAACAGGCCCCACAGGGCCCGCGCCAGGCCAGGGGGAGCCTCCTTCCATCGCATAGGAAAGCGCGCCCGGCACCCTCCTCAGGCAGGGTTCGGGGGCTCTCCCCTGGAGGGCCACCGACCTCGCCAAGTTCTCGAGGGAGGCGCTTGGGCACCACGTGGAGGCGTGTTTCGAAGCACGTTTCCATAGCGAGGAGCAAGACCAGAGGGCAGAACCCCGAGTTCATCCGCAAGGCCATTCAGGAGTTAAAGGAGTCAAGGGTCATGAGGGGCAGCCGCCGCCTACCCGCTGTGGCCACCCATCCAGGCGAGGATGGTGGGCTGCGCGTCTGCATCGACGTACCAGGGCTCAACCAAGCCGCATTTCAAGAGCGCCTCTGGCGCTCGCGAGTGGGACGTTGCGAGAGCCCGCCCCACAGCTACGTAAGCATGCCTTATGGCCTGCCAAACGCGGCTGCTGCGCACCAGCGTCTCATGAGGACCATCCTGGAGGCTCAAGAGGTCAGGCACGCCGCAGCCCTGGCGGAGATGGAGATGGCCCGTGAGGGCCGCCCGCGCCTCCGGGCCTCCGAGGCCCCCGAGCACAGGGGCTCGTGAGGATCGGCTCCGCAGCCCACCGAGTCTGCTACATCAGCGGCCTTTCATCCCCAACATCACCAGTGACATCTTTAAGTTTTATTTCCAGGCTGGGGCGCCTTGGGGCGCATTATTCCCGTGCCGCGTGGGTCCGTCCCTCGGCATGTATCCCTTTATTTCATGTCCTTAGCTTACCTGTTGGGGCGCCCTCGGGCTGCATCATCCCAAGCCGCTCGGGCCAGTCCAGTGACATGTATCTTCATGCGTTTTCCTTAGGATTATGCTCCACCATGCTTGTTATTTGGTGCCTTCCACAGGTGGCGAAATCTTGCACGTTAAAGGGGGGTGCACGAGCATCGCGACTCATGGCTCCTACCGCTCTCCGGCCCTCACCCTCTGGTCTTGTCCATGGCATCGCGACACAGCTTGCCGGCGACGGTGAGAGACCAGCCCGAGCCGGGACCGGGGCGTGAGAGTTTGGTCATCCAATCCAGCTTGCGCGTTAAAGGGGGTTCTGAGCATCGCGACTCGGGGCTCCTACCGGCTCTCGGCCCTCACCCTCTGGTCTTGTCCATGGCATCGCGACCTGGCTTGCCAGCGATGGTGGAGACCAGCCCGAGAGCCGGGACCCGAGGACGTAGAGTTGTTGCCTCCGACCCAGCTTGCGCGTTAAAGGGGGGCTGCCTGAGCATCGCGACTTAGGGCTCCTACCGGCTCTCCGGCCCTCACCCTCTGGTCTTGTCCATGGCATCGCAACCTGGCTTGCCAGCGACGGTAGAGACCAGCCCGAGGCTGGGACCGGGGCGTGAGCTGTGTCATCTAATCCAGCTTAGCAGCGTTAAAGGGGGTGCACGAGCATCGTGACTCAGGGCTCCTACCGGCTCTCCGGCCCTCACCCTCTGGTCTTGTCCATGGCATCGCGACCTGGCTTGCTAGCGACGGTAGAGACCAACCCGAGAGCCGGGACCCGAAGACCTAGAGCACCGGAATCTAGCCATTTTTGCAGGAACACACTCGAAGATAAGGCCCAGAGCCAGGCGCAACCCGCCTTGAGGTAGGGCCTCGTGAGTCCCGCGCTGGCTCACGAGTGCCCCGGCGCGCCTCGCGAGGCCTCTCGCGCCACTCCAAAGCAACTAACGGCGGGACTAACAATCGCCCCGGCGAGCTCTTGGTCCCTTTTGTGGTAACCCTGCAGGGCCCCTCCGAGGAGCACAGATTGACCTCGCCACTCAATCTCTCGCTAGCCAGGGCACGGACCTAGCGCCGCGCCAGGAAGCATTGCCCTAACCCTCGAAATAAGTCACCCTCCGGACACACCAGTCATTGCAACACCATCCCCGCACTCAATGCAACTCCGTGTTAGCAACGTCGCTCTCCTTTCTCACGAATGATGGCTGCTTGGCGCCAAGGGGACCCCCGAGCATCGCGACTCGAGGCTCTTACGGACCTCGGGCGCTCACCTCCTGGCCTTGACCACGGCATCGCGACCTGGCATACCAGCGACGGCTGAAGCCGCCTTGGGACTGGGACACAGCCGGCCTGAGCACCAAGCCCTCACGAGTGCGAAAGGAAGGGATGAGCTAGAGCGGAATGAGCATCCGCATTGCCTCATAACAAGGATCATATTGATAAACGAAGCTACAAATATCTTACAAGCCCCTGGGTACATTCTTGGCTCCTTGCAGGAACAAAAGCCTTGAATCCTAAGGAGTCCTATCTACAGGGACCACTGCGGCGACGCCATCATCAGCAGTGGGCCACCCGGTCCGGAGCCGACCCCATCCAGGTCGGGCGGCGGCGACTGACGTCTTTCGCCTGCTCGGGGCGGCGCAGGCTCGGGGCTCGTGGCTGTCGTCGCTCGTCTCGGCATCGCGTGAAACTCGGCGGTCGCTGGATCCCCGGCGCCTTCGTCGCTGGGAAGCTGCCAAGGAGCAGCGGTTGGCCTCTGTCTCACCACACTAGAGCCCGACCACCTCTCCCGGGCAGCACTCCAGCAGCGACCCTCCGGCGTCGAAGAGCTTGAAGGACATCACCGGGCACCGTCGTACTCGGGTGGATCGTGAGGCGCCTAGTCCCCGCAGACCAGGCGACCTCGTCCCACCCTCGAGTCATGAAGACCTCGCCCGGGGCAACTACTGCGACCTCTGCCCCGGTCGCGAGGGTGCTGCAGCCGGCGTGCTGCAGCCAGAGTCCCAGGGGCTCCCCCTGCCGGACGACGGAGGCGAAGAAAGAAGGAAGGCGGATCCAAGACTTAGAGGCGGCGGCGCTGGAGCACCAATTCGGCAGGAGCCCTCGGCGTGGACTCCAGGGGGGAAGACGCACACCTTCGTGACCCACCGGCGTCGTCGACAGCGCCGCTCATGGCGCCCAGCATCACCTCCTTCAGGGCCACCAATCTGCGCGTACAAGGGAAGAGGAAACCCTGGTGGCGGTTGCACGCACCAGGGCACGGGCGCCTCCTCGCGCGCGCTCCTGCCTGACACGGAGAGCAAGCCGCTTCTTTGGGGGGCGGGTCAGGATCCTCTTGACGAGCCTTTCCCTTCTCTTCCCTGGAGAACCGGCGGATCGGAGCCATGGCAACAAGGCGAGGCGAGGAAAAGGAGAAGCGAAGGATAGGCGGAAGGCGCATGCTGTTCCGTACTTATAGCCGACGGAGGCCAACCGTCGGCCTCCACGATCACCAGTCATCATGCCCAACTCTGCATGCGAGGACCTGTCGAATCCGTGCGGTTACCAAGGCGTCATTGGGGATGCAGTGCGCCCACGTCCAATCAACCGCCACGCGGCGCCCAAGGCCGCAGGCTGTTAGGGCCCACAATGCTTCGCACTTGCCCTTTCGCCTCTCTGCACGGCCAAGTCCGGGCGCGTCGTGGCCCCGGGGGCTACTGTCGGCGTTCTGGGAACGGGGGTCCCTAGACTTGCCTGCCTGCGGCCTGCGGAATGGCTCAAAGGAGGCCCAGGACGGCCCATCCTCATCAACACAAGCTCAAGACCCTCACGAGGGGCCAAGCCTCGCGGGGCGGACGACCAAGAGCTTCCTCAGGTGCGGCCTCGTCAGGCTGGCTCATGAGGAGGCGGAGAACTCAAGGCAGGGTACCTCGTGAGGTGCCCGTGACGCAAGCCATGACGACCGAGGGCGCCAGTCGGGCGCCAGCCCGCGCAGCGTCCTCCTTTCCTCTTTGGTGCAAAGGGGGCAAGCGCAGGCAGGGGCATCAAGCAAAGGCATCCGTTTTGGTGCAACAAGACCAAGACCAGCCCCAACGGCTGGAATGCAGTCATCGTGGAGCCAAGCAGGCGTCATCACGAGCCTTTGGCGGCGAGGACCAAGTTTAGTCAGGATAAGTGTACCCGATGTTCCCCTTCAAAATGTCCAATTGTTGGCGCCCTTCCCGCTCAATATTTGGGAAGAGGCCCAGGGCCTTCGCCTAGAAATAGGGGTAGCCACACTAGGGGACGAAGGACAATCGGATCGAGCATTCGGAATCCAGAGAGAGAGAAACCCGTTCCTCAAGCTAGAGCGACGGGGCACCACTTAGCAGTTCATCACAACCACCAAGAACAGACCCTCATGAGGCTGTTCTTCCCTATCTTGTTCTTAAATCGGCCCTAGAGGCAATCCACACACCACAAACTAGAGTAGGGTATTACACCTAGCGGTGACCCAAACTAGTATAAATCTTGCGTCTCTTGTGTTGTTCTTGTTAGTAGTTTAGGTCCCTGCGATTGGCGAGGTGCGAGGCGGTGGAGGAATTGGATCTCCGTCGCACCCGAGTTGAACCTTAAGGGTCTGCGGAACCCGTGATCCGGCAGTGCTCCCGTGTCATTCCTAGATCTGGAACCCGGCCCTCACCGACAGCGTGACCCTACAGGAAGCATTGGCGACAAATCACACCAAGGACAGTGTTGGGCCTGCGGACACCATCTTCGTGTGTCCAAGAACTGCAGTATGACAAGGCCAACGCATTAGATATTCGAAGAAACGTCAAGGCAAAAGGTTAAAAAAAGAGTAAATGCACTTACTTCTCCCCATTAGGCGCAATCAACCACCTCTAGTCGGGGGTCGCCGGGGTGAGCGGGAGTTTTCTACGACCACGCTGGTAGACTTTGCGCCCCTCAACCCACTCACCCTCGCTATAGCTATCAGGACTGTAGTCTCCACCCTGAACACAACCATGTGCACTCGACTCCGTCCAGTCCTCCCATGGGCTCAGCTCCGACTCAGCGTGACCCCGTCTGAGCTCCGGAGTCTCGTGGGGCAAAGACTCAGCGGCCCGAGGCTCGTCGGCCGTAGGCGCGTCTGCCATAGGTTCATTGGCCGGAGGCTCGTGGAGTTGAGTCCGAGACAGGTCCACCTCAGATGGCTCGATCTCGGGCCAGAGCAGCCACAGTGGTCGGGTGACTCAGTGGGGGTGGCGGAGAGGAAGGCGTGGCAGCCTTCCTACCTCTCCCGACGCCACGTCCACCTCTAGCAGCCTTCTCCTTCTTCTTACCCCCGACCTCTCCCGGCCGAAGAAGAAGCGACCGTCGCTGGACTCTGCAAACTGAGATCTAGCGCTCTCCGGAGGCTATCTTGGGAATGGAAATACCCCTCCACCACGCCGAGGTAGGAGCCGGGCGCTCTCGACCCGCGCCCACCATCTGTTAACACACGAATGACAAAGAGTAAGCGAAATTAGTACAACATAAAAAATGAATACGACATGAATAATAATATGTATATAAATTCATTTTAGAGGAATAAATGCTAAGTATAGCTCATTTTAGAGCTAGCTAGGTTAAAACTTGAACTAATTAATAATATATATGTATATAATAATAATGGAATACACGACATGAACTATAATATTAATCTTCATCGTCATCATAATAAATGCATCATCATCGTCTATATATGCTTGGGGTTAATAAATGCATCATCCTCATCACTATCGGTAATAGCGTGCTCATCATCATCATCATCAATAAATTCATCAACATCTAGAAGGCCACCGCATGTAATCGGTCAAGCATTGACAGGTCATCCATATGATAACCTCTTCTTGTTCCGGCTCTTCTTGTTCTGCTCGAGGCTTTCGGATTCACTTTGCTTGTCTACTTGAATGTTACGAGGTGGCGGTTCTTGAAACTTTTTGAAAGACCGTTTCTTGGAAAAATTCTCCTTCAACGATTATGCGGATTAACGTGAGGTTCATAATCCTCTTCATTGGGGAGGTGGTCTAACTGCGTGGCGGCACTTCGTAAGCGACATCCCAACCTTGAGATTTGGATCACTTTGGCGGGCCCACGGTAGATAGAAAACTTGGGTTGCTGTTGAGCCGTAATATAGACATCGGGAACATCAAATGGGTGCTTTGTTTGATTTCGACTAGCCCTAGATGTTCATGAGTCCTTTAGTCTCTTTAATTGGAACCAATGACATTTGAAGACTACGACGTTGATGGGTTTGCACCATAGAATATAAGTTCATAAATTGCTTCAACTCTTCCATAATACTCGGTATCTCCTTCGCGATAGCAGAGACACAACAATTTGTAGACTTTCGATTGACCATAGATAGCTCTTTGCCATAGGTGCGAAGCGATACCCGTTGATGTCGTATTTGTCAAATGAATGGACCTTATAGTCAAAACCATTAGCGACTTGTCTCAATTCGGCGTCCATAGACTCTGAACTAGCCTACAAGTTAAATACGAAATGATTGTTGCATTAGCTAGAAATTAGAAGAAGAAATGAAATGGTCTAATGGAAATTACCGTTTGTTTGAACCAAGAGATGAAACCGGGATAGCCGCCTCCATGCATTACCAGAAGCTCATACTCTTCGATGGAATCCTTTTGGATAACCGCTCCATACGAGAATTTGGCGACGTATCGACTGTATCAAATATCCAGGAATAAGAGCAGTTCAAATGAAGTAGAGGTTGCGAAACAATGTACCGAGAACTTACTCGATGTACGGCCGCACTTCTGTTAGATTGTTCAAGATATAAAACGTAATGGTCCGCCATTCGTCGTTATCCAACAATAAGGGAGTATAAGCACCGGCTGGTGCGAGCTTCCCTTTGAATAGGCTGAGGTTGGATCCACCCTTTTTAGGGTCGCCAACATTGTACCGAGGCTTAGGATTATGCAAATGATGATTTTTGGCTTTGTAGTGTGCTGTCACGAAGTTTGCCGCCTCCTCAGTAATGAATGCCTCGGCCATCGATGCTTCAATTCGACGTTTATTTTTACATTTTGCTCGAAGCGTCTTTTGCATCCTCTCATTCTGCACCTTTCGATTGATTCTGCACGGGCCCCCAATGCGTGTCTCGGTCGGGAGATGCAAAATCAAATGCTGCATTGGATTAAAGAAGCCAGGTGGAAAGATCTTCTCCAACTTGCGAGATCAACTCCGGCGCCAACTCTTCCATTTCTTCTAGCAAGCCAGGCGATAATTCTTTCGCACATAGAACACGGAAGAAATAGCTCAGCTCTGCCAGTACTAGCCATTCATCCTCAGGGATAAAGCCACGCAACATCACCGGCATTACCCGCTCAAGCCATATGTGCCAATCATGACTCTTGATACCAAATATTTTCAATTTTTCAAGGCTCGCTCCCCTCTTTAGATTCGATGCATACCCATCAGGAAACATCAACTCCTTTTTCACCCACAGGAGTATTTCCCTCATAACCGAACTTCCAAGATTAAACCATGCCTTTGGCTTCGCCCAGTTCTTCTTTCCTATTGGTTGTTTCATGTTTTGTAGCGGTCTATCACATAGAGCCTCCTGATCGACTCTGGCCTTAGGATTATCCTCCGTTTTCTCCTCTATGCCGAACAATGTACCAAAGAGGGCCTCGCCGACATTCTTTTCAGTGTGCATCACGTCGATGTTGTGTGGGCAAAGGAGGTCTTTAATCTGGCAGATCCCACAAGCATATCTTGTGGGTCCAGCGTGTTCGTATTATACCCCTTGAAATACCCTGGATGCTCTGGATCCGGCTCGAGAGCGTTTAACTGATCCAGGGTCTGTTGGCCTGTCAATGCAAGTGGTGCAGAGTTCTTGACATCTCTACCTTTGATGAAGTTCTTCTTGTCTTTTCTGAACTTATGGTGAGGATCCAGGAACTGTCTATGCATGTCGAAGCAAGAAAACTTGCCACCCGCCTGCAGCCGACGAAACTCAAGAGCTGCCTTGCATGTGGGGCACGGGAACCTTCCATGCACACACCAGCCAACGAATAGTGCATACGCCGGCAAGTCATGCATCGAGTACATGTACCACACAGGCATTAGGAAGTTTTTTTTGTAGCGGCGTCGTATGTCTTGATCCCATTATCCCAAGCTTCTTGCAGTTCATCCTTAAGCGGCTGCATGTACACATTCATATTCTTCCCCGGATAGTTGGGCCCCGGAATTATCAACGTCAGGAAAATGTTCTTTCTTTGCATAATCTGTCCGGGGAAGATTGAGTGGAATGACAAATACAGACCAACAACTATATTGGGCTGCCATCATACCAAACACATTGAACCCATCCATGCTGATGGCTACTCGAGGATTCCTCGGATCTGCCGCTTTTTCATCATGCAATGCATCGAAGTGTTTCCATCCAGCACCATCCGATGTGTGTACCATCATCAGATTCCCATCTAAATCCCGTTCGGTTCTTTTGCCCAATTTGTGCCATGTCATCTGTCTGGCTGTCTCTTCGACCATGAATAGACGTTGAAGTCTTGGTATGATTGGCATATACCGAAGAACGTTAATGGGGATTTTGGTCTGACTCTTCTCACCCATACCGTTTTCTACCTCAACACACCTGGAAGACTTGCAAATGGGACAATAGTTCAATTCTGCATACTGGAGCCTAAATAAGGCACATCCATTCTCACAGGCATCTATCTTCTCATAGGGCATCTTAAGTGCACGGAGGATTTTGTCCGACTGGTACAGGTTTGCAGGCATTATATGGCCTTTGGGTAGAAAGCGTCCAAGTAGTGTCACTATCGCGTCATAGCATTCTCTGCCTAAGTTGAATTGAGCCTTCAGAGCCATTACTTGTGCGATGGCATCTAGCTAACAAAGCTTGGTGTGCTCGTGGAGAGGACGCTTCGAAGACTCCAACATATCATTGAAGGCCTTTGCAGATTCCTCCATCTCATCGTCCGAATCCCGAGCATCATCAAAGTCTTGCACCATGTCTTCCATCCCGGTACCATGCTCGTCGGTGTGGCGACGGCCCTCCTCAGCTCTGGAACGTTGGGCAGACTCACCATGAAATGTCCACATCGTATAACTGGGAGTAAAACCCCACTTCTACAGGTGTTTGATCATTTCAAACTCGACATCTTCGATTGTTATCGCTTTTCGACACGGGGCACCAGTTGTTTTACATCCATTTGCAAATGCGGCTCTAATAAACAACTTGGTTTTTGTCATCCATTCAGGGGTCATGTCTTTCTGACTAGGGTGACCGGTGTACATCCACGCACGATCACTCATCTTGCCTAGCTAGTGGACACACAAGAAATACATGCATAACTCAGCAAACCATATTCATCAGTTAATAGAGTTTCTCAGTTTTATTACGTCCATGCAACCTAGACGCTAATAGGTAAAGATAGGTCCTAATCCCGCCCGTGTATGTGTAGATTGGGTTCGTTTTCCCATGCTCTGCTCCGAATCGACACAAAATTTGGCAGCACCTCCCATTGTTCTCCACGATACGTCTCCGCAATAGCGAGAGAGGATGTGTGCCGAAGAACAACAAAGAGGCAGCGAAAATTCTGCATCGAATCCGGAGCGAGCATATGGAAAACGAACCCAATCTACACATACTGGCTAATCCATGGATAACGTTGGACAATTGAAAGAATTACGGTTATAAATATGCAAATGAATGCATATTTATAGATGTAACCCTTCGAGCGGGAGGCGCATAGTGGTCACGCATATCGATGATTGAATACACCTATAGCTAGCAAGTTTCATCGACACGAAGACGGAATAGAGCAAATGAAGGGGAGAGGAGGATATGTCATTTGTGCTCACCCACGAGCGAGGCGGAGCTAAATCGAGCGCATGGGGAGGTCGTTGAACACAGAGACCCTCACAGTGATGAAACAACTGCACATTTAAATCCACCCGATCAACGCAAATATATATGATGTTTTTCATAACAAAATTGGAAAATATATGACCTAACTCATAATTCACAAATAAATAGGGAGTGTCTATTTAGTACTTGATTGTTTTCTAATTCGGTATCATTCACATTTCCTGAAAAATAAATAGAGGACACTTGTATGTCCAAAAAAAACCCACCCCAGCGACTGTATGCTTTCTATTTCTAAAAAATGGGTCGGTCAAGACTGTCACCCGGTTTCAACTAAACCTGAACCACAAATACCCTGGACCATGACGAACAACTGCCCATGAGCTTGCGACCCACCAAACAGCCAAACATTGAGGGAAATCCCAGGAAGATCACCAGGTTAGAAACACTTATACTTACTATATAGTAATAAAATCTTTTGATCACATACAGAACAGGCATACGAGCTACAAGAGACTCGACGCACCGATTATCTTAGTTGGGGCAGTCAGTCATATCGTATGTATGATCAAGCATGCATGCCGAGGCATGTGATAAAAAAAAAACATTTACCAATGCAATGCAGAACCTTGTAACTAGTGCAGGGATCATATCTCTAGCTACTAGTTTCAGAAAACAGCAGACCGAATGTAATCTTATCACCTAGTACCTACTAAAATTATGGAAGGAAGTAACAACTAATTAATGGAGGTGTGATGTGTGTTGCTATAAATAAATCACCTATATATTAAACGAACCAATTGCAGTTTATATATACAAGGTTCCTAATGCACGTACTAGTTACTTACGAGGATTTCATCCATGATTCTGGATCATGTGACTGCCGGCCTATACAACCCACAACTGTTTGCATCCATGAATCCTGGCGGCACGGAACTTGGTGTCCTGGATTTCAGAGATGCAGGCAAATTCGCGCTAAAAAACCTGAAATCCAGGCCAAAGCCTAGCTAAATCCGCTAAAATAAACTGCCACCTGAACGGATGGACAGACAAAAGCACCTCGCATCCGGATCCAAACCAAGTCCATCACGGAAAGGTAGAACTGGTGCGGCATTCATAATCCTCGCAGCACAGCACCGACGGGAAACCAGATCCCCGTCGCACTCGAAAACAGCACGGGGCGCAGCGCGCGACGACACTCGGAACTTGCTCATGGATTCCAGCTAGCGGAATCTATCGGAGCCCTAACGCGGCGCGCCGATCGACCAACGAACCGTCGAACGCGCGCGTGCTCGAGGTCGCTCACAGTTTCACCGGCGAAACACGCACAAATTGAGCTTACATAAAGAAAAGTACCAGATCGGGGAGGCGGCGCCGTCCCTGCTCGATGGAGGGCGGGCTGCGGTGGCGAGGAGGGCAGGCAGCGCGCCATGATGGCAGGAGGGCAGCAGCAGGGAGAAGCGGCGCCAGCGCTGGAGCAGTGGAGGGGCGGGCGTGGGGCAGGCTCTTGATGGCGGGAGAGGCGGGGAGGGCTGCGGGCGAGGAGAGGCGGGCAGCGGCGGTCTTTGGCGGTGGCGGGCAGCCCGGTCTTCTGCTTGCGTCGTCCGTCCAAGAAGGCTGGGGCTTGTGCGGTGGTGGGTGTTTTTAGACAACGGTCGTGGGGGTGGGTGAGGTGGGGAGAGAGAGAGGGGGGGGCGGGCTGGGAGATAGAGAGGGGTGGGGCGAGGCTGGGAGAGGGAGGAGATTTTTTTTAGAAGAAGAGGCCTCTTTGCCATCGGCCACGGATGGCAAGGCCCATATCTTGCCATCAGCCAGCGGGCTGGCAGATAGCAAGAGGTGGGGCTACCGGGCCGTTCTGGCCGTTATCCATTGGGCCCCACCACTTCTTTGCCATCTCGCCAGCAGACGGAAAGATTCTTTGCCATCTGTGGCGAGATGGCAAAGTGGTGGATTGATAGGCCGTTCTGACCTTCGACCCTACCCACCTCTTTGCCATCTGTTGGCGGATGGCAAAGATTATTTGCCATCCACTAGCAGATGGCAAAGAATTGGCTGATGGCAACCATGTTCTTTGCCGTCTGTCAGTTCTTTGCCATTTGTTTTTTATAAGCAGATGGCAAAGACGTTCTTTGCCATCAGCTGGCAGATGGCAAAGAGCTGGCTGATGGCAAATTCCCTGTTTCCAGTAGTGGATCCCGTGTTTGAGCTTAAACCGTTGCCTTAAAATCTTAAATATGCTTATCTTGATGAAAAGAAAATGTATCCTGTTATTATTAGTGCTAACCTTTCAGAGCATGAAGAAGAGAGATTAGTGAAAACTCTGAAGAAGCACCGTGCTGCTATTGGATATACTCTTGATGATCTTAAGGGCATTAGTCCCACTCTATGTCAACACAAAATAAATTTGGAAGAAGATGCCAAACCGGTTCGTGATCATCAACGACGGCTGAATCCTAAGATGAAGGAAGTGGTAAGGAAAGAAATACTAAAGCTTCTAGAGGCAGGTATAATTTATCCCGTTGCTGATAGTCAGTGGGTAAGTCTTGTTCATTGTGTCCCTAAGAAGGGAGGTGTTACTGTCGTTCCTAATGATAAAGATGAATTGATTCCGCAGAGAATTATTACTTGTTATAGGATGGTAATTGATTTCGGCAAATTAAATAAAGCTACTAAGAAAGATCATTACCCCTTACCTTTTATTGACCAAATGCTAGAAAGATTATGCAAACATACACATTATTGCTTTCTAGATGGTTAATCTGGTTTCTCTCAAATACCTGTGTCGGCTAGAGATCAATCAAAGACTACTTTTACATGCCCTTTTGGTACTTTTGCTTATAGACGTATGCCTTTTGGTTTATGTAATGCACCTACTACCTTTCAAAGATGCATGATGGCTATATTCTCTGACTTTTGTGAAAAGATTTGTGATGTTTTCATGGACGAATTTTCCGTCTATGGATTCTCTTTTGATGATTGCTTGAGCAATCTTGATCGAGTTTTGCAGAGATGTGAAGAAACTAATCTTGTCTTGAATTGGGAAAAGTGTCACTTTATGGTTAATGAAGGTATTGTCTTGGGGCATAAAGTTTCTGAAAGAGGTATCGAAGTTGATAAAGCCAAGGTTGACGCTATTGAAAAGATGCCATGTCCCAAGGACATCAAAGGTATAAGAAGTTTCCTTGGTCACGCCGGATTTTATAGGAGGTTCATTAAGGACTTCTCAAAAATTTCTCGGCCTCTGACTAATTTACTACAAAAAGATATACCATTTGTCTTTGATGATGATTGTGTAGAAGCATTTGAAATACTTAAGAAAGCATTGATCTCTGCACCTATTGTTCAGCCACCGGATTGGAATTTGCCTTTTGAAATTATGTGTGATGCTAGTGATTATGTTGTAGGTGTTGTTCTAGGACAAAGAGTCAATAAGAAATTAAATGTTATCCATTATGCTAGTAAGACTCTAGACAATGCTCAAAGAAATTATGCTACTACTGAAAAAGAATTCTTAGAAGTTGTATTTGCTTGTGATAAGTTCAGACCTTATATTGTTGATTCTAAAGTAACTATTCACACTGATCATGCTGCTATTAAATATCTGATGGAAAAGAAAGATATTAAACCTAGACTTATTAGATGGGTTCTCTTGCTACAAGAATTTGATTTGCATATTGTTGAAAGAAACGGAGCTGAGAACCCCGTTGCAGACAACTTGTCTAGGTTAGAAAATGTTCTTGATGACCCACTACCTATTGATGATAGCTTTCCTGATGAGCAATTAAATGTCATAAATACTTCTCGTAGTACTCCATGGTATGCTGATTATGCTAATTACATTGTTGCTAAATTCATACCACCTAGTTTCACATACCAGCAAAAGAAAAGGTTTTTCTATGATTTGAGACATTACTTTTGGGATGACCCACATATTTATAAAGAAGGAGTAGATGGTGTTATTAGACGTTGTGTACCTAAGCATGAACAGGAACAGATCCTACGCAAGTGTCACTCCGAAGCTTATGGAGGACACCACGCTAGAGATAGAACTGCACATAAGGTATTGAAATCTGGTTTTTATTGGCCTACTCTCTCCAAGGATGCCCGTAAGTTTGTCTTATCTTGTGATTAATGTTAAAGAATTAGTAATATTGGTAGACGTCAAGAAATGCCTATGAATTATTCACTAGTTATTGAACCATTCGATGTTTGGGGCTTTTATTATATGGGACCTTTTCCTGCCTCTAATGGATATACACATATTTTAGTTGCTATTGATTACGTTACTAAGTGGGTAGAAGCTATTCCAACTAGTAGTGCTGATCATAACACCTCTATTAAAATGCTTAAAGAAGTTATTTTTTCGAGGTTTGGAGTTCCTAGATATTTAATGACTAATGGTGGTTCACATTTTATTCATGGTGCTTTCCGTAAAATGCTTGCTAAATATGATGTTAATCATAGAATTGCATCCCCTTATCACCCACAGTCTTGTGGTCAAGTAGAATTGAGTAATAGAGAGCTCAAATTAATCTTGCAAAAGACTGTCAATAGGTCTAGAAAGAATTGGTCCAAGGAACTGGATGATGCATTATGGGCCTATAGAACGGCATATAAAAATTCTATGGGTATGTCTCCGTATAAAATGGTTTATGGAAAAGCATGTCACTTACCTCTCGAACTAGAGCATAAGGCTTATTGGGCCATTAAATAGCTCAACTATGATTTCAAACTTGTCGGTGAGAAGAGGTTATTTGATATTAGCTCACTTGATGAATGGAGAACCCAAGCTTATGAAAATGCCAAGTTGTTTAAAGAAAAAGTTAAAAGATGGCATGACGAAAGGATACAAAAGCGTGAGTTTAATGTAGGTGATTATGT